>OY856410.1:515653405-516253405 GCA_963693085.1 Alisma plantago-aquatica | reverse complement strand
GGACTACTCTAGAGGCAGGTTTCTTTTGGATGCTGCTAGGAAGGCAATGTCAGCCTGTAGTCTGTGGCGAGACCACAGGAGCCGCTGCAAAACCTAGTCAAGTTTGTCGTTCGTGGTGAAGATGAGGAGCTACACAACCACTGTCCAAGAGAAACTAGAAGATAGTTGCAACTGCAACGAGTTGTAGTCAGTGGACTTTCTCCAGGATCAGGTATAACTCTTTAAACCATCCTTCTTATTTCATAGTAGTTGACACATTCTTGCTGTTATGGGAATATAGATAGATAATTTTTTTTTTAATTTCCACTACCACATTTTGTGCCCATATGTCCCAACAATATGGAGAGAGTGGATCTCCTTGTCCTTGACTCCATTGTTTCTCTAAAATATATGAAGGGATTGCCATTGATGATGGCAGAGAAAAGGCAAGTAGTTTTGCAAGATCAAATCCATTGTATCCATCTATCAAGAAAATGATATGCTTCAATACACTTATAGAGAGAATTGTAGTTAATGTTGTCAAAGGCTTTTTGAAAGTCTATTTTTATGGCTAGAAGGGGAATTTTCCTATTGTGACATGTGTGGATGGTCTCACTAACTATATAGTAAGCATCTTGAAAATTCCTATTTTTAAGGAAGGAACATTGTTATTGACCAATTACATCATTCAAGTGAGAATTCATTCTGGTGCTAAAAGTTTTGGCAATGATCTTTTAGGATGAGCTAATGATGATAATGAGTATAAAATGATGCACAACATCTAGATTTTCATTGTTTAATGGGTGCAATGTGGGTTTGGTGGACAACATGAATATGCTGGAAGAGATTGGTGAAGTCATGTCTGAGGTGTGTCCACATGTGTTGGTAAAATTATGTGTTGATTCCATCAGGCTTACATGATTTTTCGAAACCCAACTGCTATACATCTTGTATAATGTTTTCTCCATGAAGCAATCAATGAGGTTCTTAGGATGGTTAATACTAGATGGACAAAGAATATACTACTCAATGTGGAGATAGGGGGAAATGTTGTGTTTGTTGTTGAAAACTTTTTGAAAGTATTCGGTAATATGTGATGTGATGGTGTGTATGCTTGTGGTGTGTTAACCTCAAATGTTAAGACTATGTATGGAGTTATTTCTAAATATTAATGTTGTGACATTTGTGAAAGAATTTGGTAATCATTTCTCCTTCTTTGATCCAATTAATTTTTTTATTTTTGTTCTCACATGGTTTCATTTTGAAGTGTAAATTGTTCCATTTATGTTTTAACTGCAAGGATATATGCTTGATTAATAGATGGATCACTATCAAGTTGGACGAGAAATGATTCTTTGTTTTTGAGGGTTTCATTGATGCTTTTGAATGTGGTTTTGCTCCATATTTTTCAGATGTTTCTAATGCTTCTTATCTTTTGGAGGATGTTCAAACCCGGTTCCATCAGATTTCTTGGTATTGGTAGCTTTTGTGAATTAGGGTTTTGAATTTAGGGTGTTTTATCCAAAAGTGTTCAAAATTGAATGGTTAAAATCCCCATAGGTCATAATTGGTGTTAATAAGGTTGGGAAAGTGGTCAGAGATAGGTTTTGTGGTTGCAAGGGAAAGGCAAATGGATACATGTCCTCCAATAGATCAGAACATAGAAAGCTATAATGTTTTCCCATGATGGTCCACGAATCCAAGTGTAATTGGAATTTGTTAAAGAGAGGTCAAGAAGCTAATAATCCCATATGAGATGATTGAAATGGGTATCAAACCTGGAATAGTTAGTTGTAGAGATTTGTAGTATATTATATCATTCTCGTTGATGTCTGATAAGGTTGAAATACCCTTCCATAATCCATGGTGTGGACAAAAAGGATTGTGCCAAATCATGTACTTCATCAATGGAAAAATGTTTGTCATGACTAGGTTCACCATAGACTCTCGTGAATGATAAAGTGAACTGGTAATGAATTTTTTTGATCGTGATGGTGATGTTGTGATGTTTTAGATTTTGGTGGATGATATTGAATAGTCTATAGTTAATGCATTTGATAATGCCTCCTTTGAATCTGTTTGGTGGAATTTTGATCTAATCCTTTATTTGGTTTCTGCCAATGGTTTCGAGAATGAAGGATGAAAGGTAGGTTTTGGTTTCCTATAGAGTATTGATGATGATTTTGTGTGTGTAAAAACCCTTCTAATGTCTCTCCTCCTACTGGCGTTGAAAGTACCAAAAAAATTCCTAGAAACTATGATCTTGAGGAATGTGATAGGCTCTATAGAAATAAATTATGAACTTAAATATTTAGATTAGAAAGCTATCTTGTATCTATATGAATGGGTCTGGTGTTACTCCATCCCATGAAGTGTTCAATCTTAGACAAGGCAATTAGCATGCAATGTATTGTCAAAATGTATGCCAAGATTGGATGCAAAATTTGTAGAATAATGAATATGAAACCATGGTGATACGTTTTTAATTTTTTCAAAGCTATGCTTTTTAATATTGTCAAAGCTATGTATAAGATTTTCTTGAGGTTGGTGAACCTTTTTTGCAGTGGATATAGGAAGATCACAAGAACTAAATGTAGAATGTGTAGGATCCATACCAGTATCATCTTCTATAAAGTAATTTTTCTTCTTGAGTCCTTCTAGTGTTGTGATGAGTGAGCTTAAGGATATGACCATAGATAGGGCATATGGGGATTTCTTATGAGTAGGGATCTGTGAAGATTGAAGTTCTTTGATGATTTCTATTTTCTGCTGATCGAGGGCTTCTTTGTTCAAACATAGTGATGCATGGTTAGTACGGTTGTTCCAAAATGGTAATGGTTTGCAAGCTTTTATGAATTGGGGGTATGAAGAATTGTGTTTGGGTGATGGTATGTGTTGGTGGTTGTGTGTATGGAGTATTTATCCTATATTATGTACATTTATTGGTTTGGTGGTCTTCTCTTTCCATACCATTTCCCTAATTGGTGATCTTTAAGTTTGTCATTGTTGTTGATCTTTTTTGCTATTGGTAGGACAAAAGCATGAATGTGGGTGGCTAGAAAAATTAAAGAAGGTTGCGGAAAACTGTTTCGGGGTTTCCATGATCATTTTGATGGTGTAAACCATTCCAACAAAGTGAATCATAGGAGAGGTCAAGAGGTCAATGTCTTTCTTAACTGAGAAGATACAAATAACTTTAGTGTAGTTGGTGGGTTGGAGAGTTTTGGAGCAAACAAATTGTAGTGTATTACCTATGGTGTGGGATATGGATTGGAAAATATTGACCTCCTATAAATGAAAAGGGAGATCATAAATGGATACCCACCCCAATCATCTAGGGTTAGATAGGGTAAGACCTAGATCAATCGTCCATTTGACGAGGGCATCATGGACAAAGCCTATCTGAAGAGGTGGTAAAGTTTAGTACCTTTCGCAACCAAGTAGATGAGTTGGGATGGTGACATGATTTTGGGTTTTAGTACCATATGTCCCAGGTTAAGATGGGAAACATCTCTAGTGATGTCTAAGGTGTTGATAGTGTGGTTGTCAATGTTATAATGAATAGAGACCAAGATGCTACAACTTGTGAAGACTTTCAGCAACCTCATGGATTTAGTAGGAAGATCAATGAGGAACTCAGAGCCAAAGTTAATGGTACAGAGTGCCATATCAATGGTAGAGGGTTAAGGTACAGGAGAAGGGGAGGAAAATTCAAGAGGTGGCAGTGATTGTGAAGATCGTAGGGAGCTTAAAAAAGGTTGGTTATTGGGTATGGAAGGGTATGATGCAATTGATCAATGGTGATCTATAGGTGTTCCAATTAGGTGGGAGGGACATAAGGAATAGGTCAATGGGTTATAGTATTTTTTAGGTGGTTGATTGATAAGTTCATACAAGTTTTGAAGAGCAAAAAAAGGGTTATTAGTGAGATAATCGGGTGGTGAGGATCCAGATAAGAGGGAAGATAAAGAGTTTATATAGTGAAATGGAAGGGAATGATTGTGGGAATGTTAGGAAGTGATAAACTTCTTAGGACCATATGATGTTCTTGAAGAAGAAGATTTGTGTGTGCCAGGTTTGTATATGGGATTGGGACATGTGAAGGAGGGGTGATTGAATCCACAACATATAAAGAATGGGAATAGAAAGGTGTAAGGATGCATATATTGTCCTAGTCACATGTAGTGGGAGGAACAATGAGGTTTGCAAGGGGGCTTTATTCTCTGAGTAAAAAAAATCATGCATATGATAATGCATGAGAGGAGATGTATGGTTCCATAACCTGAACGGAATTAGTAGAGTAGGATGAGGGACCTAAAGAGGATAAGTTGGTGAAGTATGATGCATCGAGTGATGCGATATGGTATGATGAGTGGTGAAGATTGGTGTGATGAGTTTGTGGGTGGTTCTTTATGTGATGAAGCTATTATGGTGCAAATGTTAATGTGTTGGTTAGGCAAGAAAGTTCAATCTTTTAGTAGTTGAAATGTCTGAGGAAGTATACTTGAGGTTTGATCTCTATGGGGCATCTGTGTTGTTATTAGGACATGTTCATCATCATGACATAGTTGTATCATCCAGTGAAGCATTGGATCAATCAGTGGTGGATTAATGGACTCAAGGAGGGTTAAACTCTATGCGTGGAAGTTTGTAGTATATGTCTCTCACAAAAAGCTAGTCATCGTTGAATTTTGGTCTGAGTATGGTGAATCCTATGGTTTAGAGAAGAGATTCTTAGGAAGTGTTGGCATTTCCATGTAATAATAACCCATACCATGATGGTGTTGTGATGGGTCAAGCAAAGAAATATGATCCAATGCTTTTGTAGTCTGAGTTTTGTGATCATCTCATTTCATATAGAGTGAGTGCTCAGGTTATGATGCATATATTCTTCAAATTAGACTTGGAATGTCTGGTTTCTACCTTCAGGGAGATGAACCCTAGCTCTATGTCAAGGTGGAGGTATCTCCACTCCCATGGTAGCTTGATGGTAGACATGGTGTTATCATTAAGGATTATGTCTATGTATGGTATGAATAGAGTTGTCCTTGATGTAGAATGTGGTGAAGAGAAGATGGTTTTGTTGCTTCTGTATGCATATCATTTTGATTTTTGGCCTTTCATAATGATTTTTATACACTGATTGGAGTTAGGGCAGCAAGTAGTTGTGAAAAGAAATTGGAAAAGAAGACTACCACTATGGATTCTTGATGTAATGGTCAACACTTTCTCAGATGGTGTGTAGAAGCATACAATAAAATGTAGTAAATCATGGGGAAAGATTAAGAGATGGGAAAATAAGTTTAAAATTTACCCACATGTGGTTATGTCTATAACAAGATGACCAACCATGATTTTATATCCCTATCAATAGGCAATCAAAGTTTTTGGTATGAGATAGTTCTTATATTAGTCTTTCACCAAGCAAAAGAAGGCTCTCAAAAGATGAAGAAGATGGCTCAAGGATCCATTCACAAATAAATGATGTTTCTACTTGAAGCGACCATATCGTTTGGGGGTATAGATGCTAGCGACTGGCTAGTTCAACAATGACATCAAGATAGTGAAAAGCTAAGGACTTTTGTATTAGTGAAACCATTAGTCAATCAAACTAAGGATTAGTTGATCCAATTAATGACCATATTATCGGTGACATCAATGTGGCAATGATCTATGTTCTTTTAATGACTATGGATTTGATTTGATAGCTAAGCTTGTGGACTTTGAAAAATTCTAGTTAAGGCCTACTAATGACCCTAGCACGTCTACCTATAAACCCTCTGGATGTGAAAAACAAATTAAGGTTTGAAACTCACCAAAATGGTATCCAAACATCAATGGATTGTAGGAAATGATACTTATATTGTTTTTCATAAAATTGTATTTATGAAAAGATCAAAATGCCCTGAAAATCATAATCACTCATGATGATGATTCCAATTACTCAAAACCCTAATTAATAAAACTTCGGGCATGTCAAACATGTATACTAATTGGTCATTCGGTCAGACACTCATTTAGTATGAATGATATATAAATCATATACTTAATCAATCCAAAATTTAGATACTCAAACGTGGTCTCCCAAGAGGCTCACAAAAGCCCTAGTTCGGTCAACATTAATCTAGTTTTACTATGATAGCGGCACAACTATCATTCTTTGTAGAATAGAGTTTTGCATCCCTCTCTGATAGGGATTGACCACTGGTCTAGTTTCCACTTAGGTCACTTAAAAGGACATCTTTTGCTTTCTTTCTAACAAATACCTTATGGAGATACATATAGGAGCATTACTCCCTCTCCTTCTGAAGGTCTTTTAGGTCTTGAAGTTTGAGAGAATTAGAGATTTTGTTAGGAGTTGGGATCCTCACCTAAATAGATCTTTACTCATATTCATTAAATTCTATTATGACCCCCCTCACTCTCCTCTATCGTAACATGTCATGACAAAAAATAGTGACATTCCCATATATGAGGAATGAGAAGTATCTCCCCTGTGCTCTGATTCTTGTATTCCTTGGTTGATGCTTGCTGTGGAAAATGATTCTTGTTTAATTCCATATATATTTTCTTGATTGAATCATATGTCTTCTTGTTAGTTCATATAATGTCATGAGAGTGTGCAAATGAAGAACATACGAATTTTTTTGTGTATTTTCTTGATTTGACAAAGGATGAAGAGTATACATCAAGACAAATAAGTGATACTTGAATACCATAATAATGTGGAGAGAGTGATAATCAATGATAGTTGTAATCTTATAACCCACGAGGAGTTAGTGTTTACAACCTTCCTCAATTATGTTGTGTTCATGTTGGGTATTGGATATGCTAGAAAGGGATAGTTAAGGGTGTAGAAATGAAATATATACCTTATTTTCATCAAAATTATTTCAAAATAACCTCAATATAGTATTATTATTTGTCTTAGATAACTTAGGTCAATCTCAATCCAAAAATCTTAAATTTTATTACTTCTTCATGTTTATGCTTAAGTTTCCAACATGTTCTTAAACATTTTTCTCCTTAAAGATAACCCTATGGTATACTATAATAAGATCCTTCTACTTGTGGATATGCTCAATTAGGATATTCCATGTGATAGAAACGACACTTCAATTTATTATAGGTAAGATTACACAAACACCACATCAAGATGTTTGACTTGAGTGTAAGGTTTGATTATTGGTTCCTACCACACTGTAGTGATTGACTAATAAAAAAGAATGTTCTAGTTTGTGGTCATGGATGAAACCCTAGAAATAGAATGGGGAATGTTCAAATGAAAAAAATGTTTCTCTTAGAAATCCTTATTTAATATAGGGGCTTTAAGAGAGACAACCACCAAAAGTATAGTTGTTTCTTAGAAACAATCCTATTTGATAATGGGATTTAATGGATAATCTTAATGGAGGATTTTCTATTAACATTTCTCAATGGGATAGGGTATAAATGTAGATGTGTACCTAAGTGTAGGGTTTTTTCTCAAGAAATGCCTATTCATGATAGGTTCTAATCGTTGGGGAATAGTATATTGTGGGTATTACTAATCAAGACAAGTGGTCTGAATTAAGGTAGATAAATGGATGAATATACAAAAAAAAGAGTTTTTCTATCATAGATGCCTATTTGGGACATGGTTAAAGATCAAGGTATATGGTTCCATTCTAAGGTAATAGTTCAAGACCTAAAAATGTTCATGTTATTATTTATGAATATGGTCTTGTTTAAGGTCATTGTATTCGACTAAATGATTGACAAGTTTTGAGTTTCCATAAACATACATGGCTTCAATTGGGGTCCCAACTTGGGTGTATGGCTTTCACATCATAGCAAGGGTTCAAATAGGGACAATCCTTGTGGTGGTACTTTGAAGTTTAATTACATAGGATCAACTTTTGATGTATAAGTTGTGGAAATATTATCTAAGATATAGAATTTATCAATTGAGACTATCTTGGCTATCTTAGGGAAAAGTGAGTTGGCTCATTGTTTAATGCTAAAGAACCTCTTGAAATATGTAAATGTTCATGTTTCAAGGGAGATGATGTTAGTGGTGTTATAATTCTAAAATATAGACAATCATTAGTTTTGTTTGGTTGTAGGATGATGTATCTAACCCTAGTGGATGAGGTCAATGTTATTTAGTTGTATCTCCCTAGTACGTGACTTGTTATCCTAAAAAATTGGGTGATATGCTCACTGTGAAGAAGTTCTAGGATGTTCAATATCTATTGGTTTAGGTGTTATGTCAAGATTGCTTCTTTTTGGGAGGTATTATAGGTGAATCTCTATGAGGGAGAAAGTCTTCTCACATGCCTTGTCCTTTAACCCTACTCACTATGCTCAATAAGAGAGATGTCTAAAAATTAGTGGAGCACTAGATCAATATCCTCAACTAGGATTGACTGATCACATCCTAAGGTTATAAACATCAATGTCTATAAAGACAAAATACATATAAGGAAAATATAGATAATGAATTCTAAAGGGCACCCAACAGAATGGATAAATTATTATAATTTCTTTATTACATTAAGAACTGTTAAGAACTGACACTATTTGTTATACAGCATCTAGAGACAACACATAAGTGGATGAGGATTTGTTGTTTGAGTACTCACTGTATGGCACAATTTGAGTCAAGAAAGCATGACTTATAGAGACAACAAAGAATCATATCCATCCTATATGAATATTCCCCTAGTGGTACATGCATATGAAACAAAGAGCTAATCTATTAGTAGTACAGTGAGACATATGAGATGATCAACTATTCTAAGGGATGCAATCCACCACAAACTTTAGTATTCAAAAGAGGAAGAAAAGATGACTAGGACAATTGTCATTCTTAAATATTTAAGATAAACAATGACACAACCATCCATCATGCATCAACTCATGAAATACAAGAATTCTTGATGGATATAGATCACCCAAATCACTAAATGAATTCATATTGATTGGGTTCTAATACCAAATGTCTTTAAGTATGGAATGTAACTATAATCAAGACAACTAGTAACATATAATGCCACAAACTGTGTCAAATCAACTTATTGTATAGTAATGTTGCTTCATTTGATTAGAAATATCAAATTAATAAGGAATAATGCAAATGCGACAATAAATTGATCAAACCAATGCCTAATATACAAAATAACTACAATATTATGTTTCAAACAAATCACAAGGAACATATTCATAATATCATGAACTTTACAAAGATCCATCATGAAATTCATGATGTAAAAGTGAATCATTCTCAATGAATAATAGTACAATAAAAATTGAAATGCCTCGATGCATAAGTAGCACCCATCCTAATTTTCATCCAACCCCTGTAAACATTGACATGCATCAAATGTGACAACCACTATGTTGTGTAGCCATATCATTTGAGTTAAAATTGTAGGCCTTAGAGACATCCCATGGTATATATGGTATACACTTCTTATAATCAAATTTAGAAGAAAAACCATGTTTGGAGTGACTTTGGTCTTCCAATATGTATATGTGTATTTCTTGCTTGGAAGTCTCATCATTAATGGTCAAATCCTTAGAATGAGATCTCATATTCAATATGATGTGCCTTCCCATGTTAAGTTACCCCATCAAAAGGTCTCAAATTATACAATACTATACATTTGTTCCCTTATTATGCTCGCAAGGTTCGACATGAAGGTAAATACAAGGGGTTTGAATATCCTTCACTCTAATTTTCTTATATTTGTCATGCTATGTGAGAGGCATTGTTGTTATATCTCATGCTTTATATTCATTAGGGAGTGACTCCATGTTTTTTGTAGGATTTTCATACCTTTTGAATTCACCCTATTCACCTTTGGGGGCACTGACTTTGAGAATAAACATGTTTAACAATGATATTCATTTATTATGAATTATATTATCCTTGGGGATTTATGACATCCTACCATGGGTTTATTTAACATTTTTTTAGACTTAGTTAGATTTTACCTTAAAGTTTGATCAATTCGATTTAAATTAATAATGTGAATTTTTAGTGTGTTTACTATGTGTTGTTGGGAGTTGATTGGATTTGGGTTTGTGAATGGATCTACAACCTCATGGTAACAGTCATTCTAGGTGTAGGACCTTTGTCTCCTTTGAATCCAACATGAATAGATTTTCCAATATCATCGAGGGTTTTTTAATGACTTTTGAATGGGTGATGTTAGTTTTGTGAAATTTTAACTAAAGGATTAATGGACTATTAATGTCTTATATTACGAATAAGGATAGTATTTATATAAGAATATTGGTGATATCTAATAAATACACAATTTGGTAGTAATCCCATTATACATAAAAAATATGAAAGAATATGGGGTGGAGTTATCTAACACCCCCACTTGGTTAGATATCATAAGCAAGAAGTTTGTTACATAGACTCAATAACCATTTAATTAATATAGTGTATGAATCTACAAGCTAATCCAATGAACTAACTAGAGTGAGTTTGATGAACTTGGCTTGGATCTTTTCTCAACAAAAGTGGTAGTCAACATATATTTGCTTAGTTCTCTCATGAAACATGGGGTTGGAAGCAATATGAATTGTTGCTTGATTTCTTTTCTATGATACAAAATTATCTCCTACAAAAACATAGTAACTTATCATAGAATGACCAACATGATAGAGCTCTCTCAATTTGAATTAGAGAATCCATGCATCGTCACATTCACATGGCAAGAATAGATAATGCTTTTTCTAGAGTTCTTTTGAGATAGATAAGAACTCATGATTGCATCCTAGAGACTTTAATGTACTTTGTCCAAAAATTTACCAGCCACACTAGTTGTAGAAGATATATATGGTTGAGTAATTATGAGATAGTTCTATTCCTCAACCAAACTCTTGTGTTATCATGGATCTTCTAGAGGCTCCCGTTGTTCTTTATATAGATTGAATCTAGGATCCATAGGTAATTTTGTAGGGTTTGAACCCAACTTACCAGTTTATTCAAGAAGATCAATCATGTATATGTTATGAGTCCTTGGACCTTGCCACATAATACCTATCAAGTATTCTACGTAGACTAGATATTCAATATGTAATTTTATCTAAAGGAATTATTTGAATCTATAATGCCTTGGTGGTCATCACATATAGAAACAATATCATATACATAGATAAGAAGGAGAATACAACTAGAAGATCCATGATTCAAATATAGAGTGATTCAGACTTGATCATCATAGCACACACTCTTGGACTAACCCTTGAACTTCCTACACCATTCTTAGGGTGAATTTTTTAGGTCATAGATAAATTTATGAATATGGTAACCTAGATGAAACTCCCCTTGATCACCAAATGTATTTGTTTTCTCCATATAATCTCTTACAAGAGATCATCAAAAAGAAAGATGTTCTTAGCATCAAGTTGATGTAGAGGGGCATGTGAAGTGATCAGTCAAGGAGAGGTATAGTCATATTGATGTCATCTTTTTCACTAGGGATAATGTTTTCAAATAATCTTCACCATAGACATGTGTGTAGCCTTTAGCTACCAGTCTTTCTTATAGCCTTTCATCACTGCTATCATAATCAACTTTGACTAAAAAATCCACCTTCAATGACTACTACATTGTTGGAGGGAGCTGGAACAAAACTACATGTTTAATTCCATGAAAGAGAAACCATATCACCTTCCATAACCTATCACCAACTTGGGTGACTTAGAACGATGAATACAAAATGAGGTATATGGATAAAAGTTAGATTTGTGATAAAATAAGTATACAAAGATGATAAAATTTCATAAGAAATAAAGTTAGAAACAAGATTCAATGTATATTATTGCTTTTCCTTACATAGAACAATGGTTCTACTCTCTAGAATAGGTCGAATGGTATGATCCCCTAAGTTAGCAGAGACTACAGATGAGTCAAGTTGAAGCATGTCTTCTTGATATGTTATAGACAATCCATGAGACTTACAAGGTCATATTGATGATGAGGGGGTTTAGTACTAGGAATATTATGCACTCTCAGCATAGGATCAATAATCATGGGAAAGGGATGATAAACTTCAATGTCTTGAAAATCATGAGAAACATTGGACAATTGACCAATGATTGGAGTTCCCTAGAAACATGACATCAGAAGGCATGAGATATCGATGCTCATATGGATTGTAGAAGTGACAACTTTTTGAAGTTTTAGATTATCTGAGAAAGACACACATATTTGCTCTAGAACTAATCTTTTAGGGACCAATACCAACAACATGAACAAAAGAAACACACCCAAAAATATTAGGTGGAACCACATAACCTAATTAGGATAAAAATATGAAATAGATTTTATCACACAAAACATATGACACAATTTATTGATCAAATATGAGTCTATGAGGACACCATCCCCCAAAAGAATGTTGGGAACATTCTTGCGATGTAGAAGTGTCCTCATTACTTCAAGTATATGCCTATTTTCCTTTCGAAGATATCATTTTGTTAAGGAGTATGAGGATACAATGATTGGTGAATAATCCTTTCATTTGATAGAAAAGAAGTGAGATCATGACTAAAATATTCCTTAGCATTGTTTGTGCAAAGGTTGCAGGCCTTCCATGAAAATTGGGTTTCAATGTAAGAACAAAACTTTGGATAATAGGTAAAATTTTAGAACAACATAATTAAATATAACCAAATTGTCCTTAATAATTCATCAATGAAAGTGACAAAATAATGGTATCTAAAATTTAAGAGACCGTACTAGCCCCACATACATCAGAAATAGAAACATGAAAGATAGAATCACCACACACACGATCTAAAGACATGAAAATTGATATATTATCCCTAACTGACAATCTTCACAATCAAGCTTAGACAAGACGAAAACGTAAGGGTGCAAATTACGAAGTCTCTCAAGCAATAATTGATGCAAATGGCTATGGATATGGAGGGGATCTAAAACTATGCAAGTCTTTTGATTATTTACCATATAATAGATACCAACTTCATCATACACTCCACCGGTCACCATTTGCATCTAGAGATCCTATATAAAAAATTATTGTGGTAAATAGTGATGAATATTTTAAGTGCCTAAGTTACTTTAATAATATATGGTAAATTAAATGTAAATGATGTAATAAATAGATTCAACGATGGCATAATGTTTGGAAGAGGTGAAATAGTTCTAGTGCCTTCAATGCACACTAAAGAGCCATTAGCAATTATGACTTTGGAGGTATTGGATTTTGTGGTAGATAAGTTGGAGATGAGGCTTGATATAGATGTAGTGCTATATGTTTCCGTTGAGTCAAGAACCCAAGACAGAGAACCTATATAGGTAGATTGAGATATGCAGGTTTTAGATTATCTCAAAGCTCCTAAGTTTTCAAAATAAGAAGTGATAAAGGAATATTCTTATTGAGATGCCAAGAAATGTAGACGATGGCTATACTCTTCATCAATCATCTTGATTTGATGAATGTGATAGTCAAAGGAATATTCAATATATGAGATTGGTAGAGGAGGACTTTGGAGTATAGACATGGAGTTCATAAAAACTTTTGTGGCCCTTCTTTCCATAGTGGGTACCCTGGAGCCACCCCCTTCCTCCAGATGAACATCATGTTCCTCTACCACCATGACCACATACCCATGTAGAGGACATGTAGGTGGTATTTTCTAAAACAAGGGATGAGTGATTTGTTTCTTTTGTTATAGGAGATTTGTGTTAGAGTAAGGCATGTGAGACATGTTGATATGTCTCCACTAAAGTGGGAAGATCCATTCCTGAGAGTATAGGTCTTGAGACTCCTTGATACTCCTTGCAATGACAAGTAAGCAACTTGACAAATATTATATGATCATGTTGGTTTTAAAGCTTTACTGGACCTCTAAAAATTGGGAGAAGGATATCTATATCCTCTACTATGTGATTTATATCCTTAATATATTGGTATAGGATCTTTTCCTCTTGTTGAAGATTGTACATTTTTACAATCATGTCATATATCCTCGAGATGTTGTTAGAGTACATAATTTTAAGATGAACATAGACCACCCAAAAACTAACTAGATGATGAATGATGTCTATAATGTAGGGCTCCATGGAGTTCTATGGATAAGATAAGAGTCTAGCATTGTGTTGATCCAAATGGGAAAAATAGTTAGTAGTCATAGGTCCCTCAATGAGGTGCTTCCTCTTGCCTTGAACCTTAAACCAAATGGTGACTTTGCAACTCCATTAATTCAAGTTGTGTCCATTTTATATGGTAGATGTGATGATGTCATTATATACTATAAGAGGACATAGTTGAAACTAATTCTCTTTGTTTGATGTAGTGTATTGATATTACTTGACATGTAATGTTATAAGCCAAACATGTTTTATATTCCAGGTGCATCAAGTTGTTCCGTAAAGAGCATACCATGACTTACTGGCTTGCAACATGGCATGTTTGTATGACAACATTATATGTAGCCACAATTGGGTGGAAAACCCTATCAACAGATGACACATTGTGTCCTTAAAGTGACACAACATATCTTCTACTACTAGAAGCAAGAAACCCTAACCCTAGAACCAATATGTTGTCCATAATAGACCCACGGTGCCCACCTCCATCGAGGTAGAAATTTATTAAGTGTGACACATTGTTTCCATTATAAATATGTTCAATTTTCATGTATGGGTTCATCATCAAATTGTAAAGGGGAAAGAAGGAAGTTCCCAAAGAATATGAAACACTCGGTCATGATGTGAGCATTTTGTAAAATGAGATAAGGTCTCTAGATTGGATGTTGGAGACATTGATACTATTGTAGGTTATTCTTAGAGGGGATGAATCCCTATATGACATGATGAAGTGGATCCTTACAAAGACGTAGGGAGAGGAGATCATGTTTTACAATGACACTCTCAAAAGAGGAAGACATTCTCTGCCAAGGTTGGATAAGGTTTTTGTAGTAGTATGGTGCTTTCCTCCTCCAAAACTAAATTAAGTGATTTGGTTATTGGATTCTGGGAGTATAAAATGTAGAAGAAACAATTTCATTACCCATGAATCCCTTGAGTAGGATATTTATAAGAAACAAAATGAGATTAGGTTTTACAAGTTTATACCTTATCATGGAAGAAGTTCTATATATCACACTAGAATTTCTCATTGTAGATTTGGACCTTCCAATTTGGTCTCCTAAAATCTCATTGGATCAGGAATCAAAACTCATTTTTGGTGTTTCTAGCAATGTTAGACTCACCTTGGAGTGTTTAGAAATTTTTTGTGGTTGAATGTAGGGTTTCACATATGAATGGATTGTGTAGAATGTCCCCATCAACCCTAGAGTGGAATGGATACATAGGTCACATGTACGATATATCATTGTTGATTATTATCTTAAATTCATTCTTCTTCATGTCCACCATGTTGGATATCATATATTCTAGTCTATTTTAAACTATTACATCATATGTAAAAAATGTCTCGAGTTACATTCGAGGGACATAAGGTATATGTATGTATGTATCAGAATCAGGTAAATATATTCCGACTTCCCCCTCCTACAAATGTAGAAGGAGTCAAAAAAAGTTACATATAGCCCTATGCTCTCTATACATCATTATTGTGAGCAACTCACCCATCTAACTCATACATACTCTCTTTTTAACATTTTTACAAATTTTCCCAGCAATAGTGCTCTCATTACTAACCATCCCTCCGTGCTTACGGGCGTTCCTTTCCATCCAAACATGGTAGCATAATGCAGCAAACAACAGCCGTTTTGTCTCCTCATTGGCGCACCTTTTAATCACCTTCTTGATGTCTTCATTCAATACTATATGGAGGCGGAATTCCTTACAGATTTTGTCCCAAATGGTCTTCGTGAAACAAAAACACCCGAAAAGATGACTAAGAGTCTCCTCCTCCGTCTTGCAGAGATAGCAAGTGGTAGAAATATTGCTATTCCACTCCCGTATTTTGTCCAGTGTAGCTAGCGAATCATGCAAAATTTTGAAAATACAAATTGACCATTTAGGAATATGTTTATCTTCCCATATCAGCCCCATAATCTTATCCTTTTCCGCCCTAGTCCTCATGATCTCCCATAGATCAAGGTTTGGATTGAACATGTTCCATTCTCCATTATGTTTCAGATAGAAATGATGCTTTACCTGGGGCCATAGACTCCTCATCATATGAATGGTGCGTGAGATGCCTTCCCTTGTCCTTGGCTGAAAATCCAAGCCTTGTGGATATCTTTCTTTCATCCATCTCCCCCATATAGAGCTACCGGATTGGTAAGAGATGATTCTCCTAAGAGTTCCCCACTTGGCAATGTCTCTTGGAGTTTTCAACTGTAGGCCTCCTTCATCTTTTGGCAAAGCGAGTCTGGAGTAGCGCATTGGGTGATACTCACTTGCCCAAATGAAGTTTGAGATTTTCATCTCCATCCTGTCAAGAACAGCCCATGGAATCTCACCTTGTTGAACACAGAAAATAAGAAGACCCTCAATAGCTGTTCGGATAAGCGTAACACGACCCGCCATGGAAGTCTTTTGTGTAGGCCATCTCACAATCATCACATCTAGTTTGTCAATGCATTCAGCGAAGTCCTTGACCTGCAGATTACCCCCTGCCAAAGGAAAGCCAAGATATTTTGTTGGAAATTTGCCCAACTCCACCCCCAAAGCATCCTGGAATCTGGTTTCCATAGAGTGACAGTTCTTAGAAAGGAAGAGCTGTGTTTTTGTAGCATTAATGCATAACCCCGTCTCCTCTCCGAATTTCCCCAGAATATTTTTCAGTTCTCGTAGCATCTCCACTTTAGCTTCAATGAATAATAAGACATCATCAGTGAAAATCAAATGACTCATAGTTTTCACACCATGGACCGTAAAGGCTTTAATTAAGTTCGCCTCTTCTGCCATCTTTAGCTTCCTTGTGAAATATTCCATGACCACTGTGAAGAGAAGTGGTGAGAGGGGATCCCCTTGCCGTAAACCATTGCTGCCCTTGAACATGCCTGCAGACGACCCATTAACAAGTATAGAAAAGCTGGTTGTGCACACACACTGTTGCATCCACTGAATCCATTTGTCAAAGAAACCCATTTGACGCAGAGCCACCATAGTTTGTCCAACCTCACACTGTCATATGCCTTAGAGATATCCAATTTGAGGCAAGCCTTCCAGCTACCTCGCATGACATTAAAATCAGTCAAAAATTCATCCGCGAGTAGGGCACAATCACTAATGCTCCTTCCGGATATAAACACTCCTTGATTCTCAAAAATAAGAAAGGGAAGGACCAGTTTCAGTCTAGCTGCAAGGATTTTAGCAATAATCTTATATTGTATGGAGCAACAAGCAATCGGTCTAAAGTCCACAAGAGAGGCAGTAGTCTTCTTCTTTGGAATAAGGACATTTCTATTTGACCATATTGCCACCCTCCAGAAACCACCTCACATACCTTATAAGGTCTTGTTTAATAGTGTCCCAAGCTGTCCTGTAGAAGAAAGCGTTGAATCCATCCGGTCTGGGGGATTTATTGCAGCCTATACTCCACAAGGCATCTTTAACTTCTTGTTCAGAGACCTCCTTAGTGAGAATGTTGTTATGAGTGCTGCTTAGCTTGAACTTCCATTCAATATCCTCATCCTCTTTTATTTCTCTAGCTTCTTTACTGTATAGCTCGGTGTAATAGTGCATGGCCTGCTCCTCAATATCTTCTTTCTTATTAACCACATGCCCGTCCTTATCAATTAGCTCACAAATGATGTTGTTAGCTTCCCTCCTTCTCACTGCTGTGTGATAGAGTTTGGTATTCTTGTCACCATCTTCAAGCCATCTTTCCCTACTCCTTTGCCAATAAAAAATTTCTTCGGCCTTCTTTAAATCAGCAAGCATCCTTCTTAACTCACGGTCCTTTTTAATCAGTCTTTCATTGAGTGGATCAGCCGGTAAAAGTGTTCTTACCTCCCTACATTCCTTTTTAGTTGCCTCCAATAAGTTCGGGATATTCACCTTGTCTTTTGCCCACTTCTTTAAGCTTGTTTTCAGCAAGGAAAGCTTTTTTGCAAAGACAAACATTGGATTACTCGGGAAATGTGTACCCCATGCCTCCTTCAGAATATCATCAAATCCTTCCCAATCAGCCCAATAGTTGAGGAAGCAGAACGGCCTTCTTTTCTGTTTCTTGTCAATGATCTGAACTAGAAGAGGAGCATGGTCACTAAGTTCAGAACCCCCTGCCTTTACCTGTACATTAGGAAACATTTTAACCATTCTTCATTAACCAGTACTCTATCTAGTTTTCTAGATATTTTATCTTCCGGGTCTTGTTCATTATTCCAAGTGAAGAGATCACCACCAGTCATAGGAAGCTCAAACAGGTTGGCTTTATCAATGGCTATGTTGAAAGACTCCATCACAGCCCGATGTGCAAGTCTGCCTCCAATCTTCTCGCCGAGCAATATGACATTATTAAAGTCACCAACCACTAGCCACGGCACCTGCATCTGTGTAGACAAGGACTTCAGATCATGCCAAAGGAACTTCCTTCTCTTTACGTCATTGTGGGCATACACAGCTGTCATACACATATGGAATCCCGCTGCATTCCTACAGTCCATCGTAATATGTTGATCAGACATCATCCTCACCAACACTTGCCATGAATTTGGTTTCCAAGCCACATACACCCTAGCTAGCTCAGAGTGTTGTAGGTTGGACACGTGTTCCCAGCCCTGTGGAAAAAGATATTTAATGCTTTGCTCATTGTGTTCCTTTATCTTAGTTTCAACCAGTATTGCAATAGAGGGTCCACTTGTACCAATCCACTCTCAGATTTCTTTCTTCTTGTTTCTATCACACCCTCCTTTAATATTCCACATGAGAATGGACATATCAAAGGTGTTTGTTTGCCCGAGTACGCATGGGCTGCTCTTTCTTCTTACCTTCTTTTTTCTTCTTAGGTGCAACCTATTCTGGTTCTTCCGCATCTGACTCACTCAATGCTTCATATCTGTTTGTGGACTCCAGGATGGACCCAACCCCTTGGGATTTAGGGATCCCATTCAAGCTCCTTCTCGTTGAAACAGGAGTAAATTCCCCCTCTTCCTTATTCTTTTTAGGTGGGCATTTCCTCTCTTCCATCGTCTTGTGCATGGATCTCTCCTCCTCTGTCCGCGGGCTCACTTCAGCCTTGGCGTTCTCAGCTTCTGGTTGTCTCTCTTCTTCTGTTATTTGCTTCTCACTGTTGTTCGCAGCCTCGGAGGTCTTCTTCTTCTTCTCTATCCACTTCGTTTGTTCATTGGCATTTGGCTTTGTGTATTCTTTCTTAGCCCCGTCAAGCTCCTCGCATTGGCCCTCGCCATGCCCGAACACACAGAACCTCTTGCAAGATGTAGGTATGTGATCGTACTCCACGGTGACCGGGATGGGTTCACGTCCTCTGACATTGAGCCAAACCGTGGTCGGCTTCTTGCTCTCCACGTCAATCTCCACAAGTACCCTAGGATCATCACCTTCAAGCAATCGATCGTCTATGTGAAGGACCCATCCCGCTCCGGCCGCTATCGTGCCTGAAGCGCGCCTTGTCCACGACCTTCCGAAGGATTTGAGGGTAATCCACGTCGGTACCGTCAGGAAGGACTCCTTATTGAGCTCGTCACCATGGTTATAATGCTTAGCTACAACCAGCTGGTGGTCGAACCATCTAGGACCCATCCCAAGGATGCTCTCCTTGTCCGCCGCAGTAGAGAAGCAGACCAAGTACACCCCTTGTTCACGAGAGATCAATTCAAAGGACCCCTTCGTCCGCCATGTACGTTTGATCCAAGCGAGAAAGTGATGGTAGTAGGGACGTTTCCCAAGGGTATATGCCATTACTGTGTGATCCCATACATTCTCCAGCTGGTCAAACTCCTCCGCCTCCAGCTCTACGTACACCTCCCCCGCCTCGATCCGTGGCTATGGGAAGGCCACGTCCTTGTCCTTGCCACTGGGTTGCTTTAGAATTGTATTCCAAGCGACCAGGGATCGCTTGCTTTCCCCTTCCTTTCTCTGATCGGCCTGGTTCGCAGTTGTCGTCGCCGCGACGGACGGGTTGCTTTTCTCCTTCGTGTGCTCCAGTTTCGGCCGCTCCTGGTCGTTGGGTTGGTTCAGATGGTTTTGGGGGTGTGTGGATGTGGACGGTGGAAGGGGTGAGGGGTGAAGGTGGACATCTCCGGTCGGGGTGGCCGAAGACGTGGACGCCATACCCACGGGCGAGAATCGCCCAAGCGATCGCCGGAATCGCCTGGAGCAAACCCTAGGGAGAGGCGCGTGTTTGTTATATGTATGTATGTATGTATGTATATATGTATATATATATAATATGTATATATATATATATATATATATATATATATATATATATATATATATATCAGTGTGTGTGTGTGTATGTGTGTTTGTGTCCACAAGGTTGTAGCTCACTGGTGATCAGACCAAGGCCACATAAAGAAGACTCATGACTTGAACCCAAATGTAGTCAAATAAAATTGGGTTTATTTGTGACATAGCTTTTGTTGGTCCTAATGGGTTGCACACTTGATTTACCAAACTCATGTTGTTAATCCTCTACTAGTTATGAGGGGTCGATGAGAGGAAGTCTCCTTCATGAGTCATGTATATATGTATGACAACATATATATATTATCATATCATAATATGATCCTAGTGAGATTAATTGGGATGTTCCATTAACTTATTTTTACATTAATCAAATTTTATAATATGAATTCTTAATATGATTTTTGTCCAATGACAAAACTCTATTGAAATCAAAAAAAATTATCAGAATGCATTAGACATAGCTCTCATACCATTTTTGGGTTCTCGAGAGAACAAAACACATCAAAACTAGATATGTTTTCCAAGAAACCCTCAAGAAAGATCCGTCTAATACAATAAAACCAAATTAGGGTTTAAGCTTATACCTGATTGTGGAAGAAGTTCTAATAATTTAACTTGAATTTCTCATTCTAGATCTAGATCTTCCAATCTATGTCACGTTTGAATCTTTCCAAATCAACAATCAAATCTGATGTTTCTCGCACTATGAGAGTCACCTCAAGATGTGTATGGAAAACTTATTTGTGTGTAAGGGCATTGGATTGCATGTATGATTGTATGTGGTAGAATGTCCCCCTCCTCTATATAGGGACACTGATCTCAAGGTCAAATATATGGATATGTTAACTCTAGATATGATCATAGAGTTTCTTACGATGGAACACACCATTATGTGTTGAACAGATGTGGAAGAACCTAACATTTCAAAGAAGGAACTATATGTAGAATACCTCGTTTCATGATAATACCTTCTCCTCAAAACATGTGTCTCCCATAAAGTCTCTAGTTGTAAAAAAAAATTATTTTGTGAACTCATCTCCATGATATCCACTTGAGCGCTTGAAAACCTAGATGAGGAGTCACTAATCTCCTCCGTCTCTATAACGATCCCTCCCCTTATTATCCCCTATTTAGGAAGATCGAGTGGGCAATGATTATTACCATAAATACAAGATCGAGTTTTATCAAATAGCCAGACATAATTAATATATTTTCACTAATTGAAAAGGATTTTGTCAAGGTAAACTTTCCATAAAGCAATTACATGATATGATTTTCTAGAGTTTGCAACATAAAATAAAACTAACTAACTAAATCCTTCAAAATTACATTACTTCTTGTTTGTTTGGGACCTTCTTCTCTGGATGTCCATCTTTCATCATTAATTGTAGGATGCTAGCCTATTCACCTAAAACATCATGAATCCAAAACATGCTCAGTAGAACAAGATATACTAGTATGTAGGGGAAACAAAAGATTCACATCTAAGTGTAACAACATATCCACTACAATTATTATTATAAAATCAAAATTATCATTTTCTTCATTTTCTTCACAACTTCTTAACCCATTTTTAGTCAACCTCTGGGATACCCTCTCTTAGGATCTTGTCCAAGTAGTGGATGTGAGTCCACCTCTCAATCTAGAGCTAGGTGACATGTTGATATTACCAATCTGGGGCAAGACCTCATGTGACCTTCCCGTTTGGGTGCTGATCTTACCTTCCCAATCTGGGGCATGGTCTTAGTCATCACAAAGACTCTTTCACTCCTTCCATTATCAAACTTCCAAAGTTGGCATGTGGGATTCGAGCAAGTTATAAGCATATAATGTGATAACCATAGTAACTTTGTAGATTGCAATCAGTAAATGAACAAGCAAGCATTTATTTTCAAGAAAATCAGAAAACCTCAAAAATCTCTAACAATCTAATGTGGGTATTCATAGGCGTAACCACATTCCTTACTCAGGAGTACTTTTTGTCCAAGCAACATCAATAAAAGAAACCAATCAGTCAATTATCCTAAAATTAAAGAAAGTACCCATGTATTATTCTTCTATCCAAAATCTACCATTGAGACTGACTTGGTTTCCAAGATAGGATTTTGAGATTGAATTTAGGGTTTTAGCTTCCCAAACCCTAATTATCACTTTGCATTCCCTTTTGGTTATAAACACCAATTTTAACATTATATACACTTTTAATCTAAAGGAAACCCTAATTCATCAAGTAATGGGTTATTAATCTCAAACTATATCCAAGTTATCCTTTTTATCTAGGAAGACCAATATTTGATCATTAAGGTCCGTTGCATATATTAAGATCATCAAAATTTAGGAATTAGGATTCTTATGTATTAAACACCTTAAAGATGGAATCTTTGGGCACTTTTTGAACTCTAAGTAGATGTAGGTCTTGATTATATTTTTATTGCATTCCTTATGTTCTCCTGATCAAATTTCATATATAATTCATCTTAATATGAGTTACCAATATATTAACTATGAATTTTGCAAGATAACTACCTTTGGCCAATGAGGTGTATCCATGTCATCATTTTGGTCCTTTCCTTTTCCACATGGATCATGGCTCCATGAATGAGCTTCAACCACATATGCGGCTCACTCCACATGAGTAGGGTGTCAAGACGAGGCGGAAGGACACTTTTTTCCTTGAGATCTGGAGCTAAAGTCTTGCAACACAAGGGAAAGATGGTACTTCTCCCTTTCCTTATATTCAACCTTGTGATGAAACTGGTCTTGCTTGGTCGAGTCAAGTAAAGGTTGACTCTAGGTGCCAATGCTTCTGTGTGGAGATTAAAGGTGTGATTCTCTTTTGCCTTGCCCTATCAAACTCGGTTGTTGTCTCTGATTGGTCAAGAAAGGCTTGGACAGGGAAAAAGGAGATAGGATAGACATCGTTGTTGACCAAATAAAAATATGAAGGAAATCCAGGGGTAGTGATCAAATTGAGTAGTGAGGTAGCAAACTCAATTCTCATGGATTCTCAAAGAAGGCCCTCTCTTGTTGTCAGGGTTGACTATCCTTTATATAGCCAAGACTCAGGAACTACCTTAGACTTAAACGACAAAACTAGGAAATATTTTACTACTTTTTAAAGTAGGCAAAATAGGGGTTACTCAGATTCGAAATTTCCTTCTAAATCAGTTGGAAGGGTTTATCGAAAATAAGGAGGTCGGGAGCAAGAGAATCGGTCCTTGGTAGATCATAAACGTTGTTGGTCGGGTTTCCTCTTTCAACTAAAGGTAGGTGATGAGTGTGTTTTAATTGGATCACAGATCTAACGGTCATCATTCCACATGCATAATAGAAGGACTATAAAAAGGACTTTCGTGATTTGGCAACTACATCATGACATTTAATGTGTATTTTCCTTAATCCTCACAGTTTAAGGATTTTTTTAAATTCATATCTCTCACACCTTAAATCTGTTTTCTCTCAAATTTTAAAAAAAGTCTATAATGACTTGATCTAACCATGGGCAAGATTTGAGACCAAAACTCGAAAGGAAAAGGTACTTTTCTTAATATCCCATTATTCCTCTTATAAGGCGCATTTTATGCATTAAAACACTCCTTTTCTCTTTCTTTTCTTCTCCATATCCTTTATTTTAATATCCTTTCTTATTAGAAACTATTTAAAACTAAAATTTAACCATTAATGGTCATCCACACCACTTTCTAGAGAATACCACACAACTCCTAAGCACATTACTTATTATCCATTATCTTTTTTTCCTTTTTCTTAATATTGTATTTTCTTCTTTTCCTTTCCCTTATACCCATCATTGGATCAATAAAATAGTAAGAAACCACAAAATTCATAGAAAAGGGAATTTCACAAGTAAAATGATTCTCTTGAAGTGAAGCATACAAATTGCCAATATGTCCCTTCTGTTGGAATAATTACATTTCAATTATATAAATGCATGTAAACAAATAGGTTACAACATCCTTATAGGAATTTTGTCCTCAAAATTTGACTAACCATACAAACAAATCAGAATGAGACCTTTCCATGCCCGTTTTTAGATATCATGTGGATTTCATCCTCTCCATGGTGCTTCCAATGAACCTTTACCATCTCTATATTTTTATTCATGAGTTCTCTCACCTTGGTATCTAGTAACCTCACAGGTGACTCAGAGTTGTCAGCATTCTTGGGAGTGCAATAGGCTCAATGCCCAGCACATGGCTAGGATCCTTCACATAGGACTTTAGACTGGACACATGGAGTGCATCATGTATCATACTATATTGTTGAGGTAAGGTTAAACTAGAAGCAGCTTTATCAATTCATTCTAGAATCTCAAACAGACCCATGTATCAGGTACTCAAATTTCCTATGTTCTTAGCTATAACTCAGAGGGGTCAGATTCTTAGAAACACATAGTCACCTATAGTGAAGTGCAAATTTGTCCACTTTGCATCAGCACATGACTCTTGTCAATTCTAGGCTCTCTTCATCCCTTACTCGATCAAAGTGACATTATCAACATAAAACTATAGTTCCTCTAACCTCAACATGGTTCTCTCACCAACATCATTCTAGTGAAGCGGTTATTGATATGACCTCCCATAAATAAATTCATATGGAGGCATCCCGATACTGGCTTAATAACTATTATCATAGGCAAACTCAGCTAAGGGCAAGTACTAATCCCATGATCCACCACAATCGAGCACACATGCTCTCAGTGGGTCTTCTAATGTATGGATTGTTCTTTTTTAGTGTCCATCAGTCTAGGGGTGATAGACTGTGTTGAATTTCAACCTCATATTGAACTCTTCATGCACTTACTTCCATAATTTCATAGTGAACTTAGGGTCACGAGAAGAAATAATTGAACTTGTAACACGACACAATTGAACTTTGTCTCTAACATACAGTTTGGCTAGGTCTGGCACCTTGGTAGTGATCTTCAAGGCTACGAAGTGTGCTGACTTATTAGGTGGTCCACCATAACCCTTACTACATCATAATATTTCTATTTTAGGGAGACACACTACAAAGTACATAGTGATATAGTCCCATTTCCACTTAGGAATTTTCAATTGTTTGCAGTAACCCACTGGGTCATTGGTGTTCAGCCTTCACCATCTGGTGATGTGAGATAACTAGATACATATGATGATATGTCTTTCTTCATTCAAGGACACCAGAACTATCGTTGTAAGTCTTAACATCTTCGTAATTCCAGGGTGCACGATAAACTTAGACTAATGAACTTCTAAGTCCTTAAGGGTGAATCCTCAGGAACTCAATATGATTTCCTTATCGGATTCCACCATTCACATTTATCGAATGTGTTTGAGGCTTCTCCATCAAACCCTTCATCTCAACTAACTCTAGTTCATCTAACTAGGTTGTTACAAGCTCGGTCAACAAGTCAAACTTGGTTTATCTTAATTTGGTACCTCAACTCCTGCATCCATTATTTTGATCACCAAATTCAATCTTTTACCTATAGAATTCAAATTCCACTTGACAAACATTTCCCTATTTGGGATTTAATTTGGCAATTACCTTGTTCACCTAGGTTTTCAAACAATATATACAATATCTCATAAGGGTGTGGTAATACCTCAAAATCTCGATTGTCCTAAAAGGATTTCAACTTAAGTATATAATTTCCATTCCTAATATGGCATGTGTCTATCTCATCTCTCGAACTCATAAAAATATGAAATAAGCATTCAGTTGCAGTCCAAATTTAAGCTCATCCCATTCTGATAGTAGAGATGGTGCATCACGCATTACCATTTCATTTCAAAACTAGGTTGAATCATTTTCCACATGGATCCAAACCATAACTACCACCATTCATTTAATTCCATGAATAGACATAGGAAAATATTTTCTCATAACCTTTGAGTCTTAGCATAACTCCTATTTAAGATTCTTATTCAAACGTTATCATATGAGTCCTTATATGCATCTTATATATCATCATCCTTAGTCATTCCCTTAATATTTCTAGGGTATAGGTACCTTTGGAATGATCTCCTCTTGACCCCCAAGGGCCTTATGCATTTCATATAGGATCTTTCCTTATCCTCATAAATTTCATATACATATAATCATCCTATAAGACCTTATGATTTACTTGTGGCCCTACCCTTCCAAAGGGTTTCATGAGATGTCATAAATTTACTTTATCTCATCCCAAATTTTACTTGAGGTTTATTTGATACTATCCAAACACATTATATCCTTTATAATTCTTTCACCCATATTTCCTTCATCTCTTAGGGTACCCATAGTTTTCTTTATGTCCTTTGTATTGGGCTCATGATGATCTACCCATCTGGGCTTGTTCATGTTCTATCAGTCACTTCCACAATGACTTTTCTTCATATTACTAAGAGATGGTTCACATGGGTGCAAAAAATCATACTCAACATATGTACTTCTACATTTCATTCTCTTAATCACAGAAGTTTTCAAGTGACCTTTAATGTTATCTCAATTCTTAAACTAATTTTAGAGCTCACATTTTTAGAAAGGGTCATTTCCCAAGACAAGATCAAACTAATACTTAGCAGTACAAAGTTTCACAAAAACATACTTGAATCAAAACTTTATATCATCACATGTAGAAATATTTTCTATTATTCCACCCATGCATGTGTCTAGAAAGTACAGAACTTATTTAACCATTTCTAAGTTTTTCTTTATGTCATATCCATACATCATTTCTCAAGGTTGGACCAATTTCATACGTACATATGATAGCATGGTAATCCTAAACCAACTTGTGTGAGTGGCTTATCAAACATATATCACATTCCAACTGGAGTTTCCTTGAACCCAATAATTTAAGGGCATCATGCTTAATCTCTATGAACTCACTCAACCTTGTGACCATTATATGCACTAGCTACCACTACTTCCCCTCTTTGATCTAGGAACCTTGGGTTTTCCTCCTTAGCATTGATCATCTAAATTGCATGACTTAGCCACTCAAGCACATACCAAACGAAATCATGATATGCAATTTTTTCCCAACTTTCTCTTTCACATAAACAACCTTTAGAGTCCTACACAAGGAACTACCAATCTGAGTACAAGGCTTCACAACATATTAACATTTTGTATCTTTCCAGGATCTTGGGATTCTCTTTCTGTCACCTAGATGGTAGGTACTCATATCATCTACACAACTTCATAAGAAGCCTCCTTCTGTCTCTAGGGTTTGGTCCATCCAAGGACATCTAGTGTACAACAAGACTCTAGGGATCATGCATACATTAACTCAACTCATTCACTTAGGGGCAGTCAAGTTTAGGACTTGTCATACAAATATTTCTTGTAATTCCTCATGTATTGGAGTGTAGGTTTCCAACCTTCTCCTTCTGGGTCCCACTCTCTCTGGAGTTAACCTAATAACCGGTCCTACCACTAGAGGTCCCCCTTTGTAGAAGAGGTTGAGGCTCCTATAGATTCTCCTCCTATCCTCATCTAGTTTATCTTATCCGAACAAGTACACACACTTGTATTATCAAAACTTATTGTCCAAAATTGCAAAACTAAAGTCAAATTCTCAAATTTGACTAAGGTCATCATAAACCATACTACCTCAATACTAAATTTCTTGCCTATTACATCTAGTATACTATCAGACATTAACCCTCTGGATTAGAGCTAATACCTTTCCCAGCCTGGATGTTACTTACTTTCACATAGATGCATGTCTTTCTCCTACTTGTATTTGTGTGGGACACACTTCCCATTAGGGTTCCTACTAGAAGGAGTTTAGACTTTCTAGTCATAATCTGATCTTAGGGTTTACCTTATAAATCATTTCTCCACCCTTGGGTTGACCTACCTTAGGTCGGACACCAATCCTAAAAGTTTCACTGAAGGGCTTCCTATTTTCCTCGTTATATATCACACATTTCCCATTCTTTGTATGTACATTCAACCATCATTGTATCATGCATGCCTTATTTGACGTACCTTCATGCATGGATGAATTCCTTATAGTTTCTATTTCCCCTCTCCACAGTTTAAGATTAGGATTTAAGGTTAGGGTTAGGAACCATACCCCAACACCTTTAGGGTTTTGTTAAACACTGTAAAATTATGACCATAATATCTTGTTTACATGCATTTTATTATTTGGCAGAGGACGCCTTAATCACTAATATCCATAACTCTAGCACATAGAAAGAGATGAAGAGAACGATTATAGGTACCTAGGGTTTGGTGAGTGGAGAAGGTAGAAAGGTGATGGGAGTAGATGAGAGATCCTAGAGGTATTTTATTTCGAGTGAAATCCTTTGAATTTGGATAGGTCAGATGCATAGGTCTAGGAGTCCTCATAAGATGACTAGCATTACTGAGGAAAATATTGCCAGCCCCCAGTTCATGGTCCTTTCTAGACACCATTATCTTTGGAAAACACTCTAATAATTCCCTTTGGGCTCTACAGAACTCTTAAAATTTAATAATTATTAGAGGTTAAATGGTAAACCATCTATGATACCAAATGTAACGACCCCTCCCCATGTTATCCCCTATTTAGGTGGATTGAAAGGGAAAGGATCATTAACATAAATATACGATCAAGGTATATCAAATAACCATATATAATTAATAAATTTTCACTAAATTGGAAATGAGTTTGTACAAGATAAACTTTCCATAAAGGAATTACATGATATGATTTTCTAGGGTTTGCAACATGAAATAAAACTAACTAACTAAATCCTCTAGAATTACATTACTTCCTGTTTGTTT
Source organism: Alisma plantago-aquatica (assembly GCA_963693085.1). Classification (NCBI taxonomy): domain Eukaryota; kingdom Viridiplantae; phylum Streptophyta; class Magnoliopsida; order Alismatales; family Alismataceae; genus Alisma; species Alisma plantago-aquatica. The sequence continues at coordinate 516,224,283 of OY856410.1, read as the reverse complement.
GGCACCTTATGCTCTAGATGTCCATCTTTCATCATTGATTGTAGGATGTGAGTAGATTCACCTAGAACATTGTGAATCCAAAATGTTGTTAGTATAATAAGTTAAATTGGTATGTGGGGGAAGCAAAATATTCAAATCTAAGTGGAACAACTCATTTTTACTCAACCTTTGGGATATCCTCTCTTAGGGTCTTATCTCTATAGTGGATGTTATGCCACCTCTCAGTATGGAGCTCGATGCCATGTTGGTCTTCCCAACCTGGTGTCAGACATTATGTGACCTTCCTAATTTGGGGCCTAGTCTGGCATTCCCAATTGGGGGCTTGGTCTTAGTCATTACAAAGACTCTTTCATTCCTTTCATTATCAAACTTACAAAGTTGGTATGTGGGGTTCGAGCAAGTTACAAGCATATAATGTGATAACCATAGTGACTTTACATATTGTAGGAAGTAAATAAATAGGCAAGCATTTATTTTCAAGCAATCCTGAAAACCTCAAAAATCACCAACAATCTAATGTGTGTATTCATAGGCATAACCACACACCTTCCTCGGGAGTACTTGATGTCCAAGAAAAACCAACAAAAGTAATCAATCAATTATCCTAAAATTAAAGCATAATACCCATGTATTATTCTTTATCCAAAATATACGATTGAGACTGACTTGGTTTCCAAGGTAGGATTTTGAGGTCAACTTTAGGGTTTCGTTAGGGTTTTGTCTTACCAAACCCTAATTATAATTTTTCATGCCCTTTTGGTTTACAAACCCCAATCTTAACATTATATACACTTTTAATTTCAAGGAAACCCTAATTCATCAATTAAGGGGTTATTAATCTCAAACTAGATCCAAGTTGTTCTTTGTATATAGAAAGACCAACATTTGATTAAAAATGTCCCTTTCATATATTAAGATCATCAAAATTTAGGAATTAGGATTCTTATGTATTAAACATCTTAAATATGGAATCTTTAGGTACTTTTTGAGCTATAAGTATATATGGGTCTTCAATATATTTTTATTACATTCCTTGTGTTCTCCTGATCAATTTTCATATATAATTCATCTTAATCTGATTTACCAATAATTAACGATGAATTTTTCAAGATACATTACCTTTGGCCAATGAGGTGTAGCGACGTCATCATTTTGGTCCCTTTTTTCTTTTCCATGTGGATCAGGGCTCTGTGAATGAGCTTTGGCCACGTACGAGGCTTGCTCCATGCGAACAAGACATCAAGCTGAGGCAGAAGGCTGGTTTTTTTCCCTTGAGATCTGGAGATAAAGTCTTGCAAGACCAAGGGAAATATGTACTTCTACCTTTCCTTATCTTAAACCTTGCAACAAAACCAGTCTTGCTTGGCTGGGTCAACTGTAGGTTGACTATAGACCAATGCTTCTGTGCAGCGAGTAAGCGTGTGATTCTCTTTGCCTCACCATGTCTGCTCGACCATGGTCTCTGATTGGTTGAGAAAGGCTTGGATGAGGATAAAGGAGAGAGGGTAGACCTTGGTGTTGCCCATAGAAAAATAGGAAGGGAAGTCAAGGGTTGCGATCAAATTGAGTGCTAAGGTAGCAGCTTCAAGTCTCATGGATTCTCACAGAAGGCCCTCTCTTGTTGCAAGGGTTGGATATGATTTGTATAGCCACAATCTCATGAACTTCCTTTGGCAGTGTTGACTAAATAGGGAACCATATTACTACACTCTAAAGCAGGCAAAACTGGGGTTACTCAGATTCAGAACATCTTACGAATCGATTGGAAGGGTTATAGAAAAGAAGGATGTCAGGAGTGAGAGAATTGGTCCTTGGTAGGTCATAGAAATTTTTGGTCAGGTTTCTTCTTTCAGCCGAAGGCAGGTTATGAGTGTGTTGCCATTGGATCTATTTTCGTGTGCATAATAAAAGGATCAGCTAAAGGATTTTCCTGATTTGGAAGCCATAACGTGACATTTAATGTGCATTTTCCTTAATCCTTTCACTTTAAGGATATTTGTAAGATCCATATCTCTCACACCTTCAATCCTTTTTGTCTCAAATTTTAAAGAAAGTAAATAATGACATTATCTAATTATGGCCAAGGTTTGAGACCAAAACTCAAAAGGAAAAGGAACTTTTCTTAATATCCCACTATTCCCCTTATAAGGCACATTTTATGCATTAAAACAGTCCTTTTCTCTTTCTTATCTTTTCTATATCCTTTAATTAATTAACCTTTCTTATTAGAAACTATGTGAAATCAAAATCTAACCATTAGTGGTCATCCACACCACTTTCTAGAGAATTCCACACAATTTTCTTAAGCACAATACTTATTATCCATAATTTTTTTCCTTTTTCTAAATATTGTATTTTCTTCTTTTCCTTTTCCCTTATATCCATTATTTGATCAAAAAAACATTAAGAAAACACGAAATTCATAGCAAAGGGAATTTTCCAAGGAAATCTATTATTTTAAAGCAAAGCATACAGATTTCCAAAATATCCCTTCTATTAAAATAATTGCATTTCAATTATATAAATACATGTGAAAATAGGTTACAACTCTCTCTCTCTCTCTTAGTTTCTCTTAGGATCTATCAATACCTATAGGAAATAATGATAAATGAGATGGTCTATCTAGAGAAACTCCTCTCATATCACATATATGAAAAATAAGATGGGAGACTAATGAGATATTTCTTATTAATAGATGGAAAACTCCCAACCTATGCATAGAAGAGCATGCAAGTAAAACAAAACAAATTTAATGCTAACGAGAGTAGACAACTAGGTCCATATACGTAATTAACTAATGACCCTAATACTCTACCTCACGTTAGAGCATGGATGAAACACATGTCCATCTTGCCAATACTTGAAATAGATAAGAATATCCCATAAAGAAAATATTTTTCCCCGATAAGAAATGATCTTCCCCTGAATTTTGCAAAACAAGAATAGAAAATACTCAAAACTCCACCCCTAAATAAGATAGCACATAGAAGCAAGTAGGTCTTCTCCCCTTGATAAAGGAAAGATCGATGAAGAAGCAATATTAACTGAGTGGACTCCCCTAAGATTGTTAATCACCAGACCCATATAGGAAACCACAAAAAAATATAAAACATTAACAAGCATCCAAGGCAAAGTAGATGATGGAAAATATGGGTAGAATTCATCTGAGTCACCATTATTGTCCAAGTAGTTCCGCCAAGAAGTAGAACACTAGAATAATGTGTCATAGTTGGGATAAGAGCATTGTAATAGGAATATTGTTCTATATCTGGTGGGCACATGTTTGAACATGCTACTATATAAAATAGTCTATATAGTAGGTGTCAACAACATATATGGATATGCAAAAACTAGACAACAAGTTTGGATGACATGGCTTCTTATCTTCATTTCTCGCTTCCATCTCATCTCTTCTCTCTATTTATATATCTCTATTATACCCTTCATGCCAACAACAAAAAGGATCATGTGAGTGGTTAAGGTGGAAAGTCATAAACCCAATAGAGGAAAGGATATATGAAGGATGCACACAACACATATTTGGCAAATGTGGTGGATTTGGAGTCATGTATGAGATGATTGGGGGACATTTTGATTATTTTGTGAAAGAAGAAGGAAAGAGGAGACAACCATGAAGGCTAGGGTAATTCTTGGTGGGCACCATGTCAATAAGAGATGATAGTTGTATGCAGGAAGAGGGACTCCCTTGGTTCTCTAGGGTTAGATTTAGGATTGATGCTCTCATACCATGTGGAAAATGAGATGGGAGACTAACGAGATATTTTCTTTTGATAATCGACAAAATCCCATCTTATATATAGGAGAGGAGGCAAGTATAAGGAAGCAAACATAACCATAATGGGCCAAGACAATTAGTCCCATATGCATAATTAACTAATAACTCTAAAAAATATATCAGGAAGTAGAGATGATAGGGTCTCCTAAACCTTAATATGACCAATTTGTAGGCTCCCTTGTGGAATTGGGGATCTACCATGCACTGATTCACGCAAAACATATCATTTTGTGAGTCTTGGTGCTATGCAGACTTGCTTCTTTTTAGTAGTGGGTCCCTAACTTCTAGAAACCAATTTCAAAATTTTGGATCTATATTTAAAGCTTGATCTTCAAAAGTTACTTTATTAGTCCCTATAATTGTAATAAATACTTGAATCCAAAATCAGCCATTCTTCAAGCTATCTCCATGTGTGTCCATGTAGGTACCATAACACAATGGAAATGAATTCAATAATCAATATTACAGTTCATAAGCATTGAGTTTTGTCAAGTTGCACATCAATGCTTCCCAAGTATTCATATTGACCAAGAAAGACTTAACCAATAATGTCCAATGTTAATGTATTGTATAAGCCTTGTGTCTCAAACACTCCGGTCAAACTAGAGGTATGGATATGTCATCCTCATCACAAATATGTAGAAGTTCCTTTATCTCAAGTAGACTAGCAAGATACATATGAGCTCAATATTATATGATGACTCACATGAGCATGACCATACATTTATCTATGTTACATATCAAGAGTTGTAGGTATCATTCTTGTTATATGGGAGATACAAATTCCTTCTACATCAATCACAATGTCTATTGTTATTCTCATCATAATGAATCACTACATTTATGGCAACCTTCTTCAAGATCATGTTGGGTAGGTCAAAGCATGAGGGTTATTATGTCATATCATATTTACTTCAGATTGAGGGACCACAAAATTGTTGCATTTGATAGTTATATATGATTATAACATACCCAAATACAGGTACCTAGCTTCACACATGTATTCTTTTATACTTTTATCTTGTATCACTATCATTTATGTATTTAAATTAAATTGTGATTACTTAAAGTCAAGAATCAACATAAATCATTTTACATGTCATTTTAGAATAAGTTAACTAATTAAGTGTCATGTAGAATTGACAGTGAAATTCATCAATCAGTTAGTTCTTATCGTAATTTACCACTCTAGAATAATACAAAATCTAATTAATGAAAGGGATTTGATAAATGAAATAATGTATCAAATTAATTAAAATGGGGAATAATTGTATTAAATGAGTACTTATCAATTAAGTAAAGCAATAAAATAGAAAATGATCTCAAACGAAGAAATTAACATTAAAATTTGACTTCCCATACCTTATTTATCGGACCTGTCAATTTTATATCTATCAACATTAATTGCCTTCCCATTCTTCAGTTAAAGTTACAAATTGTAATATGTTTTTAGGGTATGTATGTCAAGTGATTACTCCCTAATGTTATACAGAATAAATATAAAATCAAATATGTCACTAAGGAGTGCATTCTCATGGCCATCGTTATTGATTAATGGGCTTAAATACAAGTAATTAGTTCAGTACGTGGTGTATATGAGGTAGTATCTCAGGTGAAAAGAATAGGCTTCCCAATAAAGGGACCCAGGATCAAATCCCCAGTTGTGCAATTCGGAGTGAAAATGTTTTCGTCATGTTGGCCGATACACTATGTGAATTTAGATGTCTCCTCCAGTGCATGTGTATTAGAGAGGTAGTTAGGGGTTTAGATTTCTGGAGTGAGGTCAACAAAGTGGCTTTTCCTCGAGATAGGTCCTCCATCATAGAAATAAACATCATAAGCATGGACATAACAAAAAACTTTCCATGGAAATTTCTTTAATCAACTTCTATTTACTTTAAATACCAAAGCCTTATTAGACAATTGTTAACATTTTGCATTGTGGTCATGTAACTCTGACCACAAAAAACACCTATGTGTTCATTCAATGAGTTAAGATAGGAATGAAACAAACATATAACTAACTGGAGTAAATACTATATATTCAAATTTCCATAAATCAACTTTGGTGCAACTTGTCCCTTGTGTTCTTACATTTCAAACTTATATAAAAAAGAAAAATGGTAACCCTTGTGAGAGACTACACAATTGATCATCAATCTTTAGTCTTCTGCTTTCTTCCTGAAAACTAGCTAACATGGAAATAAAGAAATGATTAGATCAACCAGATGATCTTTTCACTTGGAAATCATGATGATGCATATCGAACAACTATTCACCCTCATCCTAAAGGAAGAACAATAGACTTACAACTTGGTGTTACAAAGTCTAAAGAATGCTCCTAGATGTTAGACATAGTGACTGCTACTATATCTACAAACTAGTTCATCAACAAAAAGTGTTGTTGTCTGACAAAGTCCATGATCTCCTTCAACCCAATGAACAATCAAAGATCAGTCTGAACTATGAAAAAATAGAGTGGGAAGTAACCCCATCAGTCATCCCACCAACATCACCACCTTCTAGTTGTAGAATCACCAGCCGAGACATTCAGCCAGTTGCCAAATCTTGCTACAACAAACCATGCTACTATCATCTAAAACTACACCACATACTACATAATCATATGCATGTCCAGAAACCCAACAAGGAATGACCCTTTCCCATATGAATTCCTTGACTCAAGGAAACATTAGATTAATTAATCCAAAAATTTTGCAAGTTTCAAAAAAGTTTTACATGTTGATTTCCATATCTATGTGGTTGGTTCTAGTGAAGGTCCAAATATTCCAATGAGGAACTCAAACAAATCCCCACCCTAGCTATTGGAAGGTTGATCATTTAATATGTTCATTAAGTCAGTCCTTCTCAATCTGGAATTATGATTGGAAAATCATTCAATAAGATTTAAGGATAATGATGTATTAGATGAACTTAAAATGAGACAAAATCATATCATTATATACCCAGTACTTGTTTATCCAAATGGCATCATATATATATATATATATATATATATATATATATATATATATATATATATATATATATATATATATATATATACATATATATACATATATATAGGTCTCTTTACCCACCGAAAAGTAACTATTTGACCTGAAAAGTAAATTTTGTTGTAAAAAAAGTAACTATTCTACTAAAAAGGTAAAAATGACCAGAATACATAGTAAACAAATTCTGGAATAAATATGTAACTAGAATTTTTACTGTGTATTTTGGTTGTTTTATCTTTTTAGTCATATAGTTACTTTTTGTCTAGGTAGTTACTTTTATGACCAAATAGTTAGGTTTTGATTGGTAGGGTAGGGTAGGGTAACATTAGTTTCAACCCACATCAGTTTTAGTGTCAACGAATTGAATAAAATCAATAATAATACAATATATATTGTGCTCACGTGTTGAAAATCATGTTCAGAGGTAATTTATAGCATGTTCAAGGTGATATTACTTGGTGCATGTTATTTGTTGATGATATTGTGTTGATTGATGAAACTAACGATGTATTGAATAAAAAAGTTCAACTTTAGGGGAAGGCTTTAGAATAAATTGATTGATTATTAGTAGGAGAAATTGAGTATATCTGTTGCAATTTTAATCAATCTAGAATAATGAACGGTGGGACCAAGTTTGTTGGAGTGCATGTACCAAAATGTGATAATTTTTTTTACTTGGGTTCTATTACTCAAATGAATGGGTATCTTCAACATGATGTTTGTCACAATATCACAACAATATGATTGTAATGGAGGAGTGCAACTAGACTATTATGTAATTGGAAGATTCCTCTCAATCTCAAGTTTTTATAGAAAAGTTATCTCAAGTTTTTTATAGAAACGTTATGTGACAAACAATGCTATATGGGAGTCAATGTTGGGTGGTTAAGAAACACTCATTCAAACAGATGAATGTGGTCAAAATGCATATGTTGAGATGGATGTTTGGAATGACAAGAAAATATTTTTTGAGAAATGACTATATCAACAATAAAGTGGGGTTGGAGAGTATTAAGGACAAGTTGTGTGAGGGCCTTCTGAGATGGTATGAACATGTGCACCAAAGACCGACTAACACTTCTATATTGAGAAATGCTATATAGTCAAGCACAATTAAAAGAAGAAGAGTTGGGCCTAAATTAACATGGGAAGAACTTATAAAGAGATATTGTAATCCCTACATCTTAATTAGAATATGACCCATAATGGAGTTGATCGGAAAAGAAGGATCCATGTAGACAACCCTAACATGGTTGGGATTGAGTCTTAGATGATGATGAAACTTGATGTTATAATTATATCTAGACATTTTGGGCTTTACTTTGATGTACGTGCAACTTCAATTTAGATTGGGTATTCATATAACTATCTCACAAATTACCCTATAATGATGCAACTTCTTGATTATATTACTTCTTGCTATCTTAATTGCAATTCTATTTCATTTGAATTGCAATCATTTTAAATATTTGAATATTTGTATTGTATTGGGTCTGTAACCCCTCCTACCATGAAACTTGATTATATGGTTTTGATTGACTAATGGACATATCTTGCCACTATTATGCATGTAGGTATCAGGAAAAGTTAACTATTGTAATATCTATGCATGTACATACTTTTTAAGGACGTGGTTTTCCATCTATAATGTGTTATTTGACCCTTAATAAACACACGTACTATTCCACCCATTCTTATTTTAATCCAATGGTAAAAGTGTGTCTTGTCCCTATCATAGCTACCTTTAGTCTATTTTATCTACATGCATTGTTTTATTTTATGAAATTGTGTAATGATCAATGGAAGTACTCTTCATAGTCTATTTTTTTCTTTTATGAACAAATAAATCATTATAAAAATTAGTTTCATAGAACTTACATATGTGTTGATAGCCTCCTCTTGCATGGGAACCCCACTCTTTTGTATAGACTTATCCTATAAAGGATGAATGTTTCATTTTTGTTCATACTCAGTCATTTCTTATGCATATTTTTCTACTATATCCCTTCTTCGTTGTTGTTATTAAACCACCAATATGTAATTAATGTAGAGGATGATGATTTATGAGGATGTTGAACAATGAACTTTGAAGGATATATTGGGATGGTTGTGTTCCCTCTCCATTTGTCCTAATAATTAGATGTACCCTTGACTTTTTGTAAAATCAACTTTGAGGTGAGAAATGGTGTGATGAGAATAATGTGGAATTAGTTAATGTTTATAGTGTTATAAATGACTTTGTTTGTTGAGAAGTGAAACTACATACTTTCCATTATATATATATATATTAGTGTGTTTGTATTGAATAGGTTTATCTTTAAATATGAGGTGGATCATGTAATTGTTCCTGTATCAATCTCAAGGAGGGTCTTTCTAGTACACTTGTTTATTAACAAGAGCATGTGTGTCTAACTTGGTATCGATACATATGACCCATGAGAAATGGTCATCAGTCATCACACATACTAGTATGTTTGCATTGTTGTTGTCAATCTACAATAATACTTTACTAGAGACATTTAAATTTATTTGTTCTTAGCATCCATCAGGATCTCATGCTCAAGTCACGTTTTTCAAATTTCATGTCTTTATATCAATCATCATAACATCATTTGTTATGCAGATAATCATCACAATAATTTAATGTGCATCAATAAATGGAATTGTCTTTATTATTCAAAATAAGATTACATAATATCCCTATAACCACCATTAATGATTAACTTCTAGGGCATATACACATACATTGATACTATGTATTATGAACAGAGATAGCCTTTATATAGAAACAAGGGTGTCCATCAATAACCCAAATACATAATGTTAGACTAATTCCAATATACATAAAAGAACATAAATAATGTGTGTGGTGTTCTCTAACATATTATGATCCTTCTCACATAGGCCCATAGTGTAATTTTTATCGGTTACATTCTTAGTTGTTGCATGGAAAACACCTTAGGTTGAGGCAAGGGATTTCAAGTGCATGAAATGAATTAGAGATGATAAGGATAATAGATCCTCCAAGATTGTTAGATACTTTAGGGAACACTACGATGATTGTGCCTATCTATATGCTCTAGTTACACTTGGACTTGGTAGAGGGTTCTTTCATTCCACATTTCTATGTAACTTTTTGGGGGATTGTGTCAACCATCTCTAACATGGGTCTTCAGGAGTGTGCACCATGGTTAAGAAATGACTTGATGAGATCTTCAACATTGTTTTTAATTGCTATGCATTTGATAGTCTAGTGACCCAGTAGTTGTGCCAGACACAAAGAGCATTGACATCATAAAACTTTGGCAACCGTCATGGAGGTTATTTTTTCACAATACTTCAAAAGGTTCAAGATAGAAGTTTAGGAACATTCCTTTTGATTATCATAAAGCCAACCATTAAGATACAAAACAAAACACCAATCTTTAACAAGCACAATTAAAACAATAGACAAGAATCACACTTTTTTTCTTTTAGTAAATCCTCATAAACAAATTCCACATTTGGTAAGGACCCACGTGTCCATTTATCAACAAATCACATTTAATTTTAAAACCAAAATGCATATATCATTACTCATATGGAGTTCAGTTTGCATCATGTTACATATACATGAAAGAAACAAATCTATTATACACTCCCACCTAGAAAAGCTAGACAATAGGGACATTTTAATTTAAATTATTCAATTTACATCTTCTTTATCATGACCTCTCCACTAGATTGTATTATGACTAATATGAGACTCATATCGAACCTTAGTGAGTGGAAACCTCCCATTTGACCTAAGAAACATGCATTGTTAGTAGATTATACAAGTTTTATTATTCTATAATTAAGTATTTTAAGTATTAATTGTAAATCAAATAAATCATAAAAACAGTTTATTATTTAGATCCTAACTTATTAACTGTCTTTGTGATACCCCTCCTGACAGACTACGAACACCTTTTGCAATCCTAAAGTTGAAGTTCACAGAAGACAATTCTACCAAACAGAATTATTCAAATAGAGTATATATCATATCCATAATAGAATAGAAGTCGAGTTTTACTTGTAATCCAACACTTCATAATAGGCCAATAAGAATAATACAACATATAGAACATAACTAATATCCACAATTTGAGAAACATGTTCATTAACAATATATCTATTAGTTATTTATAAAAGGAATATAACATACAGTAATCTCATTTTTCTAAATAGCTTAACATCTTTTGTTTACTTACTCTGAAATTACTTGGCTCATACCTCACCAAGTAGAAGTCTCCACTCTAGATTCTCAAGTCAAATCACTGTCATTATCATTGGGTTTTTGCTGGTCATCATAAGATAGATACAACAAACCTCAATCCATCACACGGTTGCCTTAAGAGGCTAAGGTAGGGCATTCATCCACATTACCACTAGGTGCTCATCTTAGGTACACTATATAGGTACAAATAGAATAAAATATCACATTTCATAATATTTTCATGTTTCATAGTTAACATTTCATATGAGTGTATTCCTTATGGACATAGAATTTATCAAAAGAGGATTTACAGTCAGAATCACACAACATGACACATTCCCAAATATTGTTGGTCTAGCCTTCAAGGTTTACATCTAGCACTCCAAAAATCCTTCTCATAATGCTTTGATTAATAAAAGGAGATCCATTTCATTTTCCCAAAATGGGCGTTGGGGTCACTATCATGAACTGTTACTACACCAATCTTAATCCCAATGCCTTGGTAGATAATGTTAAAGGAATTGTTTTTTCATGGAATGATCTAAACATCACATGCATGCGCAAATAATATATGAAACTTCACTCTTATTGAATGAAGCAAAAAAAGTTTATAAGAGGGTCTCAAAGGCAACTTGAAGAGACATGATACATTATTGATATCTAATTAAAACATAATAACCATTACTAACTGTAACTGCCATGGAGTTCCTATTTGGTGTAGCATTTTTTACTACAGCATAATATGACAGATAATGCCATCATCAAGTAGAGGAAGTAAATAGAGATCGGAGATCGTTCAAATATTAGAAGATACATGTTCTCCAAATTGTTACATTATCTAAATAAAAATTGATACACAATCAATGCATACGATATGTACGCTTTTAAAAATAAAAAAAAATAGTTTAATGGTAAAATAATATACTTGGCAAGATTGATAAGAGAAATAAACAACATACAGTCAAAAACTTAAGTTATATGACATACTTAGTTTTAGTACATGTTTTTGTTGTAATCCAAATGAAAGATCAACCCTTCTTGAAAAATATATATAATATCAAATCGAAAGACTATTCAACATGGAACAATATTTCAAACATAAACATAGTTGAATATTTTCAAGAGAGTACATACAAGGTTATCTTCAATAATGATAGTTAGATCAAGGAGGAGTATAAATGTATCTTTTTTAGACTAGAGATTAGATCTTCTTCATAATAAAATTCATAACAAAGTCAAAGACCTTCAGACAACAAAATGATTGCTCAAGGCCAAGATGGGGATTTGATTTTACAATGGCTACTAAATATTATAGGGTAGCAGTTAACCTCTAGAATGACCCTAAGTGGTAAACAGTCATATTTTCATCATTTTCACAACATATCACTCTAAATTAGTATATCTCTCGATCATTTTCAACATAGGAGGAATAATCTATTATTTTGGTCAGCTATGTTGATCAAACCTATGTTTCATCATTATTATCATATTCATATCAAAAATACCTCTATCAAGGGTGACTAGATCTGAGATAGTGTCAAGATCATTTTCAGAATTTTTGATTAATACTACATCTGGGATTTTAGAGCCATTTTCATAGATTTGGACATTTAGTCATTTTGAAATAAGCTAAAAGGGGATGATTCCAGATATCATTGAAATTTTTTGAGGAATTTGTCTCTACAAGTATGTTTATTGGATTCCTTGTGTTTTTTGTCATCAATAATAACTATATACATGGTATATTTGAAAATTCTTAGCAATAATAGTGATTGTAGCAGGATTACCTCACTCAGATTAATACCAGATATTGATTTAGCGGACCTGTGCTCTAGGATGCTTCCGTGTGGCATCCAAGTCCATGCCCGCATTGCACCAACTACCCTTAGCAACTGAGGCCCAGGCTGGGCTCAGACCATTGTGCTACTGAGGCGGCGGGCGGTGATTGGTCCAGGTGGCTCATGTCCACCACAATTTCCCCACTATAAGGGCCAATTTACTAGACATGAAGGATTGGGCCTTCAATCCAAAGTTTTGGACCCGCCCATAAGCCAGAAGGGAGATATATGTCTGGCTGGGAAACCCAGACCCCACTCTTGTTCTTGCACATGCATACGGTTCCGCCAGTGGTTACGCCATCTCTGATGAGCATGTGCGTAGGATTTTTTTTTATAAGCGGTCATGCAATTCTATTAAAAGATCATAAATCCTACAGATCTGCAGGCTAGCACCTACAAGGGTACAAGTTCGGAGCAAAGACAGAAGCTAATATGATGATGGAAAAGGAAAACATAAGCGGTGATGATAGATGTTTCCTGGGGAGGCACCCCTTAGACAAGCCTCAAAATGATGTAAAAACTTGAGCTAATAAAAACTAAAGATAAGCATCAACACTTTTCAGAAGTCAAATTCTTCCTCTAAAATCTCCTCTAGGGTGTAGAAGACATCACCATTTGCAACTTTGTTTTTCGAGCTTTCTTCAGTTGGAGTCATCCTAGATGACGTCGGCGCCTATGTTGCAAGTAAGTAGAATATCGAGATCTGATGTTATCTTTAGTAAAATGATGTTGAGAGGATTTTTGGCATTATTAAATTTCCTATGATTTTGTTCTATCCAAATATGCCATAAGATGGCGATAATTATGTCTTCTGGGTGGAAATTTGCTACTCTTTGGAGAGGTTTAATATTGAATGGCATTGAGGCTAGATTTTGATTTTAAGTTCTATTATCAAGAAAGTTTTTTATAATGAGTTTTGTGATAGGAAAATTTTTGAAGATATGATCTTCTATTTTCGAGTCTGATTGGAAAAGATTGCATCTAGAGGGCCCAACAAATCCTCTCTTTGTAAAGTTTCAATCTGTGAGAAGCTTGTTGTTTTGTAGGAGCCAGAATAAAATTTTATACTTTTGAGACCATTTGCTTTTCCAAGTAAGAGAGTGATTTTGTATGGTGCCTCTGTAAGTGAGGAAGGTGTAAGCTGCCTTTGGGGAGTAGAACTCCCCCCATTTCCATGATATCTTATTTTTTGTGTTGAATTCCAGCTCATGTATGATGTTGCTGATTTCCGAATTATCAAGATTTGTGAGGAGGAACCACTTGAGTTTGTTTGATTTTTTGCTGGTGAGGAGGTTAAGGGCTTTGGCTGTAGTGATGGAAGATAATTTTTTTGGTATAGACCATTGTGTGTGTAGGTTTTTGATGGAATTGTTATGGAACCAAGGGTCTTTCTTAAAGTTTATATGGCAGTGGGCGTGTGGAGGGGTGTGGAAGAGATTCCTGATTAAAGGGATATGTCTGTTAATGTATTTCCAGAGAGGGGATGCAAATCGTTTCATGGTTTTGTTCCCTGGTGGGATTTTTTTGTAGTATTTTTTCTGGATTAGGTCGCTCCAGATTTTGTTTTTATTGTTGGCCAAGTTTTTAATGATCTTAGTCACTAAGCATAGAGCATGAGTTTCAATATCTATGATGCCCCATCCTCCAAATCTTGTAGGGGCTGAGATAGTTTTCCAGTTAACCTGGTGAAGATGTTTTTTATTGTCCTGAGAGTGTTTGTGGTTATTCCAGAGAAAACACCTCCTTATTTTGTCGATGGTATTTTTTGTTTTGGTAGGTAGTGGAATGCAGTTGAGGTAGTGAGTAATGATGGGGGTGATGACACTATTAGGAGAGTTAGGCAGTCAGCAAGGTTGAGGAAGTTATTTGTCTAAGAGTTTAGTTTGGTGTTGATCTTGTCTATGATGGGGACCCAAACAGAATGAGTGATGTTGTGGGGGGTGATGAGTAGGCCAAGATAATTTTTCGGGAATTCTTCATGCTTTCATTTGAGGAGGGTTTTATATATGTTGATAATGTGTCAATCAATGTGAACACCAAAGATGGAGGACTTTTGGAGGTTAATTTTTAGTCCTGATATGTAAGAAAATATACTAATGACTCTAATGGTATTTATGATGGTGTCATCTTTTGGTGAAACTAGAATGATGGTATCATCTGCAAACTGTATGATGCTTTCCTTACATTTATGGGGGGAGGAAATTAGTCCATGGGCAGAGCCAAGCTTGATCATCTTTTGAGAATGGAGGTCACAATTATGAATAGGTAAGGGGATAGAGGGTCTCCTTGTCTGAGCCCATTTGTGTTTTTTAATTATCCTAAGGGTGAGCCATTTATAATTGTGGAAAAGTGATTAGTAGATATACAAGCATGTATCCATTCTATCCAATGATCTGGGAAACCAAATCCAGCCCTAGTTTTGATGAGACAATTCTAGTTGATGTAGTCAAAAGCTTTCTCAAAATCTAGTTTGATAGATATCAGAGGGGTTTTGTTTATTTGGCATAGATGAATAGTCTTGTTTACCATCAGGTATGCATCTTGGATGTTACTATCTTTAAGAAAGGCATTTTGGTTGAGGGGAATGATGTTGTTGATGCAAGGTTTCAATCTATTTGCCAAGGTTTTTGCTATGATCTTGTAAGATGTGTTGATGAGGCTAATAGGAAGAAATTGTGTTATATATTCAGGATGATCAGTTTTTTTGATGAGGGCAATGAAGGTTTTATTTAGATGCTTGAGGATGTTGTGAGCATTGTTGTGTTTGTGGATTTCTTGGAGCAAGGCCAAGAAGTCTTTCTTGAAATGATTCCAGATGGCAAGGTATAATTACACATTTAGTCCATCAGGTCTAGGAGATTTGTTTTTTCCAAGAGACTTTATAGATGTGTCAAGCTCATCAGAACAGAAAGGCTTGATTAAGTTTAATGGAGAAACAATCTTTGTCGGGCAAAGAATCTGCCAGTTTATTGAGTTGAGGGAGGGATTGTGATGTGTGTTAAAAATCTTCCTAAAGTGTTTGATAATGTGAGAAATAATCATGTGTTTGTTTGTGGTGATGACCCCTTGTATGTTTAAAAAAGCAATGATATTTCTTCTATGGTTATTGTTGCAAACTTAATGGAAGAAATTTGTGTTTTTGTCACCTTCCTTGGCCCAAGTGACCTTATCTCTTTGTCTCCACTTGATGTCAAGGCAGTTTTTTTAATGGTCAATCTCTGAATTGATGGTGAGAATCAGAACAGGGTCAGTTGTGGGGTCACTATCAACATAGAGGTGTTGTAGTTCAAGATCTTTAAGAGTTTTGGCAAGGTTTTCAGATTGACTGTGTTTCCAATCTAAGATCTTGTGTTTCATGAGTTTGGTGTTTCTCTGTATGTGGTACCCAAATTTCTTGTTTTGTGGTCTGCCAACATCCATCTGTTTCACAAAGATTGCCAAATTGGGTGTTTTTGAGCCAGAAATTTTCAAATCGAAAAGATTTCCCCCCCAAATTTCCCTATAGGTGTCAATGATTAAGTGAAAGTGGTCAGATATAGGTCTATGGGCTATATGGACATATGCAAGAGGAAACTATTCTTCCTAAGAGGAGTAATAGATGAAATGGTCTAGCCTGGCTCTAGTATTATTTCTCAACCACATGAAACCAACATTAGAGGGAGAGAGGTCTATCATTTTGTGTAGAGAGGAGGTGTATAAAAATTCTATCAACTGGAGATAGGGCAGTGGTTGTGGAGACTAACTTTTTTCTGTCTGTGATCCTGGTAATGAGGTTGAAATCTCCAGTAAGAAGCCAAGGCTTGTGATGATAATCTTGCATGATATCTGATAGTTCTGATAGAAAAGGAGATTTGTTATGACCTGGCCCACCATATAAGCCTGTAAAGGTTCATCTAAAGTTGTCAGATGAATTTGTCAGGGATATAGAGATGGAGAAAGTTTTGAGATCCCAAGGAGAGAGGGTGAATGCATTTTTGTTATATCCCACTAGGAGTCCTCCTTTAAGACCATCAAGTGGGATTTGAAACCAATCAGTGATCTTATTTCCCCCAATAGTTTTTAAAGCAAATGGAGAGAGGGTAGATTTGGTCTATTGAATGGTAATAATGTCTATGTTGTTTTTATAGATATGATATCTAATATCTTTTCTTCTACATGCGTTGGCCGCACCACAAACATTCCAGGATGTAATTTTCATTTTTTTTAGAAAGATTGTAAATAATAAGTATAAAAATAGGATGCTATGTAGTTAAGAGATGCTAAAAAAAATTATTTTCTGGTTTGTCTCTCCTAGTGGCCTTTGGTTTGTCTAGTTCATGAATTTTTATATGTTATTTAATGTTGTGTTTTCTATATTTTCTTCTTCAAACTGTATTCCTATTTTATTAGCAAAGCTGGTGAAACTGTGAATATCAGGCCATGATGCCAAATCTACAATATTTTCAATATCATGGTCTTCTAATGAGGCAGTTGGTGATAAGATAGAGTTTTAAATAGTATCAGAGCTGGAAGATGATAATACAATACCTGTTTATGGAGCAGTGAAGATGTTCCTCCTGAGCATCCCATCAGGGCTGGTTTGCATGGTGTTGATGGACTTGATGATGCTTGTGTCCTTTGCTTTGATCTTCTTCTTTGGACTATGTGATGATTTAATCTCATCAATGATAGTTGTTTTGAGCTTCTTAATTGTGTTCAGATATAAGTTAAGAGAAAAGTTATCATATTTTGGGATGGAGGAGAAAGGTTGAAACGTGCTATTGGAGGAGGGAAGAGAGTTTTTCGCAGGTGGTGAAAAGGTTCTTTGTCTTTTGAAACTATGAGATGTGTTAGAATCAGCTGAGGAGTTTATGGTGGCAGATTTTCTTTCCCAAACTAAGTTTCTTTCTCCAGGTTTTCTGATGGGATTGTAGGACTTTTTGTTGTTGATCGAGGAGTACCAGGAAGGAGGGTGAACAGAGAGGTCAGAGAAGGAGGTTTTGATGTCAGTAGGGTGATCAACAGATAGTTTGATGTTGTAGATGATTTTGCCCAGCCTGATTCTTAGAGAAGGAGGGAGGGAGGTGGTTTATTTGACAGAGAATAGAGAGTAAGCTTTAATAAATTGTATAGGGTGTAAGTCTCTGGACTGATGTATTGGAGAGCATCCCCCACAACTTGGGCAATGGCTCTAAAGACTTCAACTTCCCAAAGGTATGGGGGGAGATTTAATATAGCGACCCACCCTGACCCACCCGACTGGGCCTCTAAAGCCCCATGTCCAGATGTCCACTTAGAAAGGTTGGCATGAACAAAGTTGGTTCCTCAAGGGATCGTGAGAATTCATCTGATAAGGTGGTCAATCTTGGTACCTTTAGGGATGGAGTATAGAAGTTGTGAGGGTGAGAGAATTTTTGGTTTGAGCACAGTGTATCTAGGGATAAGGAGGGCTATAGCTCTGGTGACATCCAAAATATTGACCAAGTTTCTATCCAGGTTGTTTTCAATGGAGGCTAGGACACTTCTAGTAGAGAAGACCTTCAGAAGTCTCATAGAGTTTACTGGGAGATCAAAGGGGATGGCAGACTCTAGGTGCAGGAGCCATGAATGGGGTTTTTGAACCCAGAAGGAAAGGTGAAGTTGTGTTGGGGCCAGAAGGTTTGGGTGAGGATTTCTCAAGTGGTAACATGGGGGGCTTATAAGGAGGACGTGAGATGAGTTTTTCATGTGCATGGGGTTTAGATGTAGGGGTGGATCTGCAAGACTTGCAAAAGGGTTTTTGTGAATTGAGAAAGAAATATTATGGTGTTTCTACTGATGGGATTTGTCATGTCTAAAAAGGTGATTATCGGGCTTCTTGGGAGCATCAAAACCTGAAAGTGATCTTAGGAAGTGTTTAAACTTTTTTGGAAAATGACTTAGGGAAGATTTGCAGAAATGCCAGGTGTAGCCTCTCTCATGGAATTTGAAATAGATAACTTTTTTGGTGCATCTAAGTCATGAGTGGTGTGGGCTATTGCAGATAGTGCAGCAAATAGCTCTGAAGGGTCGCCTCCGAGGAGCTGTTTCCCAAGTATGGGATGATTTCTCTATCTCGAAGCACAGTTGGGTGAGAGCAGTCACTGGGAGGTGTCCAAGAGATGGGAAAGTAAGATTTAGTTGGTGAGGGTCAGTAGTGATGATGTTTCTATTTTTTGATCTTGGTGCTTTCTATCTAACTTTCTAATCTTTGTAGTGGAATATTTCTCATACCTTGTTGTAATCGAGTTGTCGATAGATGATGATGGGGATGTGTCTTCCATATCTTTGTTATCATTACTAGACGATAAGGAGATGGGCCAGGGCTTTGTTCCTGAGGGGGGTGGTGCTCTTTCCTTACAAAGAGATGGTCAGTTGAGCTAGAAGATGAAGAGGAGAAGCCTTCTTCCTTGCTAAAGAACAGAGGGTAAAGCTCTTGGGGGGGTTTTTTGTTGAAATTATTCACCCATACAGTAAGGGTTTTGTGCGATGAGGGTTTAATGAAGATGGTCCACTCCCACTTGAGCTTCAACTCTGTGAAATCATACTGGCCCAACCTTTGGTTATGTAGAGATCGGATTTGTCAAATAGTTCAATGGTAACTTGGAATGATTTGTTTCTGACAAGGATGGTGTTTGGACCTGGTGATATGTTGAATTGGTGGTATTTCCATCCTTTCGGGAGGGATATGCTGGTAAGGTAAAAGGGGTTTGATAGATTGTAATCCATGAAAGGGAAACGTGAAGTCATATTTGTTAGAGCAGGTGGGAGTTGGTCGGATTTTGCAAGAGTCAGTGTTTTCTTATGAAGCATGGCACTTTTGAAAAGGGTTGAGATCATATTCTTGTCTTTAATTCTCTTGTTGGTGCTTAGAGATGCGGAGATGGTATGTAGGATGTAGTGCTAAACATCACAACTTATGAGTGTTGCCCCTGTGGCTACGTCTGTGTGCTAGCACCGCCACACAGAAGCAGCTCTGGCGAGTATGGTGCCGCCAAAGGGTCTCTTGTTTTGCCATTTGGTGGTCTCAATGCCACGTCTAGGTTTACAAGAGCTTCGGCAACACCTTTGAGAACAGGATCAAGCCACAAGGCTGCCTGCCATGTCTGGCATTATACTCACAGTGGTTTGACGATCAGGGGGTGAGGCAGGGGAGGAGCCAGGGGGCAAGCATAGCCATGCCCCCCCCCAAAAAAAATTAAAATGTTTCATATATATATGTATATATTTATGATACAATTCTAAATATATATTATCTATGCCATATGATGGTCAGCAACATGCACTTGGTGCAGTGGCTTGCAAAGTGTGTTATAAAGTGTTGGTCCCAGGTTCAACTCCTACTGACCGTTTTGCAGCATTTATCAAATGTGTCTGTATATCTCTGGTATTTATAGCTTTTAAAATTTTACAATGTCAAAAGCAGTAAACTAGTGTAGTGGCTTATGTTGATGTTATACTTATAAGGGTCGTAAGTTTGAATCTTATGTTTGGAGATGATGCTTTTTTCATTTTTTATACAAGTATAGACACATTTTTACATGCTAAACTATCAACGATAATTTCCCCCCCCCCCCAACATTGGAATCCTGGCTCCACCCCTGGGGTGAGGTGTAATCTCCGGTGCACTTCTACCTCAGAGGCCATCCGGGGAGTTCGTTCCTTGGTTACAATGTCATATCTGGTTGAAGGAAAGAAGTTTGGTGGGTCTCAGGGAAGCATTTGGGGCTTCAAGCAGTACACGAAACTCTATGTTGCATGTATGTTTTTATGGAGAGATAAAGGAGGAGAGTGAGTGTAACACTCCGAAAATACTATTAAAACACACAAGTGAGTGTATCGTTTAATGGAGATGCAAAGGATCATCAATCCAATCAAGGAGAAAACACTCCATCAATAAGAGAAAAACCTAACCAGTCATTAACAGAATACATTTATCCATAAACAAGATTCATCAAATAACAATACTTCATATAATAAAACTAAAACTTAATAGTAATAGAATTAAAACATTGACCATGCATGGTTCTTTTTTAGTAACAAAATAACATCTAAACTGAACATAAATGAAAGAACAAAAATCTCATATCAAAATAAAACCAATGAGTCACTTTCCATTATACATCATCGGTGCTAGAAGGATGATCACGCCATTCATCAACTAATGTCAACTAGGTACCTATAGGATCTAGTTGTAGGAGAAAAGTCTTAGTCACGTATGCAGCCACAAAGGTCAAAGATACATAAAAGAGATAGTCTATTAGTAAGTTCATGTAGGATAAACAATACCTAACTTCATCACCATGATAACTAATTTAAGTAATTTTAATAGTCAGGGAGCAAAATTTATGCATCAAGATGCATTCAGTAAATCTTAGGTGACAAAGTAACCAAAGGTTGTAGTGACCAGCCTAAATCGCGCGTCCAAAAGTAGAGGCAGATTTGAGGTAGTCGAGCTTTTACATTTATAAACCCGAATCCTTCTAGGCCCCTACAACTTTGTTTACGGGGTCGAAGTAGATATACGGGGTCAAACACAGGGACAAGGGGGGTAGTGTTGAGAACCCGGAATCGGCACGCTACACTTCGGTGGGTATAAAGAGATATAAATCCCCAAAAGGGAAACAACAAGATGTCACAAATAAAACAAAGAAAACTATCTCCAACTGGAGCTACAAGAGAGATTTAAGGTTTTATCCATTTAGAAGTTTTAGGGGTTTTCATGCCACAGAAACAGAAAGATAATACTAGAGCTAGGGCAAGATGTGAAGGATAAGACTACGGCAAAACAAGCGGCATCAGTAACACCCTGCACCCCTCCTCTCAGAGCGGGTACTTCTAACCAAGCGTCAACACTCCTCTCGAGGTTGCCGGGCTCAAAGTTAGAGTGGAATGTTACTGAAGCGACTCCGTTCCAGGCACTCTCGTACTCCAGAATCGGACCAAACACTAGAGCCACAACACAACTCTCGAAGTTGTTGCGACGGGAAAACACGATTCGGTAGCTAAGCAAAACGCGATCCAAACATGCAAGCTAGAGTTCAGATATCAAACATAGCAGTCATCCAACATATTGTACCAAGCACAGAGCAGCAAGTAATTAAGCTCTTCTATTTCCATAGACAAATAAAGGGTCTTAATTACAATGCATAAGTAAAGAATTAAATGACAGAAAATAAACATAGGTGTCACCTTCTTGATGTAGAAGGATGACAGACTACTGCGGCTCTCCAGCCTGATATCGGTTAGGGGCCTAGCCCGATACAGCCGTGTCGGGCGGCACACCCTCTCGAGCGGCACGCCTGACAGGCAACTGTATCGCTCAAGGATCCTGGATGATACGCTCATGTCAGGCGATGGACCCTCTAGGGCGGCACGTATGACGGGTGAAGCATATCGGGTTCGATATCGTGTCAGGCATGGAGCTACACGTTCTACTGTCGGGCATGGGTGTCGGGCACTCGTGTCGCATATCTACATCGGTCGATATCGGCCCTCGGTGTCGCCCAGTACAGTCCTGGGTGAACCAGTCCCCTCCTCTCGGGATGAGGAAGAGCTCATCTAGTGTCGCCCGGTACAAGCATTGGCGAACGATACGTCTTCTCTCGCGATTCTCCTCGAAGATAGCTCAAGTTCCCAACTGTCTGAACTGTCTTTTCGGCTTCCTATAGCTCTTATTTATAGTCGGCGAGTGGGGGAACTTATGGTGCTCGAAGCACCGTGTGTCCTCTTTATTTGCGGGTCGGTGGACGGCCGATACTCGTATCGCTCGGCGCAGGGTTGTCAGCCGTTGGTCATGTGACGGGCAACGGTGCCTGCCGGTGGGTAGCTGTGTCGCCCGACATACTTGGGTTGTCGTGGTGACTATGGCTCCCTGTCGGGTAAGAGGTGTGTCGTCCGTCAGTTCCTCCTTGTGCGGCACCCCTTTGTCGCGCATCGTGGTGTCGTTCTACCCTACTGGGCAGGGCGTGCATCGGGCGTCAGGAAGGCCGGTGCAGACTTGGACTTATTTTATGGGCCGAGACGGCCCTTATTTGTACAAAATGTATCAAAGCGAGGAAAAATACTGCAAAGGATGAAATTATTGGAATTAGAGAATGGCTCGGCCAATTATTGCAAAAGTGCTTATAAAAGAGAGGAAAATGACAGTAAAGGGCAGTTTTGATAACAGAATAAAGGGCAAAATTATCACAAAAATTGGTGTTATCAACTCCCCCAAACTTAGCATTTTGATTGTCCTCAATCAATATTAAAACTTTATTTATGATGCTTCTTCTTTCTCGGTGTAGCTTTTAGTTCAAAAGATGAAACAAGAATTGTGATGCCTTGGAGATAATGTTGTCTCAATATGAACAAAAGACTTAGTGTTACCTGCCTTATTGGTTAAGTAAGATTATTCTCTACAGCCTCGGCGAGACTTTGTTGTATGATTCTGAAGTTATCTTACACACCAAACAACTTTATTTTTGGGGTAGAAAGTTGTGTATAGGGTAGGCTAAGGCTTTTTGGGGTTTTTCTTGTTTCCCATCAGTCCATCCAGGTAAGGGTCCGTTAGCGGGCAAGTGGTCCCTGCAGTCCAAGCCAGTTGGCTTTAGAGCACTGATTTCACATCCTACGTACCACTGCCCCGGATCTACCATGCCTAAAGATGGGTACTTTTGGAAAACAAGTGTGTATATATATATTTTTTTCTTTTATTGGGCACAACACTCATGCTTTTATTCACACTCATACAACTTCTCTCTCTTTTTTGGGATATTTGTTGGGTAAGGGAAAACAAGAGAGATTCCTGCTGTTTGGGCAGCTTTTTCCTTCTCCATACTCGTCTCTTAGATGTGTGCGAGATTATTATATATTTTTTTTCGAAATTTTTGGTGTGGACACACATCATCTATTGTTTGTTTGAGGCAGCATTATCAGAAAGATATGACAGAACTTGTAACTCGTTAAGCACAAAGAAAACTAACTTTGCAAGGAGTCGCAATAGGTCTTCATTATTACAGCAACTTTGTACATATGCATAGGGATAGAAATTTGCAAAGGAAAGATTTTTGAAAATTTTATATGGCATACATGTGCACATCAGATATACAGGAAGCTATGAGAACATACATAAGCACATCAGATATAAAAGAAACCCAAAAGCATGAAGAGCTTGAAGCGGAAAAGAATTTTATACCTCCCTCACTGGAACACGGGTACCCCCCCAAACTTACTCCACACTCTGTCCCAGAGTGGTGAAGAAGGCAGGGTAAGGTAATGTTTAGCCAGTGAGGGTTAGCTCGCTGATGCGATGTAATACGCTCCTACGAAGTTGCAGCATGCTATTGGGAGGTTGTCTAGCGGGTTCGCTCTGCGATTGAGAGGTTGGGCAAGAGCGTAAACCCTCAAATTGTTTTCATGGCCCTCCTTTGCTCCTTATCCTCCGTTGTGAACATGAAAAAAGGACTGATTATCAGTCCTAGTTCAGTCCCAGGAGTGTGTAATCAGGGGCCCCTCTCCCCTAAGAGGACGGAACCGGAAAGCTCCGATTCCATCCGGAGGCCACCGGTCGCCATACTCGTGCTGTCTCTGGAGATGGTCCTAGACCACCACAGAGACAGGCTGATAATAAGGTGATCCTCCATTGGAGCTACCAAATGAATAAAAATCCATCCCTTTTTTGTTGATGTCGTTTCTGTCCGACAGTTGTTGCTGATCCATGCGTCGTGCTTGTTGGTGCGGTCGGTGGTTTGCTCCGTGCGAGCCATACCTATTGTGAAGTTCAAAGTTTACGTTAGGCAGGAAAAGATAAAAGAGAAAACTGTTAAAACTTGTCTCGCGGTAAAACCCCTGGGTATTCGTTAATAAAAAAGGAAATCCAGGGTGGTACGATATCGGACGACACGGGGTTACCGCGCGATACGACCCGCTGCCCGACGCTGGTGTGTCGGGCGACAAGATCACATGAAGCAAATTCCTGATAGGGTGTCGAAGACCGAAAAGCATGTCGCCTGATACAGCGTATTAGGCAAGCGCTATCGACCAGCGTGTCGTGCATCAAACATGTCAGGCGATAAAAGAAGAGAAGAAAAAAACCAACTAAGCTCGTCAACTCGGCATTCAGCGCGCGATACAAAATCTGAGTCGGGCGATAGGAAAAGCTACATGCCGACCGATACCCCGCGCACGATACAAATTCGTGTCGGGCAAAAGTGAGTCGGGCTATACCCTTGCTCATAGGAGACATCACCCGATACCCGAGTTGGCCGATACGCAAGCAAAAAAAAGCGGATCACTACATGCGTTCCAGGTGGAGGAAAAGAGAAAAAGTGTCATCCCGACACGGAAAACCGCTCTTCCTATATATAGCGAACTCAGCTGGGGGTAGATCGGTCATTCCCGGGGCACGCATCGGCCGTTTGAGACATGTCGTTCCCGATACGACGGTCCACTGGTCAAATCAAGGGAAAAGATATGCATGAGCGATACAAAGCCATGTCACCTTGCGACGCCTGGGACGCTGCCGCTCGATACAACCTGGTCTGTGCCCAGCCGAGGTGCTGCCTGATGCGCCAAGCGGTCAAAAGCTTAAAACTAAGCGAAGAAAAAACTACTGAATGGTAGAACATCATTGGCATAGAGACACGTCCCTGACCTTAGATGGTATTACTCTTCAATAGAGCGGTGGCCCATAAAACAAAAGAGTCGGTACGCTCGGCGCGTGCGCTGACTCGGGCCTTATTACAATTTTTATAAAGTTTGAAATAAGAACAAAGCATCCTATCCTAGAAAAGAAAGAAAGAATCAGGCTACCTCCTGATGAGCGCTGGAGTTTGCGTCGCCAGCTCGACCGGTGTAGGATCATCTTGTTCAGCTCTCGACTGTACCCATATCTCACAGGTCGATCTCTGCTCTCCTGACAAAAGCTTCATCCTCGTAGAACCTTTTCACCCTATGTCCATTCACTTGAAAGACTTTGGTCGGATCACCCTTGTCATAGAGCTCCATCATTCCTGATGGGTGTATCCTTGACACAGTGAACGGTCCCAACCATCTCGTTTGTAACTTTCCAAGGAAAAGACGAATAGAGGATTTGTACAACAAGACTTTATCCCCATCACTCACATCTTTTCTCCTGAGGTGGGCGTCGTGCCACAACTTTGTCCTCTGTTTGTAGATTTTCACATTTTCATAGGCGTTTATTCTCAGCTCTTCGAGCTCTTGAAGTTGCAAAAACCTCTTTTCTCCGGCTTTATCGAGGTCCATATTTAGGAACTTGGCATAAATCGACATCTCCTCCAAGGCGTCAAGGAGGGGGACTTCAAGATGCAGTTTCCTGATCGAGTCCATGAACCTTTTGTGATGCCTTTTCATATTTGCCTTGATCAGCTTATACGGAAACGACAGCCTTGGAGCATAAGGATTCCTCCCACTAGGTATCTCATCGGAAGGCTCCCGTGCAGGCTCTTGAGCTTCTGCTTGTCCACCTTCTCCCTCTGTTGGAATGATACTCTCCGACCTCGGTTCAGGTTCTGGTTGGCATCAGCTGTGCTCTCCACCGTCTTCCCAGACCTCAATACCGCCATTCTGGCAGTTTCCGGATATGAGAGTGTCTTTCCCGCAGGGTTCTTTATCAGTGCTGCCATCTGGGCCAATCGTTGATCGACTTTCCATTGGCGCATCTGCAGACTTGCCATCTGGTGTTGCATGGAATTCTGAGCTCCAGGGCTGGGAAGTGCACCCTGCACCAGCAGGTTGATGATAGAGTCTTGTCTTTTTATGAAAGCATGCAACTGGCCAACCAGGCTGGGCTGGTGTAAAATCTCATCTCAACCTTGACGTTCACCTTCAAACGGAGATTGCTCACAACGAGACATGCTTCAGATCTCGAAGGAATAGGTCACCGTTCTTTAGAGTTCCTGAGATGGCACGAGAAATCAAGTTTAGAAGATAGATTTATCAA
Source organism: Alisma plantago-aquatica (assembly GCA_963693085.1). Taxonomy (NCBI): domain Eukaryota; kingdom Viridiplantae; phylum Streptophyta; class Magnoliopsida; order Alismatales; family Alismataceae; genus Alisma; species Alisma plantago-aquatica. The sequence goes on along the minus strand of OY856410.1, from coordinate 516,197,453 downwards.
TTTCAAGCAAAGAATAATAGTAAGGAAAAAGAAAAAGAAAAAGAGTGTTGTCAAACTCATTGCTAAGCTTGAGGCACAAGAGTGTAGTTAGTGGATTCGGATTCGTCAATAGTGCCATTTTTCCTTGTCCCCGGCAACGGCGCCAAAAAGTTGACTGGCCTAAATCGCGCGTCCAAAAGTGGAGGCGGATTTGAGGTAGTCGAGCTTTTACATTTATAAACCCGAATCCTTCTAGGCCCCAGCAACTTTGTTTAAGGGGTCAAAGTATATATATGGGGTCGAACACAGGGACAAGGGGGGTAGTGTTGAGAACCCAGAATCGACACGCTACACTCGGGTGGGTATAAAGAGATATAAATCCCCAAAAGAGAAACAACAAGATGTCACAAATAAAACAAAGAAAACTATCTCCAAGTGGAGCTACAAGAGAGATTTAAGGTTTTAGCCATTTAGCAGTTTTTAGGGGTTTTCATGCCATAGAAATAGAAAGATAATACTAGAGCTAGGGCAAGATGTGAAGGATAAGACTACGGAAAAACAAATGGCAACAGTAACACCCTGCACCCCTCCTCTCAGAGCGGGTACTTCTAACCAAGCGTCAACACCCCTCTCGAGGTTGCCGGGCTCAAAGTTAGAGTGGAATGTTACTGAAGCGACTCCGTTCTAGGCACTCTCGTACTCCAGAATTGGACCAAACACTAAAGCCACAATACAACTCTCAAAGTTGTTGCGACGGGAAAACATGATTCGGTATCTAAGTGAAATGCGATCCAAACATGCAAGCTAGAGTTCAGATATCAAACATAGCAGTCATCCAACATAGTGTACCAAGCACAGAGAAGCAAGTAATTAAGCTCTTCTATTTCCATAGACAAATAAAGGGTCTTAATTACAATGCATAAGTAAAGAATCAAATGCCAGAAAATAAAGATAGGTGTCGCCTTCTTGATGTAGAAGGACGACAGACTACTGCGGCTCTCCAGCCTGATATCAGTCAGGGGCCTAGCCTGATACAGCCGTATCAGGCGGCACACCCTCTCGAACGGCATGCCTGACAGACAACTGTATCGCTCAAGGATCCTGGCCGATACGCTCATGTCGGGCGATGGACCCTCTCGGGCGGCACGTATGATGGGCGAAGCGTATCGGGTTCGATATCGTTTCAGGCATGGAGCTACGCGTTCTACTGTCGGGTATGGGTGTCGGGCACTCGTGTCGCATATCTACATCGGCCGATATCGGCCCTCGGTGTCTCCCGGTACAGTCCTAGGTGAACCAGTCCCCTCCCTCTCGGGATGAGGAAGAGCTCACCTAGTGTCGCCCGGTATGAGCACTGGGGCACGATACGTCTGCTCTCGCAATTCTCCTCGAAGATAGCTCAAGTTCCCAACTGTCCGAACTGTCTTTTCAGCTTCCTGTAGCTCTTATTTATAGTCGGCGAGTGGGGGAACTTATGGTGCTCGAAGCGCCACGTGTCCTCCTTATTTGCGGGTCGGTGGACGGCCGATACTCGTATCGCTCGGCGCAGGGTTGTCGGCCGTTGGTCACGTGACGGGCAACGGCGCCTGCCGATGGGTGGCTGTGTCGCCCGACATACTTGGGTTGTCGTGGTGACTATTGCTCCCTTTCGGGTAAGAGGCGTGTCGTCTGTCAGTTCCTCCTTGCGCGGCACCCCTTTGTCGTGCGTCGTGGTGTCGTTCTACCCTACTGGGCAGGGCGTGCATCAGGCGTCAGGAAGGTCAGTGCAGACTTGGACTTATTTTGTGGGCCGAGACGGCCCTTATTTGTACAAAATGTATCAAAGCGAGGAAAAATACTGCAAAGGATGAAATTATTGGAATTAGAGAATGGCTCGGCCAATTATTGCAAAAGTGCTTATAAAAGAGAGGAAAATGACAGTAAAGGGCAGTTTTGATAACAGAATAAAGGGAAAAATTATCACAAAAATTGGTGTTATCATGTAGTCATACCATGTTGTAGTCAGTAAGCAGTCACACCACGAGGGTGTAGTAACCATGAGGGTGGAGTCAGTAAACAGTCAGGTGAAGTCACCATAAAGGTGCAGTCAGTAAAACAATCACACAAGGGTGGAGTCACCACAACAGTGCAATCAGTAAAAGTCACACCACAAGGGTGCAGTCACCATGAAAGTGCAGTCAGTGAGTAAGCCAAACTATGGATTTTTATCACCTAGATAGTTCAGTCAACCCAAAGCGGACAAAGCTCCTAAATTTCATTACCCAAGATTAGGCATAGTTACCACAATATAGCATATTGGTATCATGATATGGATGTCAACAATTGACACTAAGATAAGGTCTGAAAAGTAGTATAAAGTATGGTCATACTTATACATACAATCATGTAAGTATAAACAAAATTATATTTGTTTAATGTCCATTACCATTAGTTTCATGTCCAGTATTTACTCGCAAAGGAGAGACATAGTTCATGTGAGCATAACCTTTTTAGGTAGGCATTATGCCTATGTGTGCTCATTTTTCTTTTAGGATAATTATAATCCTTATAAGACATTTGGTACATAGCTGGTAGTACCTATACTTGATTTAGGTTAACGAAATTAGCATTTTCTACCATAGATCATGATTTAGAAAATAATAACAGAGTTAAAATCTGATTGCCAATTTAAGATGTATATAGATAGTGAGATTCTGAAGATTGTTCAATATATTAAGCCTGATGTATGATCTATGTGTTCAAATCCAGCAATTATCTTAACACAAATAATTTATAAGGTAAGAAGAACAAGTTTCATATGACCACGACCATTAAACAAAGATGAGACATTAATAATATGGATATTTCTTTATCCTTGTAATATATTAAATCATGATTGTTTTGGCAGATCAGGCAGACATAACTAGTAGGACACAATAAATTGATTTAGAGGGTACAGTCAAGGAAAAAACATTGGTCATGAATCTGACTGCATACCTTATAAGGATGTGACAAGCTGATAAATCTTAAGGCCTGATTCTAGACTTTCTCCTTATGTTGTAAGCTAGACATGATATGCCTACTTTGTCTTCCTTAAGACAACCCCTTCTTCAACCCACAATCACCGCTTCTTGTTCCAATAAAATAGGAATTGTCTTCTTGATGTTAGCTCTGGTCTTTTGAAAATGCAATAGTGAACGAGAGGGCGACAACCGTTTTATCTTAAAACTCATGGAGTGGTGATTAGTTATATTTATAGGAAGGGACATAGGGTCCCAGTTGGGAATGTGATTTGTAGTCCAACTATGTATGGACTTATGATCCCATCCAGTGTCCCACTTCCGTGGGGATTACATCCATCCCCCCCCCAAAAAAAAGGAATTGGTGTCCTCGAAGACAAAACACAAATCATAAGACTTACTAAAAAGTTGATGATACATGTGTTGGGTTTTAGGGGAGGCAGAGAAGACAGCGGAAACAAAAATTTTCACCCCCAAACCCGGAACAAGCAAATGCGTCAACGTCTATACAATAGGAAAGGATGGTTTGTGGAATCATACCTTGTCCCGAGGCTTGCTCAGCGACAATACCTCGCACCTTGTGCGGTTTTCACCTCCGGTCTTGGACGGTGTCTGTGCAGCTCCTGGTCGCACTGGGACTGATGACTCCTCCTCTCACCGGGACTTTCAGGGTTGACAGTTGTCCTCCTGAGCGGCAGAAACCTCCCGCCTCTGAAGTGGTCCACACAGACCACCTGGAACTCCACACTCCTTGTCCCACAAGGAGTTGGAAGGAGTCGCGCCCTCCTGTTGACGTACTAGTCACCAACACACTCTCCTGCCTCCAATTGCAACTGTAGTTGTCTTTCCCTTGCTGCACCTCCCTTTGTGGGTAGCACTTGCTCGAGCTCTCTCTCAGTTACCAGACTAGAGAGAAGGACAACTTTGTAGAGCAACTGGTTGCACTGAGTTGTACATTGAGAAGCCCCCAATACCCCTATATATATAGGAGGGTCATGGGACAAGGTTCTCCATCCCGGGCAATGCGGGACTAAAAGCAGAAGTAGAAGGGTTCGAGATTTTCCACAAAAGCAACCATCTCGCAACCTGAACTGATCGTTTCACAATTGAAACGGTCAGTTGGGGACCTGAACCGGTCGGTTGACACCTCAACCGATCAGTTGGGACACCTCAACCGGTCGGTTCACAAGTGAACTTGTTGTTTGGTGGTCCTGGTCGGTTCCCGATTGACTTTCCTTCTTTTGTTTCTAATTGGTATCGAATACCATTCCTTGTTCCAATCAAATTGGGCAAGTGAAATGCAAGGAAAATTCTCACCAATCCTACTTTCCCAAGTTTCTCAGTTGCACCAGTTGAATCGATCGTTTCAACCCTTGAAGCAATGAGTTCACCCTGATTTTGAGCCGATTGGTTCATCAAGCTGAGTCGATCGGTTGGGAGTGCAGATTGTACAGAATCAGTCAATTGCAATTTCAATCAATCCGATACTCTAGTCAATCTATCCAACACCTTGAACACTATGATTTTGAGCTATCAATCAATTGATTGTTTAATTGAACTACTAAACTCCTTTAGTAATCAATCTAAACATTACTTGTGGACAAAACTCCTCTTCCAGGTTAAATCCTATGTGTGTGACCCTGCAATTTCATTTCACGTTGGCAGTGAAAGTCCATAACACTTATGACTTCACAAGCAAAGAGCGGTGCCTAGTCACACATCAGTGCTACCCAAGTGAAAGTAGAAAGTTGGAGAACAACTTTCAATCCTACAATCTGTGAAAGGTGTTACAGTGAATGTATAATTCCTATGAGTCACTGATATCCCGAATGAACTCGAGGCATGGAACAGTCATCCTGTCAATGTTCATTCACTTTCTTGATCTCAGAGTAGATTGAACGAGATATGTATGACATCAATATCACATACTGATTCACACATGCGTGCGCACGCCTATCTCAACCCTACTCATCAAGTGGCCTTGGATATCGAACTCCCTCAGGAGGGACAAATCCCATATCTATCACTCACCCCTCAAAAGCCCCATGTGTCAAAGCCACCCAATCATCACCTTTATAACAACCCATGTTTCAGGACTGCGTTTGATGATGTCAAAGTGTGCCCAACGACATGTGTTGAGTGTAGTGATTTCAGGTCAAAGAATCACACTCACCACCATCACTGTGAGTACTGACTGTGACTACCATGTCATGGTTCCATGTGTCAAACTCACGGTGGGTCTGTCCGGTACACTTGTTCTCTAACAAGTACCTATGTGTTTCGTTTGATATCTCTATATCATGACTAATGAGATTCTGTCATCAACCAACACCACAATCTAGTCTTGTGTGTCATTGTTGTCTATCCACCTTCCTTAATGACATCCGACTAGGGACATAATGAGAATGTACAAACTCTTAGCATCCGTATGATCTCATCGTTCAGGTCCTCAACCTGAAAGCATACGTCATTGAGTACTGTCATTCTCTAGACATTCAATCTGTTCTATCACTATCTCATATGACTGAACCAGAAAGAATTGGAAGCTTGCCTTTGATTTTTATCAAATCAATCTTAATGTATCCCACTAATCAACCCATGATTGGCTCTTAGGGCATACATACCAACAGACTCCCACTTGCACTGTGAGCCAATCACCCTTGAATCATATTCATAGTGATCTTCAAACATGTCCCACATGTTACTGTGCTCTAGTGCCAATATAGTGAGTAATGGCAACACCTTGCCAAAGTCAGTATAAATTGCATGTCTCTCATCTCTTCGTTGTACGTCACACGTATGAGATGGAGGTGTCGTAATATGCGATCTACTATTCCTTTGCTAACCTTTAGCCACATTGCATGATCAAGGATTCCATACTTGTCATCAATGAGCAGAATATAAGTTCATCTCATGAACTTCCAGTTCCATATAGTATCCACTATTGTTCTCTAACACATAGATACTCGGCATTTGTTTTTAAACGGCTTTATTGGAACACTTCCAATTATCAACAAACTTTCACTTTTATATATCCTATATATATTTTGCGATTAATTTTATGTCCTTTCGGAAGTTCGCATCAATGTAACTCTTTACATCGAACTCTTCCTTATCTCCATAGAACTAGTACTTCCCAAGTACTTATCAAGTTCTCATGGTATTCCAGTAACCCTTACTAGAAGCAGACATACATCCACTCGTCATGTCACACATACGAGTTATTAGGATGAGCACATCGTATTGCCATGTCCTACATACAAGATGATGAATGCATTTTATTCTTGCCATGTCAATACATGCAAGATAATGGGATGATTACATACATGATAGATCCATATCTATTCTTTAGTGTTCCCATTCTTCATAAGAATTGGACACTTGGCCTTAGGATAATAACTCCATGTAACATGGACAAGTTTTCTCCCACTTAATCTGTGCATACTGAACCCTTCAGTACAGATTGCTAATGTATGCTTTCTCTTTTCAGGTCAAGAGGTTTTCGAGAACTATCTCTATAGATCTCTATTCCTATCACATAGGAAACTTCTCTATCTTCCTTAAAGATAATTTCCACTTTTGGATTTCCATTCTAGAACATTTCCATTTCACATCAATATGTGGAATGTGAACACGCTCCCACTAAATCACAGATCCCTTCTTTATCTTTGTCATATCAGTCAAACCCTTTGACTATATTATCAAAGTAAAGATCCAATTCTGAGTTGCTTGTACTCAATCAATCACATTGATTAGTCCATTGTAACTTATAGACTTCATTTACATTAGTGGATTCATAAACCTTATAGGTTGTGTCACCTACACATCCTTGTCTTATTCCTCATAGGAATGTAGTTTTAGTATCCATATGCCAAATGTCTTAGTCATTAAGTTGCAATCAACAAGCATCATCCTTTTCGAAATGTTATCCATGTGTCTTAACACTTAAGACTCGATTGCACTTATGGATTTCATACAATGGGTGCTACCATCAAGGTCATACCTTATGGTTCACATGGATGTCATTTAAGATGTAATGGTCATAAACCATAACTCAAAATTCGGTTCCTCATATTCATCTAGATAGTTGACTCATCACATGAACAACTCATCACATAGATAATTGAGGTGTATCTGTCAAGGATATAAGAACTCACAACTCCTTGTGATTCTTAATGTCCTTTATTAGTGTGGGGTATTCTTTTATTAAGAAGAATTCAGTTATTTGATAATCATTCTCTAACTCCTTAGAGTATGATTCCTTCTTGATTTAGACATCACCATGCCTTAATCATGAGTTCACTATGATACACTATCATAATCACTCATAAGGATCTCAAACATTTAGTCCAAGTATTTCATTCATTGATCTCATCAAGAATTAACACTTTACCAAATTTGCACTTCATCTATGACAATCTTGAACACTCCAAGATATTCATATTGGTATTTCTCTAAACACCTTTTGAAGTATTAGCATTTACTCCAATAGGTATGTAAATACATCACATGTATCATACCTAATAGGATAATCATTCTCCCACTACCATTAGTGAAGATTGATTAATCATGTACAAGAGATTCATGTCTCTTACTGGTTCTCTAACCAAAAGAGTCTAGATTTATCCATCACATGGAAACTAGAAATGAATTTCTCATGATTGATGCTAATTTGAATGTTTGAGTTATCAATAACTTTAGGTATCATTTTATCTTATGCATACCATGTATCACAAGATAATCAAGGCATTGCCACAAAGATCATATCTTTAAGATTGAAACATCAACTTTATTAATTGCCATCATTGTCATACAATATGCAATAATAAAGTGTTTCTATCTATTGAAAATATATGAAATAGCAGTTCTCAACTCTATTTCGTGCCCTTTAGGCTGAAATAAACTGAAAGATACTCCTATCTATGGCAGCAACACTTGCTCCAATGATGGGTACTTCTTTCTTGGACCTTTCACAAAGGCCATCACTTCTTTGTGGATATTACATATCATATATGACATATCCATATCTTGGTATCATATACCTCAAATAAAGAAGCGGTTCATTTCATGATACCTTAGGTGGAGATCTCCATCCCCTCCTTCATCTTCTTTTGTTCTTCCAGATATAGAGGGAAATTCCTCATACACCCTTTCCCCATCTGCCTTGAGGCTGAAGACGGCTTGGATTGCTGGCTAGCATCAGAACACTTCTTTGCTTTGCCCTTGTCCTTGCCCTTAAGAATTACCTTTCTCTTTGATCACATCAAAGATTATGGGTTGTCTTTCTTCATCTTTGCCTCTACTATCCTCAACATGTCCAACAACTCTGTCAATGCTTGTCAAAGTTGTTCATGTTGTAGCTTATCATGAATTGTATGATTCTCGCAACATTTGCAGTATCATACCAATAGTCAACTCTTGGCTCAGAGGGAATCCTTCTTAGTCAGGTTTTTCCACATACCCAATCACATTGAATGTGTGAATACCTTAATGGATCTGCTTCTGTCATGACATACTAGGAAAGTGTCCTTGAGACATCATATGTCTCATGTTGTCTCTGCAACTCATAGTTCAGAGAACACAACATCAAGCACTCCCTATCAATGTCATCCTCGGTATGCTTCCATAAGCATACTTCCAGCCATTGATGTGGTGGGATTGAGTTCATCTGGTTCTGGTATAACTAGGACTTAGAGCTTTCACTCTACGATTGAGAACACTTCTCATCATCCTAACCAGTCGTGGAATTATTCCCATTTAATTTGTTGGTCTTAAAGACCGATCACAAATAAAGTGATTTGTTGATTAACCATTTATTTTAACAAAAGGAAATATATGCAATTTTAGTCCAAAACTCTTTTGACTTATTTGATTGATTTGAAAAGTTGACGATATAATTAGGCCTTTAATTAATTATCGCTCCCACTATTTAACTTCAAATTGATAGCCCTCACCATCAATTCGGAAGATTGCAGCGTACAACATTCTAGTGGGCAAGATCCTGAAATCCTCTAAGTCATGGACCAGCTTGGGCTGTCACCCACAACTTAGATCTCTCAGGTAGGCAACACTTACCAATTGCATCATATGCAACTCTTGATAAGATGTCATATGCAACTCCTTGCCATGAGCATCTCCATGCCTCAAGGTGCTATATCCTATCTAGGTCACCTTGTTAAGTCCGACCCAAAGCCAACACGATGAATATGCACCCTGCTTGGGCAGACCCACACATTCATCCTTCACGCTTCCACGAGATAGACGGTGCACCACACTTGGGCGTGCCCACACTTGGTTGATCAAGCTTTTCAGGTGTGTCACAATTGGAAGGCATCTAAAACTTAATATTTAATGAGGGATTTGGTTTTATATACATATACATATCCAACAATACATAGTATGTATCATATACATGCTATATCCCACAAAAAACATGCAAAACGATAAAAGCGATGATTATGGCCATCCTAATGTGATTCCTCAGGCCAAGAGGAATCACGGTCATCTAGGTCTACATCACATGCAACATGTACAAGATGAACTCTGTGGTTTTCCTTCCGAGTAGATCAACTCATCTCATGAATGACTTGCTCATTCTGGCCCGGCCGTCTGGGTGCCACCAGCCGATCGGTTGGCTCCTCCAACCGATCGGTTCGCCCGATCATCATGCATCTCATCATGGCCGCCACTCGGTCGTCTCGCTCCTCAAACTAGGCATCAACCGATCGACTCACTCCTTGAACCGATCGTCTGGTACGTCAACCGATCGGTTCACGCCTTGAACTGATCGTCTCAGCTGTCGTCTGGATGTCCTTCGTTCTTTGACATAACAGGAAATAAAATCTACTATTTTACATTGCTTAAAAGGGAAACCCCGAGTTACATTCGGGGGGAGCAAAGGTAGGAAAAAATCTCGAATTATTTCGAGTTACATCAGGAATAGGAGAGGGAAGATCGGTGTGCAGACCGAGATGCAAGCAACCACATACAACCATACACAGATAGGGTTTATTAGCCATAACCACTCTATACATCCACCACAAAACTCGTTTAAGGGAGACGCATATCGAGTGCATTAATAATACATATCATATATGTAAATTGGGATTTTTGGATTTAAGATTGGGCATGCATAAAGCCAATATTATTCGCATCGTATGCAATAAATAAAGGCGACAAACCAAAATTGATCATATCGATATTCCTAAAATATAGAGTAGTTGACGTGGCTCTAATACCACTATTGGGTTTTAGGGGAGGCAGAGAAGGCAGCAGAAACAAAAATGTTCTCCCCAAACCCGGAACAAGGAAACACGTCAACGTATATATAATAGGAAAGGATGGTTTGTGGAATCATACCTTGTCTCGAGGCTTGCTCGGTGACAATACCTCGCGCCTTGCGCGGTCTTCACCTCCGGTCTTGGATGGTGTCTGTGCAGCTCCTGGTCGTACGGGGACTGATGACTCCTCCTCTCACCGGGACTATCGGGGTTGACAGTTGTCCTCCTGAGTGGCAAAAACCCCCCGCCTCTGAAGTAGTCCACACGGACCACCTAGAACTCCACACTCCTTGTCCCACAAGGAGTTGGAAGGAGTCGCACCCTCCTGTTGATGTACTAGTCGCCAACACACTGTCCTGCCTCCAGTTGCAACTGCAGTTGTCTTTCCCTTACTGCACCTCCCTTTGCGGGTAGCACTTGCTCGGGCTCTCTCTCAGTTACCAAAACTAGAGAGAAGGACAACTTTGCAGAGCAACTGGTTGCACTGAGTTGTACATTGAGAAGCCCCCAATACCCCTATATATAGGAGGGTCATGGGATAGGGTTCTCCATCCCGAGCAATGCGAGACTAAAAGAAAGAGTAGAAGGGTTTGAGATTTTCCACAAAAGCAACCATCTCGCAACCTGAACCGATCGTTTCACAACTGAAACAGTCAGTTGGGGACCTGAACCGGTCGGTTGACACCTCAACCGATCGGTTGGGACACCTCAACCGGTCGGTTCATAAGTGAACCGGTCGTTTGGTGATCCTGGTCAGTTCATGATTGACTTTCCTTCTTTTGTTTCTAATTGGTATCAAATACCAATCCTTGTTCCAATCAAATTGGGCAAGTGAAACGCAAGGAAAATTCTCACCAATTCTACTTTCCCAAGTTGCTCGGTTGCACCAGTTGAATCGATCATTTCAATACTTGAAGAAATCAATTCACCCTGATCTTGAGCTGATCGACTCGCCACTTGAGCCGATCGGTTCATCAAGCTGAGCCGATCAATTCATCACATGAGCCGATTGGTTGGGAGTGCAGATTGTGCAGAATCAGTCAATTGTGATTTCAATCAATCTGATACTCTAATCAATCTGTCCAACACCTTGAACACTATGATTTTGAGCTATCAATCAATTGAGTGTTTAATTGAACTACTAAACTCCTTTAGTAATCAATCTAAACATTGCTTGTGGACAAAACTCCTCTTCCAGGTTAAATCCTATGTGTGTGACCCTGCAGGTCCATTTCACGTTGGCAATGAAAGTCCATAACACTTATGACTTCACAAGCAAAGAGCGATGCCTAGTCACACATCAGTGCTACCCAAGTGAAAGTAGAAAGTTGGAGAACAACTTTCAACCCTACAATCCGTGAAAGGTGTTACAGTGAATGTATAATTCCTATGTGTCACTGATATCCCGAATGAACTTGAGGCATGGAACAGTCATCCTATCAACGTTCATTCACTTTCTTGATCTCAGAGTAGATTAAACGAGATATGTATGACATCAACGTCACATACTAATTCACACATGCGTGCGCACGCCTATCTCAATCCTACTCATCAAGTGGCCTTGGATATCAAACTCCCTCAGGAGGGACAAATCCCATATCTATCACTCACCCTTCAAAAGCCCCATGTGTCAAAGCCACCCAATCATCACCTTTATAACAACCCATGTTTCAGGATTGTGTTTGATGATGTCAAAGTGTGCCCAACGATATGTGTTGAGTGTAGTGATTTCAGGTCAAAGAATCACACTCACCACCATCATTGTGAGTACTGACTGTGACTACCATGTCATGGTTCCATGTGTCAAACTCACGGTGGGTCTATCCGGTACACTTTTTCTCTAACAAGTACCTATGTGTTTGGTTTGATATCTCTATATCATGACTAATGAGATTCTGTCATCAACCAACACCAAAATCTAGTCTTGTGTGTCATTGTTGTCTATCCACCTTCCTTAATGACATCCGACTAGGGACATAATGAGAATGTACAAACTCGTAGCATCTGTATGATCTCATCGTTCAGGTCCTAAACCTGAAAGCATACATCATTGAGTACTGTCATTCTCTAGACATTCAATATGTTCTATCACTATCTCATATGACTGAACGAGAAAGAATTGGAAGCTTGCCTTTTATTTTTATCAAATCAATCTTAATGTATCCCACCAATCATCCCATGATTGGCTCTCAGGGAATACATACCAACAACATGTCCCTCATATATGACTCGAGCTCCCATGTAACTTCTTCATATCTATAATGTTTCCAGACGACCTTCACCATAGGAAAAAAAGTCTTTTTAGTTACTATGCATATTGGTCATTCTTTAGATAGATTTTTAGTACACAAAGCTAATAACATGGGATGGATCATGAATATATTTCCTCAAGTCATAGATGTTTGAGTAAGCTAGTGGTAGGACAAGCTTGGAAGTAGAGTCTCCATACTACTCTAAGATCTCAAAACATCCATTGTACCTTAGACTAAGCTTTCATTTCGTATCAACATGCATTACCCGCTTAGTTGGAGACGTTCTCACAAAAACATGGTCCCAAACTTCAAAAATCAGCTCTCATCGTTTTTTGATCACATAGCTCTTTTGTCTACTTTGAGCAATTTTCAACTTTTCTCTAATCAGATCATTCTTGAATAATAGTAGGTCATATTCACTTTCTTTCTCTCACATCACTCCAACACACTGGCGATCCACATGGTCGCCCACATAGAGCTTCATTAGGAGCCATGTCAAAACTGTGATGATAGCTATTATTATAAGAAAACTCCACAAGAGGTAGATGTTCCTCCCAAGTTCCCTTCTAGGATAGAAAACAACCTCTCCACATATCCTCAAAAGTTGAAACATCCACTTAGATTGACCACCAGTTTGTGGATAAAAGGTTGTAGTGAACTTTAATTTTGCTCGCAAAGCTTTTTGCAAGATTCCCTAGAACTAGGAGGTAAAACATGGATCTCTGTCAAAAACTATAGATTATGGCACACCATCAAGCCTCAAAATTTCATCAATGTACATCTTGGCTAGACTATCAATAGATTAACCCACTTTCACAGTAAGAAAATTTGTAGTCTTTGTGAACCTATCCACAAGAACTCATATGCAGTCATTTTGCTTCTTTGTCATAAGAAACCTTACAAAAAAATGGTCTCTATAAAATCCACTTCCACTTAGGTATCTTTAAGGGTTGTAATAACCTGTAGGTCTTTGATTTTTTATCTTTACCTATTGGAGAACCATGAATTTGAAAGAAAAAAAAACTATTTCCCCTTTCATTCCTATCCACTAAAAACTTTGTTGTAGGTATTTGAACAACATTGTGCTTCCTGGATGGAAAGAGAATTTTTTTCATATGTGCATTCTTTGTTACTTCCTCTCTCATATTGGAAGTATTAGACACCCAAAAACGCATCATAAATCTATACTTCCATCTAGCGCCATAGAAAATTGAGATCCTTCTTCTTCAACTACATTCAATGTCTTCCCTCTATCGACATCTAATACTTGGGACTCCATAATCATCTCTATTAGCTCAATTTGTTCTATTAAACATGCCATAACTATCTTCTTTAGGCCTTTGACTAATGGTTTCCACTGAGTAACATCTTCTAGTAGCTTCCATTCATGAATCAATAGATTAGCCATTGTACCAATCTGTTTCCTGCTAAGAGCATCTGCCTCAACATTGGTTTTTCCTGGATTATAATTGATGAAAAATCATATCCTTCAGGACTTCCAACCAATGACGTCTCATAATCAACTCCTTCTAAGAAAATATACATTTCAAGATTTTGTATTAAAAAACTTGAAATTGTTGCACATAAATATAATGATGTCATATCTTAAGATCATGCACCACAACAACCAATTCCATGTCATGGGTGCGGTAATTCCTCTCATGATTTTTTAGCTATCGAAAGGCATATGCTACCACCTTACCGCGTTGCATCAAAACACAACCTAGACAATTGCGAGAAGCATCGTAATTTCAAAACCACCATTGACACTACGAAGGTTAAGCACTGGTGTTGTAGTCAATGTTTTCTTTAACTCTAGAAAACTATCCTTACACTTTAGTGTCCATAAGAACTTAACACCATTCTTTCTTAGATTAGTCAGTGGAAGAGATATAGAGGAGAAGCTCCACTGAACCTCCTATAGTAGCCAACCATTCCTAGAAAACTCCTGATCTCTGCCACTGTCTTGGGCCTGTCCCAGTCCATCACAGATTCAACCTTATTTAGATCAATAGATATGTTGTCTTTGTAGAAATAACATGTCCTAAGAACATAACTTTATCCTGGTAGAAATTACATTTAGTGAAATCTGCATAAAGCTTGTTGTGTCCTAAAATTTGGAGCATTGTTCGTAAGTGTTCCTTGTGTTGCTCTTTGTCAGGAGAGGAAGCTAGAATATCATCTACAAATACAATCACAAATTGATTGATATGAGGTTGAAACACTCAGTTCATTAGATCTATGAATGCAACAAGGGAATTGGTTAACCCAAAAGGCATAACATAAAGTGCATAGTGTCCATATCTTATTCACAAAGCAGTCTTAGGAATATCTTGTTCAACTATCCTATCTTTTTGATATCCTGACCTCAAATCAATCTTTGTGAAGACGGAAGCATATTGTAGTTGGTAAAATAAATTATCAATACATTGAAGAGTATATTTATTTTCTATAGTGACATAATTCAACATTCTGTAATCAACACAGACTCATAAGGATCCATCCTTCATCTTTACAAAGAGTATTGGAGCTCCCCAAGGGGACACACTGAGGTTTAAAACTCTTATCCAAAAGTTCTTGCAACTGTTGCTTCAGCACTAGCAATTCAGTAAGGGACATCCAAAAAGATGGTTTGGATATAGGAGTAGTCCCAGGAAAGAGATCAATAAAGAAATCAACTTCTATATGTGGAGGCAATCCGGGGAGGTCTTAAAAAAATATTAGAAAATTATTTCACTATCTTTAACTCCTTGATACTAGCTACAGGAAAGTAAGTCTTCACTACACTAGCCAAAAAATCCTTATAACCATTCATCAACATTTTGTGAGTCTTTAAAGTTGAAATCAATTATTGACAGTCTTTTTGGCTCCCATATCTGGTGATTAATCTCAGATTTGAAATCAAACCTATGAACCTTTACACTTCATACAGAACACAAGCATCATGCAGATCTAACCAATCCATACTGAGGATTAAGTCAAAGTCAGTCATCACAAGAATTACAAGGTCAGTCTTGAAACTATCAGTTCTAATGTCATAGGAACATCCATCAAATATCTACTACAATTGTTGTGGGGAGCATGAGGTGTAGATATCACGATAATGTAACATACATATTTTACTTTAAATTAATATGTCACCACAACTTCAAATATAAATGACCAACTAGATCTAATATGAAATAACACTAATTGGTCAACAATATCAAACATACTTTACTTAATAATACTTAGTTAACCATGTCTGATGATTTTCTTTTTCCTTCGGCTCTTAATTGCACATTGAAAACCTTGGCTGTGATACCATAATATGTAACACCCCAAAAAACCATTAAAAACGTGCAGAATCATAAGGATCATCAATCCTATTAGGTTGAAAACACTCTATCGATACGAGAGAAACCCATCATTAATAGAATACCTTTATCGATAAGCAAGATTCATCAAATAACAGTACTTTATAGTAAGAAAACTAAAACATAGACCATACATGGTTCTTTATACAGTAAAAAAATAACATCTAATCCAAACATAAATGAAAAAATAACATCTAATCCAAACATAAATGAAAGAGTAGAAATATCATATTTAAATAAAACCAATGAGCTAGTTTCCACTATACATCATCAATGCCAGAAGGTTCATCACATTGTTCATCAGCCATGTCAACTAGATACCTCAGGATCCAAATGCATGAGAAAAGTTTCCAGTCACGTATGCAGTCACAAAGGTAAAATATAAATAAAAGAGACAGTTTACTAGTAAGTTCATGTAGGATAAACAATACCTAGGGCACGTTTGTTTTAGTGGATCTGAGCGGATTGGATTGTATTCTTCCATCCAGCTATAAAAATATTAGGTTTGTTTTAATGGAGTTAAAAAAATATGAAATCCTGAAGTTTCGAGTTTATAGGGACTGTTGGATTGTTGGTTACATCTCAAATGTGTCGGGCACCGGCATCCAGCAGGTTACTTGCTTATTATTTAGGCACTTTTCTCTTTTCCGATCATTACACGCTGCCCTTTTTCCTTATCAATAGATGATGACTCCGCCTTTCTGGCTGTGCAGTCTGCTGCTTTTCGGTCCATTAATCTACAACAAGAACAAATGTAAACTATTGATTTATAGCATCTAGTATATCCCATGAATCCTAATAGTAGGATGAGCTACATCCTGGATGCTTCTGAATCCAGGTGAGTACATCAAACCAAACATCCCCCTAATGTCATCACCATGATAACCTATTTCAATTTGTTTAATAGTCAGGGAGTAAAAATTATGCATCAAGATGCATTCAGTAAATCTTGGGTGATAAAGTAACTAAGGGTTGCAATCATACCACGAGGGTGCAGTCAGTAAATAGTCACACCATGAGGGTGCAGTCCTCACAAGGGTGCAGTCAGTATATAGTCACACCATGAGGTTGTGGTCACCACAAAGGTGCAGTCAGTAAACAGCCACACCATGAGGGTGCAGTCACCACAATATGGTCATACTTATGCATACAATCATGTAAGTATAAACAAAATCATATTTGTTTAGTTTCCATTATTGTTAGTTTCCTATCCAGTATGTTCTCGCAAAGGAGTGACATAATTTGTGTGAGAATAATATGTAATACAGTAATTATCTTCCCTTTTTAGGTAGGCATTATACCTATGTGTGTTGATTTTTCTTTTAGGATAATTATGATCCTTATAATACAATTGGTACATAGTTGGTAGTACCTATATTTGATTTGGATTAACAAAATTAACAATTTTCTACCATAGATCATGATTTAGAAAATAGTAACGAAGTCATAATCTGGTTGCACATTTAACATGTATATAGACCGTGAAATTTTGAAGATTGTTCAATATATTAAGCCTCATGTATGTTCCATGTGTTGAAGGCCAGCAATTATTTTAAAACAAATATTTTATAAGGTAAGAAGAACAAGTTTCATGTGACTACGACCATGAAAAAAAGATGAGACATCAACAATATAGATCTTTCTTTAGCCTTATAATATATTAAACCATGATTGTTTAGCAGATTAGGCAGACATGAACACAATTTTTATATAATCAATAGGTTCTACTATGACAACGTAAATAGTAGGACATAATTAATTGGTTCAGAGGATACAATCAAGGCAAAAGCATTGTCCATGGATCCGACTGCATACCTTAGAAGGATGTGATGAGCTAAGAAGCCGTAAGGCCTGATGCTAGACTTTCTCTTTACATTGTAAGCTAGACATGATGTGCTTGCTTTGCCTTCCCCAAGAAAAACCCTTCTTCAACCCATGATCACCACTTCTTGTTTCGGTAAACGAGGAGTCATCTTCCTTTGGTTTTTTTTTTATAAAGGGTGCATGTCACTTTTATTTATTCATATCAGAAAGAGCAATTGGTACAATATTCTCATCAAAGTCCTCTAACACAGTCTGAGGATCTCCTAAGAAAAAGGCATGGGTGGCTAAAGCATGGGCAACATCATTACCTTGTAGTCTAACAAAACAACAGTGAAAAGAGGAAAGACGTAAAGATAAACGACAAATCTCGGTGACGATATTGTCCTCATATCCACGTCCCCATCTGCTGGCCTTCACTGCATGAACCAACATCGCACTATCGGTCTCGACGATCAGATATTCTAGGCCTAGGTTCAAGGCTACTCACATACAATGTAGGACGGTCATTCCCTCCGCACTAAGCACTGAGAACGCATGGTCCAGATTGGATTGGTATGTAGCCTTGATAGCCCCTAGGTGGTCCCTGAAGACAGCTCCAATCCCCACACTACCACCAACACAGACACTGACATATGCATTCATCTTGAAGCACCCCTATGGGGGAGGATTCTAGGCTGAAGGGACAAGGCCACCCTCCCTATGCGCCCCTCCATGTGATGGTGACGAGTGTCGTCTGTAGTCCTACATCAGTGAGAGGAAGCTGGCTGCAAGTACTAGAATGTGCGGCTGCTGGGGATCAAAAATCTGCTTGTTTCTGGCTGTCCAAGCTATCCAAAGCAAAGTCGCCCCTTCCTCTCTTCTCCTCAAATCATCCTCCTCTAAAAGTTCCCTGGTGAAATCTCTGACATCGAAGCCTGTGTGAAGTGGCCAAACAAGCTGTCCGACTGCCCACACAGGACTTTCTGAAGCACAGAGCAAAAGTGCATGAGTGGCGTTTTTGGGGTAAAAGAGGAGTCATCTTCCTTTGGTCTTTTGAAAATGCAGTAGAGAACAAGAGGGCATCAACCATTTTATCTTACTCATGGAGCGATGATTAGTTATACTTATAGGGATGGACAAAGGGTTCCGATTGGGGATGCAATTTGGAGTCCAATAATTTATGGACTCCCGATCCCACCCGGTGTCCCGGTTCTGTGGGGATTACAAGTGAGTTTTATGTTTATTATCTTTGCACAACATGGACAAAAAGTATCTCATACTAATCGTGGATTTGCTTTGGTCAAAGGAGACGATGTCCAGAAGCATTTTCATCTCTTACCCAATCATTGTCCCCATTGTTGCCTTCGTTGTCCCTGAACTTCTGGAACTAGGAGACAAAGGCATGACGTTGGATTCAAATCCGAGGTCTAATTTATCAATCACATAAAAAATGGATGTCCAAAGTATAGGGTGGCCCTGTTATCATTTGTCACGCTGGAGACTAAATGAAAAGTCCAAGATGCTAAATCAAAAAGAAAAGTAAACACTTAGCTTTTATCTTTAAAATTACATAAATCCCACAAAGGATCTCCAAATGAGATGAAATTTGACAAATTACTTCCTTATCAGGAAAACACCTCCTTGACCAACTTCCAAATAGAAATGAGTCTGTTTGACTATAAATTTAAGTCATCTATAAGTCTTATTAGAAAAAAAACAAATTTATTTAAATTTAAATATTGTGAGTTGTCTAAGAACTCAATTAGATACATGATTACTAGTATTCCTATCAAATGCCTCAAGAATACATTTCATTTCCCAATTATACACCAAGAAATCATCAATCCATAAATAACTTATTTTTCTTTGAAATACATTATTAAAATACCTCAAGTGATAGCATTGCTCATTATTTTACAAACCAAAGTGACATATGGTCGGCGACTATGTAAATGATTGATAACCTCCCATTTTGTGATGTTATCTTACTAGTTTTTTCTTAGTTTTCAATACTCTTTCTTAGATAAATTAGATAGAATAATTAATTTTCCATTCCTATATTGTAGACATAATATCCAAGTTTGAAATCATCATAATCTTGACTCACAATATCCATTTTCCCTTCATAACATACAAGACAGATATAATTTTCAAATCATGAACTTTAATGAAGATATTTTTGGATCATAGATTACATGATCACATAATATGGCTCCTAACTTCAAACTTTTTATATCTAATATTCTCTTTGATGATAACTCTAGTAATGGGGTTAAACCCTAATATCCAAGCATGTTGGGTAATCCCTTCCAAAGTAATGAGATCATAGTATCCTAATGATAAACCATGACAATGATGTTAAGTGAGAAAATTTTAGTAAATAATACTATGAAATTTTGATATCACCTTACATAGGTAAGGTGTATGATGAGACCTCAATACGTTCCTTCACAACTTCAAATTTATTAAAAAAACCTTATTCTTAAGGGACGGAGGAGTGTAAATCGTAAAATAGAAGAATGTCAATGATTCTTTAACCTATTTATGGTGGGTGGTTGAACCCAACATACTCTAAACCCTGAGAGGAGAACTTAGGGTATATCCACAATTATGATGGTCTTGGAACCAAGAAGTGGTGATCGATAAGAAGTTGGACTGTTTGTTATCATTTTGAATATGAGATTAGTTGAATCTTAAGGATGAAATTCCATTTTGAGGTGGGGTGAATGTGATATCCTAGATGGTGATGGTTTTTTAATCTATTGAATTTATGTAGAAGCAAGGATTATAGTTCTCATGAAACCCTAGCATATAGTATTGGTAATGTCTGAAGTAATTGGTTCTTTGATTGGTGTTCCTTGTAGTTCTATATGGCCATACACAAATGAAAATATATATTTACGCACTTGGATTTAGTGTACATCAAAATGAAGGCATTTGGGAGAATAAGTAGGATGGCCAAACCTTGGAGTGTGAAATTAAATGTGGTCGACATTCATGTCTAGTAGTAATGGATCTTTGTTGAAGTTTTCATGTATAATTAATAAATGTACCAGGATATGTTTGATTTGAAAATTTAGTTTTACTTTAATAAAAGATGCCATTACTTCTATAGTGAGCCTCTTACTTTTTACACCGTCCAATTTGGAGAATATTTGAAGGGCCATAGGTGTGGCATGAAGCTGGTACCATGGTAAAATCCCAACTTTCCAACATGATCTAAGAGCCTATCTCTTTCCTCTAACCTCCAATTTATGCAGAAGGAGGGACATTGACCCATCCAACTATGATTGCAAGTATACCAAATCATCGAGATAATTGCCACATATTTTAGAATGGTTGTTGCTTGAACAAACACTTCAGATCCCAAGACCTCTCAAACAAACCTTTTCATCCTACATCAAGGGAGTCCAAACCCTCACTCACCCAACTCTCTCCAACCACTGTACGAGTTGGAGTTTCCAACACCGACCACCCAATTTGCAGAATGGGAAAGATATATGTTGAATAGATTGAGTGGAGGAAGACCTACCACGGCTAGGTAATATTCAAGGGAACCCTTACAAATATTTTGAAGTTGAAAGTAAGGTTACAACCTATCCATGGAGCTTGTTGCAACCTCAATTAAGGATGAGGTAGAAAATCCCTATTTTGTGGCACCCTCTTCCACCATGGCTTCAAGGAGAAATCCTCATCAGGCCACATGCCCCTCACCAAGCATCGAGGATGATTGTATAGATGTACTCACTCCTACTTACATTGGCACAATCATGTGAGAGTGAGGTTTTAGGGATGAGAAGATCTACTTTTTCCATGACGGGAGGACAGAGGCATAGTTTCGATCAAGTAGAAGATTGCATAAAGAAGGCAAGGAAGTGGGACGAATGGAGGGGCATACAAAGTTAGCCTTGACCCAAACACGCTCCAACTATCCTAGTTGTCTAGAACACTCTTTCTTATTCTAGATTCATAGTTCTCAAGCCATGGCCATCTAACATAGTAGCTTGGAACTATAGAGGACGCCTGGGTAATCTAGAGGTAGTAATGGCTCATGAGTGATGGTCGAAGGTAATCGTGGGACCAATGACAACTAGGAAGCAAGTACAAGATTTAAACTCATCACAGGTCCCCTTGCGGCAGAGCCCGTACTTGGCAGAATGGTAGAAAAAGAGAAACATGAATGTGGGGTTTCTCTTCTACTCAAGAGCATGAGAAAAAGGAGTGAGAGAGCTTGTGCCCTCATATTCTCACTCCAGAATGAATCAGGTTTGAAACAGGCAGTCTAGTAGGTTATTACTTTTCTATAATCTAGTTAATCACAAAACCTTATATAATTCACTATACATAGTCCCTTTGGAAATTTTATTTCCCCCATAAAAACCATGGATTCAGAAAGATATCCCCTTTAGTACTATACCCATAGATCAGTCTATCGAAGAATTTTAAATTATGGTCACTAACCTTCAATATAATGCTTCTTTTTAGGGTTAGTTAAATGGTATAATTAGAAGAAAAAAATGTATCATTTGAGAAAAATATTTCTTGAACCTTAGTATCATCAAAAATATAAATTGGACTCTGATCTAGTTATTATGCCAAAATATTAGTTCTTTCTCACTAATGACTAAATAATGCCTTTTAACCTCATCTTAATTCTATAAAATAGACCAAGCATAAAAAGATTGTGAAAATCTAGCGAGACCTAAATCATGATCTCTAGATCAATATTAAAATATCTGACACCATGCCAAGATCATATTGAATCTAGGATTAACTAAACCCTATTTTTGGACCTAAAGTATCAAGAACAATGATGGTATTGTATTAACGTTGATTAGTTCTTATTAATTAGCCGATGACCATAGATCTCGATGGTCTAGGAAAATTAGGAATTTCTAAACTCAAGTACATGGGCCTTATGTAAGTATATGACTAGTTTTCTTGTGTGAAATTTCAATGATGTATTGCTTGTTCTTATTTGATAAAATTGCTTGGATGTTATAGTATTGATCTTCTCCATGTCACTAGGAACAACAAGGAATATGGATGGCTTGTAGCCACTAAGTGTTTATATTCTCCCTCCCACTCTCTCTAAATATAAGGTCGATACATCCCTATAGCCCAAGGGGTGGGTGAAAAGGAAGTTTAACACCTCTTAGTAGTATAATCACATCTAAAGTGATGTGTTTACCTGATTTTAACCTAAAACAATTGTTTTCTTAGTATTTCCTTCTTTATCAAATCATTTCAACTATGCAAGCATAATAGTATGTATCTTTGACCCATGTACACAACACCTTGTTTATATGTTGTTTCACATATGTTTTATGTTTAGATCTAGCATTGGAGAAAGACAGGAAGTGAGACGTTTTACATATTGTGTAAGATCCTAGCATACATGTTCATACATATGTAAAATCTCCTTTCAATATGTGAATGTAATCCATGTTGCATTAGTTCATTTTGTAACATAAACATGTTGAATGTTAGAATATATGGTGTATTCTTGCGGTTGTTTGTTCATGTAAGCGTATTTTTTCTTCCACATCACACTTTGATACAATTGCCTAATGTTTTTGGGTTTTTTCCTCTCAGGCCCACAAGGTTTTAGGAAGGTGGTATCTGGGGATGTTACAACTATCTCGTCACCTATCTGGTCCCATAATTGATGATTGATACTCAAAGAAGAAGAAGGAAGAAGATTTCCCATCACACACGACGCCATGTTGCCTCCTTCCTACTTTCATGAAAATGATTTCACCTTCTTATTTCTCATGTTGTATTGATCTCGCTATGTGGAGTGAGTAGTCCTTCCATTGAGGTGCAGCAACTAGCCATGATACCCCTTTTTTCTATTTCATTCTTATTCTTGTACGAACTCATTGAATTCATCATCAATCACTTATTGCATGTTTAATAGACTCATCATCGACACTACGTGATCTGTTATAATATTATACTATGAGAATTTTAATGTTTAATATCTATATATTGACTAGTTCTGGTTGATTCCATAAGAGAACTTCTGACCAGACTAGCACATGTATGATCTATAAGTAACAAGACATCAGACTTACATTGATATCCGCTCATGCAAGTTTTTTTACTTTGAAAGGTAAAACTCACATAACTCCTACTATCTCTTCATATAAGTTTTGATTGAATGAATGTTTAGATTCAGATAGTAATGATGAGACTCGATTCCAGCCCAATATTTTCCATCCATTAATCTATATTCAATTTATTTTCATCTTTTATTTTTATAGAAAGAAGATTAAGCAAAACAAATCAAATTCGTGGTCAAAATATTAGTCTTAACTAAATGGATAAAAACTAGAAGGTTCTTAAAAAGATTGTCCTTTGGGTTTGATCCTTAATTATACTGCAAAAAGATGTCTGCTTCTGGCTGACATTATTGCACATCTATTTTTGTGAAATCTAGGGATTTCACCCCTAGTCAACTTGTTAGTGCGATAATATCCATAGATGATAGTCATTTGTTTCCAAACAAATTAAGACTTCATTTGTGAAACTTGTTTATTATGGAATTATAATAATGACTATGTTACGCAAATCATATTTTAAGGTCTAAGAGAACTACTTAGTTATTTATATTTTAATGTCATTCATAAATCCATATACTATATTGGAGTTAATGGCTATTCTCTCGATTTATGTTATTGAAATTAACATGGAACCACCATAATTTAGATAATAATATTCTGGTATGGTTATTTTACCATGAGAGAGGCTTCACACATATATAATGTCATGAACTACAAAACCACTTCCTATTTACTATAATTTTATCTAATTCAGACAATGTTTATGATTATAATCATATATATATACATATATATATATATTTGAAACATATATATATTTGAAACATCCTACGGTGAGAGCATGAGAGGCATTTAAATAATTACAATTTCTTAACAAGTTTTTATAATCCAACCATATAGATCGAAAAAGTATCCTTTCATTTACCTTATCACAAAAATTCATTGCAATCAGACATTGTTTGCATGTCCATATGTACAATATACACTTTTTACATCCAGCAGTCAGCCAGAAATTCAATATAAAGCATTGAAAAATATTTGGTTGTTGTGAATGATCTACAAATTGGATGGTGATAAAATTTTATAGGAAGGTAGATATTAAAGTATACTTGTAATATGTATGGTTGGATTATGAAAAATTGATATGTGAAGAGTTATTCAAATGCCTCTCATGCTCTCACCAGATATGTTTGTCATTGGATCGTTGCCATATATATATATATATATATATATATATATATATATATATATATATATATATATTATTCTCATGTTTTCTATTAATTTGGGCATTTAATGTTAATTCCATACTTTAGTTTTGAGTAATCTCGCTTTGGTGTGACCGGTGTGTTACAGTTTGATTGGTATCAAATCTCTAGGTTTGCTGAGTATACAGGGACATAGGACTAGGGTTGTGTCTTTTTTTGTGTATCTAGTATATTTGATTGTAGTTTATGCTTATGCAGAAGAAGAAGTAGATATGTCTGGGGAACACAAAAGATGTTGCACACAGTGTTTGTTGCACTAGGAGGTGGTTTGAGGAGGTAGGCAAGAGTAGATGGAGCATGAAGTGCCTCAATTCGACCCAACAATTGTGGTCAATCCCACTTTCTAGGCCATTTTTGGACAGTTCATGGCCACAATGACGCATATGGTGGATAATGCTCATACCCCAAGCAAGGGAAGTTGTCCCCAATGCGGAATACCTGAGTTCTAGGAAGACCTTTGAGAGGTTAAGACGTGTGGGGTCAATAGATTATGTTGGTACGACGGACCCAATAGATGCCGATATGTGGTTGACAGAGTTAGAGAAGGTCTTTAAGATTCTCAATATCCTTGAAGACGATAAGGTGAAGCATGTGGTGTATTTGCTGAAGGGAAGTACTAGCCATTGGTGGGCTATTGAGGAGGAGAAGAGGATTGGAGTGGTGATCATTTGTAAGGAGTTTCAGCCAGAGATTGTGAGCTGATACTTCCCAGAAACCTACCTGGATGAGAAGATCTCATCATTTAAGAAGATCCGACAAGGATCTATTATAATCAATGAGTATGAGGCCAAGTTCATGGATTTTTTAAGGTTTTTTTCTCATATGGTTGTGACGAATAAGGAGATGATTTGACATTTTGAGAAGGGTTTGAGCTCAGAGTTGATGATGACGGATTCAACTTTGGAGAATAGAGAACGGTTTGTGACATTTGTGGATTCTGTGAGGCATATTGAGCGGTCGGAAATGGAAAAGTGTGAAGTTAACAGTAAGAAGAGACTAGCACAATTTCAGGGATAGTCTTCTGGAGCATTGAAGAAGCCTAGGTTTTTAGTACCTTAGTCACAGAAGAGGTCAGTGGTTCAGTCTTAGTGGTTACGAAGCAAGGGAAGAAGTCATAGTTTTCCACTGGTTGGAGCTCACAGTGCAATGTCAATCTCAGTGATAGGGTTGTCTAGGCCACAGTATGACACATGATGTTTTGCCCAATGAAGGATGAAGAGGTGAAGCAACAGCCAAGACAAAATCAGCAAGGGTCGCAGCAGCAACACTTCAGTAGTGACGATGCTAGAGGACACAATCAGGCATCACAAGTTGGTTTGTCTATGCATACCAATAGATGATGGACGGTAATAGGAAATGGCTCAATTCTATGCTATGAGTCACCTGGAGGGAGTAGTCAACCCACGGGTCATGACATGTCAGATGGAGTTATTTCATTATGATTTGTCTTCTTCCTGGTTCATATTTGTTTGGGTTGACCAGGGTGTGATGCACTCTTTTATCACTAGGGAAGTGATAGCTAGTTGTTCTTTTCATGTTAGTCGTATATCTCATAGTCTTCACTTAGAAACCCCTTTGGTTGGGTCTACCACATTGCAAGAGGTGTGTCCATCCTGTGTTCTTTCTTTCTCAAGATGCATCATTCAAGTGGACCTTATTCTACTTGACATGTACAGATTCAATGTGATCCTTGGAATGGATACCTTAGAGAAGCACTGGGTGGTCTTGGACTGTAGTTCCAAGATGGTTACATTATAGGATCGTGATGTTTTGTGGGTCTTCCAAGGATCTAGAAAGATTCTCCCAACATGTTTGGTGTCAGCAATGATAGAAAAGAGGCTGATGAGGCAAGGTTGTGCGGCTTTTTTGGCTCATGTGGTGGATACTAAGATGAGGAGTCCTGGTATCCAAGAGGTGTTTGTTGTTTATGAGTTTGAGGACATATTTATTTATGAGTTCCCCAAAGTCCCCCCCCCGATAGAGATTGATTTTGAGATCAATCTAGTTCCTGGTACACAGCCGATAGCACGAACACTGTATAGGATGGCAGTAGCTGAGATGAAAGAGTTGAAGAAGCACTTGCAATAACTATTAGAGAAGGTTTTTATTAGACTGACCACTTCCCCTTGGGGTTCTCCTGTGTTGTTTTTTTAATAAGAAGGATAGTTCCATGAGGGTATGCATCGATTATCGATAGTTGAATAAGGTGACAATCAAGAACATGTATCCTTTGTTGTGGATAGATGACTTGTTTGATTAGTTGAGAGGCTATGTAGTGTTATCAAAGATAGATCTAAGGTTAGGATACCGTCAATTACAGATCAAGGTGGACGGCATACCCATGTCAGCTTTTAGGACTAGCTATGTTCACTACTAGTTCATGGTTATGTTGTTTGGCCTAACCAATGGACCAGCAACATTCATGGACCTGATGAATAGAGTGTCCTAGACTTATATTGCCCATTTCATGGTTGTGTTCATCGATGAAAAACTGATATAATCTAGAGACATCTAGCAACATGAGAAACACTTATGACATGCATTGACCTTGTTGAGACAGTGCAAGTTGTACACCAAGTTCAGCAAGTGTGAGTTCTGGCTGAAGGAGTTGTCTTTTCTGGGGCATCTGATATCTACTGAAGGCATTTGTGTGGATCCCAAGAAGGTTTAGTCAGTGCTAGAATGGGAGCATTGCAAGACACCGACAGAGGTTCATAGTTTTCTAGGCCTGGTAGGCTATTATAGGAGGTTCATCAAGAACTCCACTGTAGTAGCATTACCCCTAACAAAGTTGACAAGGAAGGGTGTGCCATTTGTCTGGGATGATAGGTGTTAGCATTCTTTCCATGTTTTGAAGGAGAAGTTGACTAGTACACCAGTGTCGGTTCTGCTAGAACAAGGGAAAAGTTACATTATCCTTTGTGACGTGTCAAGGAATGGCTTGGGATGTGTGATGATGCAAGACAAGAATGTGGTTTCTTTTGCTTTACAATATCTTAACAAACATAAGAAAGCTACCTGATGCGTGAGTCAAAGCTTGCAGTTGTGGTCCATGCTTTAAAGATTTAGAGACACTAACTTTATGGAGAGAAGTGTCAGATCTTCACCGACCACACAAACCTATAGTACATCTTCTCAAAGAAGGACTTGAATATGCAGAAGCCACGTTGGATGACCATAGACTACCATCCACCAAAGGAGGACATGGTGGTAGATGCTTTGAGCTGAAAGTATTCTTCTTCGTCATCTACTGATAAGGTGTAGTCATGTTCCTTGGTCTGCCATAAGCAATACTGGATGGAGTGAATCAAAGATTATGATTGGACCATAGACTACTATCCACAGAAGGAGGGTGTGGTAGTAGATGCTTTGAGCCAAAAGTCTTCTTCATTGTCATCTGCTAATAAGGTGTAGTTGTGTTCCTTGGCCTGCCATAAGCAAGACATGTTGGTGTCTCTTCTCTAGATGAATGTGAAGTTGGAGGTCTCCTTGTTGGCATGCTTGTTGCATCAGTTACAGGTGAAGCTTACATTGAGGTAGTAGACCATTGATGCACAACGGGTGATATTATGATATAGTAGATCTGAGCAGAATTTGGCAGTGAGAAATGTGATGGATTCCATGAGTCAGAAGATGGGACAGTGTGTTACCACGATCAAGTAGAAGTTATTGATTTTGATAATCTGAGGAAGTTGGTTCTAGAAGAGGCTCACTCTTAAATGTACGCCATGCATCCAGGTTGCACTAATATGTACCATAATTTGAAAGATCTATATTGGTAGCCTCGTTTGAAGTGTGACGTAGTTGAGTTCGTGGAGAAGTGTCATGTGTGTCAGTTGGTTAAGGCTAAGCATCACAAACCTATAGGGACTTTACAACCATTACCTATACTATATTGGAAATAGGATCATATCATGATGGGCTTTGTGGTTAGAATTCCTAGGACAGCCAAAGATCATGATTCCATATGGGTGATAGTGGACAGATTGACCAAGTCAGCACACTTCCACCTTGTAAAGACAACATATACATTTGAGAAGTTGGTGGAGGTGTATATTGATGAGATAGTGATTTTGCACGATATTCCCATGATGATAGTATCTGAAAGAGGTCCTCAATTTACTAGTCACTTTGTCTGCAAACTGCGATGGGCACACAGTTAAGGTTCAATACAATTTTTCACCCACAGACAGATGGATAGTCCAAGAGGACTATATAGATGTTGTAGGATCTATTGAGAGCTTGTGTTCTATATTTTTTGGGCAGTTGGGATGTGCACCTCAATTTTATAGAGTTCCCTTACAACAACAGCTACCAGAGGAGTATCAACATGGCACCATATAAAGCCTTGTATGGGAGGCATTGTAGGTCTTCGTTGTGTTGGTATGAGATGGTTGAGTATCAGCTTTTGGGGCCTGAGCTTGTATAGAAGATGATAGAGAAGATCAAGATGATACAACGACATCTGAAGGTAGCCCTGGATAGGCAGAAATCTTATGTTGATAATCGACATATGCCCTTGGTGTTCCAAGTGGGAGACAAGGTATATCTCAAGGTCTCTCCTTGGAAAGGCATGCTAAGGTTAGGGAAGAAGGGTAAGTTGGCTCCCAAGTATATGAGGCCTTACCCTGTGGTGGTACGTGTTGGGAAGATGACTTATAAGTTGGAGTTTCTGCCCAAGTTACACAAGTTGAACCCGGTGTTCCATGTTTCTATGTTCAGGAAGTGTCATCCTGACACTAAGCTAGTGTTGCATCCCATGGAGGTAGAGTTAGAGGAGGACACATCATATGTGGAGGGTCATGTTTTGATCTTGGATCATAGGGTGAACAAGTTGAAAAAGAAGGAGATCATTTTGGTTAAGGTTTTGTGGCATCATCATGGCATTGAGGAAGTCACATGGGATTATAAGAGATGTGTAGGAAGTATCTGTATCTTTTAATGTAGGATTTAGGGGGCGAAATCTTTGTTAGGGGTTATGGTTGTAAGATGACTGACCTAGATTAGTTTTTGATCTTGCTTGCTTAGCATAATAATATTCTTAAATTGTAATCTAATCTCTTGAGATAACTTAATAACATGTGACATGTTTATGTTTTTAGTTTTGTTCAGTTTGCATGATGTTTGAGCTAGTTATGCTTTATGATTACTTATTTGGACCAAGTTGCAATTTACCCATGTTGAGGGTTTATCTTGCAATTTTTCACATGTTGTATGTTCCTCTTGTGCCTTAGCATCATTATAGAGATAATGGTGTATAGGGGCACCTTATTGGACCTTGGTTGATGAGGTAGCATCATGTGTGCTGATGTTGGGGTTTGCATGATTTGCATGGATGCATGAGTTGTGGTGGTGTCGACCATGTTGATGATACTTTTTGAGTAGCTCCTGATGTGTATTGTGTCTTTGAGAGTTTTTGACCAAATTTCTTCTTTTGGTTGAGTTTTTAGCGAGCCATGTGATTTTCTCTTAATCTTTGTTGCTAGGTTCTACTTGTATTGATGTTGTAGCAACCACTTGCTTTGGTTGACATGGGTAGAGGTCTCTACCATGTTGAACGATAGTTTCCTTTGAGCGTTTGGGTGGTGAGGACCTAAGTGGTCGCTACACTACCTAGGTTTTAACATTATTTATTGCATGCATACCTTGAGTTCTTGCATGGATGAGGTGTTTGAGGGACAAATTTCATGAGTGGCTCTAGTATCTTGACACCTCATATCCCCTCACCTCTCTCCTACCCTTGGGTACTTATACCCCTTCTTTCACATGCAAGTAACCCTTTTAGCTCTCTTATTTCTCTCTTCTTGCTTGAGGTTGTCTCTTGAGCTTGGTGGTGCAAGTGGAGGTTCTTGAGCTAGAAGAAGAAGAAGGTCGGACCTTTGCATGTGGTGATGTAGGGTTAGATCATCTCCCTTGTGGTGGTTCTTGGTGACCCTTGATCTTGTTAAGCAGTTTATCTTTCTTGATCTTGTTTTTCTTGAAAACCTACCCTTTCTTTCTTCTATTGACCGAGACTATGGTTCTCCACGGTGGCTTTCTTAAAGAACTTCTCTCCAACATACATTGAATCCATGGTTCTCCATGGTAGTACCTGAGTGAGACAAACATCACCTCTTTCCCCATTCTTTTTTATCCTAGCGTTTGTACCCTCTTATCTTTGGGTTTTCTTTGACCTTGGGTTTCTCTTCTTCTCTTGATGTAATCTTGCTTGGAGTTGGAGTTGATCCAAGCTTTGCATTTCTTCTCTCTCTTTGAGCTTCTTGGCTTTTGGAGTTGATCTTCACCTGAAGGTTGGTTATTTAAATTTCCCCTCATCTATTGTTGCACGTGATCTTACATGCATGTTATCTTATCTCTAAAACATGATGATAGGATGCTTGATTATGTTACATTGATTTAAGCTTTAAGATTATAAAGTAATCTTGTATAGAATAGCTCTTTCTTCTAAACCCTAATTCATGTATATAAAACCTAGTAGATGATGGAGTTGAGGGTTCTTACATGCATCTAGATTGTTGGTTTTATCACCGTGTTCTTGGTTCGGCTATCATATGGAAGATGGAGGTTTTCATCATTTTTTACATGCATTTGACATTTGGTTTTCTCTCTAATATCATGGTTTTCCATGTTGATCCTTGTGACACTCGTTCTAGGGTTTTGATGATCACCAGCTTCATGGAGTTATACCTTAGTGATGCCTCAGTTTTCCTGATGTTATACTTCTATTTTGATTGCCATATTCCTCAGGTTTCAAGTGGTGACTATAATCCATAGTGGATGTTGTGGTTTGGGTTTATTTGGTTGCAATAATCCTAACCCTAACTACCTTGGTCGCTATGCATTGTGTTTGTTGTGAATGTTAGGGTTACTATTTGAGGATGGTTACTGTAATGACCATCATCAAACTGACAATCAAATCGTTACTAATTAAGTGGAATAAACATAATCAGCAGATTAATAAAAATCACTAAAATTTAAAACCATTTTGCAAGGAGATCCTTAATCAGAAAACTTTTACTGAAAGATCCAAAACCCATACAGATCTTGATTTACATTGTACAACATTGTTTCATCTGATCTTGAGGATAACATATAATAGTTGCTCAATCAAAATACATACTGGAGAAACATAAAACTTCAAGGCATTCAAGCCAAAATTTCAGATCATTCATAAAACCAGTATAAATAAATTCCAAGGACCTGAGAGTATAGAGAAGACACATAGGACTTCTATCTACAAGACACGACAAACTGTACACTCAACCTGAATCGTCACTACTGCCTCGATTGTTGTTCCGCTTTTGCAGAAAGATCTTCACCGCTTCGTGCTTGTCCACCTAAAAATTGTGGATCCCACTGGGTGAGACAATTGTCCCAGAGAGAGTTATAACTCTCCGCTGACCATATTATTACTTATGATAAACATTATAAACTGAGTAGGGGTTCTTTTATGTTAACAAGCAAAATTAATCATTATATGAATAGAATAAGATAAACTCCTTTCTCAAGGAGAACACTACATCTACCCATGGTAGAGTCATAATTTATCAATCTACATTGCAAGGAATGTAAAGAATCATAAATAACATCTATCAACTAAAATGTATAACTGAATTGCACATCAATCAACATTTTCTATAATCGATCCTTAAGATGATATGTTACACGGCTGAACATATTTTAACAATCATGATTATGCCCTGAGGAGATGAAGCATACCCCGTTCATCTCCAACCGACCACAAACTTCTCACAAGTTGGTAGCATACAAGGTCAATGGGAGAGTCAGTTTCCATGACCTTACTTGTCTCGGTTAATACGAGACCACTTAGGCTTAGCAGGACATCTTGTGTCAGTTGCAAATAGTTGTTCCAGGGTACATAGGCATCCTCACTTAGAGCTACAACGTCAACTATTCTATCTTAGGGGAACATCTACAACAACCGTCCCCAGTTATTAAGTTATGGTCACACAGGCACCATACTCTGAGCCATGGTCACACAGGCACCATGCTCTTGAACCATGGTCACAAGGGCACCATGCTCTGAGCCACAGTTCAGTTCAATGTGCTCTTATTGAGACATTCTTATGACATTATTGAGTCATGGTCACTTATGTACCATGCTCCACATATTCAAAAATATGCATTCTGGGTTATGCTGTGAGGAACCCGTTTCACCATTCAGCAAATTCTGACACTGATGGATCTATGGTCAGGATAACATTTCATAGTTCCTAATGATGTATTACATATACTACAACATTTTTTAGAATAAAACAAGTTATCATTATTAATCACAACAAATGCTACAAAGAAACGTATAATACATCTATCACGTACTTTTCAAATCTTTAAGACACATGATACTCGTGATCTCAATCCCTCATCACATTATTGGGAGTTTTCATCCCTTCACATCATCATTATTATGATAACTGGATCTGGGTACTCAAGCCCTCATATCATCACAAAACATTGTTATCTCTATAGCAATAATCATTACCTTTAGCTCCTCAAACCCAAGTATTTATTTTACTTGTTGTACAAGTATTCCATATTTCTTACAAGGCCATTACACATCTTGTCACCTCTCGCTAGGCAAAAACTTATTCATATGGCTCACAAGGCCATTACACATCTAGTCACCTCTCACTAGGCAACAACTTATTCACATGGCTCACAAGGCCATTACACATCGTGTCACCTCACACAAGGCAACAACTTATTCATATGGCTCACAAGGCCATTACACATCTTGTCACCTCTCATTAGGCAACAACTTATTCATATGGCTCACAAGGCCATTACACATCTTGTCACTTCTCACTAGGAAACAACTTATTCATATGGCTCACAAGGCCGTTACACATCTTGTCACCTCTCATTAGGCAACAACTTATTCACATGGCTCACAAGGCCATTACACATCTTGTCACCTCTCACTAGGAAACAACTTATTCACATGGCTCACAAGGCCATTACAAATCTTGTCACCTCTCACTAGGAAACAACTTATTCATATGTCTCACAAGGCCATTACACATCTTGTCACCTCTCATTAGGCAACAACTTATTAATATGGCTCACAATGCTATTACACATCTTGTCACCTCTCACTAGGCAAAAACATATTCATATGGCTCACAAGGCCATTACACATCTTGTCACCTCTCATTAGGCAAAAACTTATTCATATGGCTCACAAGGCCATTACACATCTTGTCACCTCTCACTAGGAAACAACTTATCCATATGGCTCACAAGGCTAGTACACATCTTGTCACCTCCAACTAGGCAACAACTTATTCACATGGCTCACAAGGCCATTACACATCTTGTCACCTCTCACTAGGTAACAACTTATTCATATGGCTCACAAGGCCATTACACATCTTGTCACCTCTCAGTAGGCAACAACTTATTCATATGGCTCACAAGGCCATTACAGATCTTGTCACCTCTCATTAGGAAACAACTTATTCATGTGGCTCACAAGGCCATTAAACATCTTATCACCTCTCACTGGGCAAAAACTTATTCATATGGCTCACAAGGACATTACACATCTTGTCACCTCTCACTAGACAACAACTTATTCACATGGCTCACAAGGCCATTACACATCTTGTCACCTATCACTAGGCAACAACTTATTCATATGGCTCACAAGGCCATTACAAATCTTGTCACCTCTCACTAAGCAACAACGTATTCACATGGCTCACAAGGCTTATGTAATAAAAGAAATACAACCTTCCCATCATTAGGGTTAGGGTTTCCCTTTATAGCCGAATGGGGTTTCATGTTCATATTTTTAATACAAACCCTAATTCATTGCTCCACACATCTAGGAGCATACATTGATATCATAAGTATTCAATCATACTGATATATTTTCTCATCATTTATCATTAAATGATTAACAACACAAGCATGTGTTTCTCTCTCATTCTTACTAGGATATCGAATACATCATACTTTTGATTCAATCCTCCTCTTTGAGGAATATTAGTCCATCATTAACAATTCACATTATCTTTCATTTAACACCACACTCAACATATGTCACTCAATCAATCACACATGATTGAAGTGTCACTTCCATATTGGTATCAAGGTGTGTGTTATCATATTATACTTTAAACCACATCCTTTACTTTATGTCATATATTCATATCGGCATGTGGTATAACCACATCACCATGTCATGTTTTGACGGTGTCAACCCTAATCAGCATAGTATATACTCACATCAGATGGACTATCACTTAGATCTTATTACTTCAGAATAATTTTGTATCGGTTATGAACTATATTCTTGACCCCATATCATATACAATCTTTGTGTTTAGTGCCATATTGTGCACAAGATATGCCCTATATCGGGCATCCATATTGGGTAACATATCGGGCATCCGCATCGGGTATCATATCAGGCATCCATCTTAGGTAGAATATTTGGTTACCATTTTAGGTAGACCCTAAAACTCATATCCCCTTCATTCCTTCAAGGATCATCCTTATCATATAATTACTTGACAAGCAAATGGTCTTATTAAATTCTCATACCACCATTTATTAAATAAAAAAGGGAGTATATCGGATTCCAATCCCTCATCTAGGGTTTTCCACTAAATAGGTTACATCATGCCATATCGTGCATGAAGTATGAGTTTAAACTTCATATCGTTCACAAGATAAAAGTAGGTGTTATTCTTTAACAATCTAAAGATATCATTCATCTCATACATGTGGTATCATCTACCACTCATCTCAGTTTACCCATCATCTTGGGTTTCCAACTCTATGTTTGATTACAGTGTTCAACACCCCTATATCATGTAAGAGGTGTAGTCTAGACTTGTATCGTGCATAAGGATAAGTGGTGTATCTCTCATATCATGCAACAAGAATGACTCATATCATATATGATCCAACATCCATCTTCATATCGGGTTAACCCTATCTAGGGTTTCATATTGGGTGGATGTATTCCAACCATATCAGGTTACATTTTGTTCTTGAATCCATACCTTGTATCGTACATTATGGATTACTTAAGCATTCATATTGTGCATCATATGTGTGTACTTCAAGGTATCAGGTACCAAAGATACATTACATGATGATATCGTGCAAGAGAACTTGCTATTCTTTACTCATATCTGATTACCCAAATTAGGGTATCATATCAGCTTCCAAGTATACTTTAAACCTTATATCATGCAAAGAGTCTATTCTTGACTCCATATTGTGCAATCATATCGTACGAGCATATCATGTAAACATATCGAGCAAGAAAAATCTACACATACCCATATCGGGTTAGAGCTACTTGTGTGTAAGCTTGAATCAATATCACTTTATAAAGTGATACCATCTTCTTCAAGCTCTAGACCTCCATTCTAACTGTCATAGTTTATGGAAACAGGTCTAGGCAACTACTTGAACTCATACTTTCATCAACTATTATAGAATATTTTGGAATTAAAAGTAGTTCATTAATTGTAGCAATTTAGGTGATGAATAATAACATGATAGGGTTCAAGTTATATAACCTGCCTTGTGATCAGCTTCAAGGCTCCAAGCTCCAAAGATTCACGTCCTAAGGTTGAAGAAGAACTTCTCCAAGGTCCAGGGCTCGTTCACAACTCCTCCATGGACAAGAGATCACCATAGTTAAGTACTTGGTGAAGAAGGAAAGAAAAGAATATCCATAACCTGATATCCTACTTCAACCAAGGTTGAAGGTGACCAAAGCCTTACCTAAAGCTTGGTGATCGAGCTCTCCTACTCCTTGAGCTTCTTTTCATGATACCTAAGGGTCTTTGCACGATATCGCCAAGGGGCGTGGTTATGAAGATCATAAACTTTCATAAGTTGGTGAATGGTGAAGTATATATACTTGGATTCATGAGATAAAGCATATAAGAGGTTTCTTCACCTTAAGCTACTAGATGACACGTTTCCATGAATGGTTGACATGTGGCCATTCATGCACACATGTATATCTTTCCATGCAAGAATCTTGGGGATAACCTAGAGACAATATCTCGACCCTTACTTATCTTGTTGGGCAAGTTATCGCGTCTTTATCTTATTAAATAAGCAACCCGATACACTTTTGTAAGGTACTTTGAAACCCATCATGGGCCACCTCCTTGAGGTTCTCTACCTGTCATGGTCTTTTTCAAGGCTCAAAAAACCGATAGGAGGCTCCCAATTTGGCTCTTTTGCCGATAGGGCTCCTTATATCAAGTCTACAACTTGATACAACACATATAAGGCTCTTGTCTTCAACTCATTCTTGGTCTTTTATTACCAAGAGTATCATCACTCAATGGTGATTCAAACATAGAGCCCCCTTATTTCTATATCCTATAAAGGATACATAGAGGGAGTAGGGACACTCTAGAGGTGGTATTTTACATTTTAACCCCACATATTGGGTAAATTACAAATTGTACCAAAATTGGTGTACAAAGTACTAGCATTGTTCAAACGAGTTGTAACTTGGGATTTAGGCTTTCCACAAGCCACCACTTATCATCATTCTCTTTATTGAGATACTAAAACACTTAAAACACATTCCACATGTGACATTTTCCAATATAACCCCTCATCTTGGGTAAATTGCATTATTCACTCAGACTTTCATATAATGCACAATTAGTTTGCAATTATGCTCAAACTTTGAAAACAACTTCACAAGAAGTCTTAATTACTTTTCAAAAGATTAGAACTATTTGGTAAGTTACTTTTTTAAGCAAAACTTCTAGGTTTAGGCCATAACCCAGGTCAGGGGTATTACAATTATAAACCCCTAACAAGGATTTCGTCCCCAAAATCCTAGATGAAGGAAGATAATTGTTTCTTAAAATAATACATATTTATCAAGGTTATGTTTATGCAGAGAATAAACCCATAACATATGATTTTCCTACAAGAGTTATCTCAAGGTTGGCCCTTCTAGATAACCAAACATTATTTATCTTATCAGAAGTCATATTCTCACTTCCCCATACCACTTGGCACATCTTAGATACCAGAATTTCTTACCTTGGTATCCTTCACGTGTCGAAAACACATCATATTCTCATCATATCCATTTATCTATTGTTAATACCATAGTCAAACATACAAAAGGATCTTTATTTTATCTTGGGACATAATATGTTACACATATCTATATCTTGGAACCAAAGTCCAAGACAAACTAGTACTTTACAAAGAAACATATTGCTTTCATCACCCCACCATTATCTAGGGTTATTCATCAAAGAGGGGACCTCATCATCTCCTAGGTTTATTGCATGAACTTTCACCGTTCATGAGTCATTTATACTTGTTGTGTCTCAGGTTCCTTGCCATCTGCATAGGAATTATATGGATGATTACATATCATCATCACTTTCTTTATTATTATCTAACATGTTCATGAACATGTCAAGGTTATATCACATTCCCCATTTCCACATTATGGGAAAAGTTCTTTACTTATTCACACAGACTTTATCAAATAGGGATCATTTCCTTGTTCTCATTCTCATTTCATGAGGATTAGACTCCTTATTTCCTCATACGCACAGACTGATCTGAGATCATCTTAGATTCCACTTTATTACACATAGGATGTGATACAAATTTCCATACCATATTTCCAGTTTCATTATACTCACTAGATTGTCTCAGAATGATTACTTGATCAGAGTAATCATAAAGATAACAATCTAAGAGTTCCATACTCACCTTATCTTCAATAGTTGAATACTTGGCCAGGGTATACATGTACTGAGATTAGGTAGTATGCACTTTGTTTACTATCATGTTCCTTACTTTTCATATCATCAAAAACATATGACTTAGCATTCCTGGATTTTCTCCAGGCATCACATATATACCTTATCCTTTTTCCAACAGATAAGAGCAATTATAAAGAATTTAAAGGAATACTAAGAAAAATATAAGTCCTCATCTTCCTTGTGTCCTCATAGGACTAGTCAAAGGAAGCTCAATAACAACTACTTTCTTATATTTAACACATAGAATCATGAAATGACATATCAAAATGATATTATTTCATCTGACCTGTCTCATCTCGTAGTTTGTTTACTGCCTCAGGCTGATTCTTTTCATAGAATCTTGTCGTTGCCTGATTCCAACGTTGTGCTCTATTGCTCCATGTGGATGGACCTGCTCAGGACATCTGTCTATGTCCTCGAATGCCACTACTAGACCATTGCCTTTGAGGGTCTTGCTGACTCTGCCTAAGCAGTTGGGTCATTTCCTTCTTCTTTTTGGGACAAGAGGATCTAATGTGCCCAATCTATTTACATTTATAACACATCTTATAAGCATTCCCTGGCTTTGTCAGCCTTACAATCGATGTAAAGGCCAAACTAAGAGTTATAACTGGTGGAACATCAGGTCCTTTACCCTTTCTGGGTAGCCACTACCCTGGTGCACTAGACACTGGTTGTACCGGTGGTACCAAAAACTTCCCCTTTTTGGAACTACTAGGCCTCTGTTCCCGAGCTTGCATAGGCCTTTTCTTAATTCTTACCTCATTATCCTTTTCTGGACAGTCTTTTATGATATGTCTAGGCTGCCTACACCCGTAGCAAATGCTGATTTTGGGTTGTAACCTATTTCTTGTAACATTTTCTATAGTTCCAACATGTTCATGTTGATCAAGAATCATGTTGGAGTCCAAAACTTCATAATTGGGGGCTGGTAATCTTGGTTGTGTTGCTAATACCCAGTCCAATATATGCATCATTGTTGTCCTAACTTGCCCAATAGTGATATCAAAAGAAGGATTCCTTATCATAGTTGGATCATCTTGGGGATTCTCATGCAGTCGTTCTTCTCTCACCTGGTCCCTTGCACCTTCTGTTGATGCAGCAACATTGCTTTCAGCAATGTACTCCTTGGGTTCTCCAGACATCTTTAAGCTTTACTCTATCTTCTCCATAAGCAGAAGTCATTATAAGATATACTGGAGGATACTAGAACAGACTCAACACCTTAGTCCTATGTCTCTGTAGACTCAGCGAACCTTAAGCTCTGATACCAAACTTGTAATGACCATCATCAAACTGACAAACAAATCATTACTAATTAAGCGGAATAAACATAATCAGTGGATTAACAAAAATCACTAAAATTTAACCATTTTGTAAAGAGATCCTTGATAAAAAAACTTTTACTGAAAGATCAAAAACCCATACAGATCTTGATTTACAGTGTACAACATTGTTTCATCTCATCTTGAGGACAACATATAATAGTTGCTCAATCAAATACATACTGGAGCAACATAAAACCTCAAGGCATTGAAGCCAAAATTTTAGATCATTCATAAAACCAGTACGAACCAATTCCAAGGACCTGAGAGTACATAGACGACACATAGGACTTCTATCTATAAGACACGATAGACAGTACACTCAACTTGAGTTATCACTACTACCTTTGCTATTGTTCCTCTTCTGTAGAAAGATCTTCACCGCTTCGTACTTGTCCACCTAAAAATTATGGATCCCACAGGGTGAGACACTTGTCTCAACGAGAGAAATAACTCTCTGCCGACCATATTATTATTGATGATAAACATTATAAAAATTGAGCAGGGGTTCTTTTATGTTAACAAGCAGGATTAATCATTGTATGAACAGAATAAGATAATCTCCTTTCTCAAGGAGAACACTGCATCTACCCATTGTAGAGTCATAATTCATCTATTTGCTTTGCAAGGACTGTGAAGAATCATAAATAACATCTATCAACTAAAATGTATAACTGAATTGCACATCAATCAATGTTTTTCATAATCGATCCTTAAGCAGATATGCTACACGGATGAACATATTTTAACAATCACACTTATGCCCTGAGGAGATGAAGCATACCCCGTTCATCTCCAACCGACCACAAACTTCTTACAAGTTGGTACCATATAAGGTCAATGGGAGAGTCGGTTGCCATGACCTCACTTGTCTCGGTCAGTACGAGACCACTTAGGCTTAGCAGGACATCTTGTGTCGGATGCAAATAGTTGTGCTAGGGTACGTAGGCATCCTCTCTTAGAGCTACAACGTCAACTGTGCTCTCTTAGGGGAACATATACAGCAACCATCCCTAGTTATTAAGTTATGGTCACACAGGCACCATACTCTGAGCCATGGTCACACAGGCACCATGCTCTTAAGCCATGGTCATAAGGGCACCATGCTCTGAGCCACAGGTCAGTTCACTGTGCTCTTATTGAGTAATTCTTATGACAATATTGAGTCATGGTCACTTAAGCATCATGCTCCACATATTCAAAAATATGTGTTCTGGGTTATGCCACGGGGAACCCGTTTCATCATTCAGAAAATTCTAACGTTGATGGATCTATGGTCAGGGCAACATTTTATAGTTCCTAATGATATATTACATATATTACAACATTCTTTTAGCATAAAACAAGTTATCATTATTAATCACAACAAATTCTACCAAGAAACGTGTAATACATCTATCACATACTATTCAAATCTTTAAGACACATGATACTCGAGATCTCAGTCCCTCATCACATTACTTGGAGTTATCATCCCTTTACATCATCATTATTTTAATTACTGGATCTGGGTATTCAAACCCTTGGATCATCACACAACATTGTTATTTATATAATAGATAATCATTACCTCTAGGTCCTCAGACCCAGGTATTTATTTTACTTGTTGTACAAGTATTCCATATGGCTTACAAGGCCATTACACATGTTATCACCTCTCACTAGGCAACAACTTCTTCATATGGATCACAAGGCCATTACACATCTTGTCACCTCTTACTAGGAAACAACTTATTTACATGGATCACAAGGCCATTACACATCTTGGCACCCCTCACTAGGCAACAACTTATTCATATATAGCTCACAAAGCCATTGCACATCTTATCACCTCTCATTAGGCAATAGCTTATTCATATGGCTCACAAGGCCATTACACATCTTGTCACCTCTCATTAGGTAACAACTTATTCATATGGCTTACAAGGCCATTACACATCTTGTCACCTCTCACTAGGCAACAACTTATTCATATGGCTCAGAAGGCCATTACACATCTTGTAACCTCTCACTAGGCAACAACTTATTCACATGGCTCACAAGGCCATTACACATCTTGTCACCTCTCACTAGGCAACAACTTATTCATATGGCTCACAAGGCCATTACACATCTTGTCACCTCTCACTAGGCAACAACTTTTTCATATGGCTCGCAAGGCCATTACACATCTTGTCACCTGTCACTAGTCACCAACTTATTCACATGTCTCACAAGGCTTATGTAATAAGAGAAATACAACCTTCCCATCATTAGGGTTAGGGTTTCCCTTTAAAGCTGAATAAGGTTTCATGTTTGTATTATTAATCCAAACCCTAATTCATTGCTCCACACATCTAGGAGGTTACATTGATATCATATGTATTCAATCATACTTATATATTTTCTCATCATTTATCATTAAATGAATAACAACACAAACATGTGTTTCTCTCTCATTCTTACTAGGATATTGAATATTTCATACTTTTGATTCAATCCTCCTCTTTGAGGAATATTAGTCCATCATTAACAATTCACATTATCTTTCATTTAACACCATGTTCAAAATATGTCACTCAATCAATCACACATGATTGAAGTGTCACTTCCATATTGGTATCAAGATGTGTGTTATCATATTATACTTTAAACCACATCCTTTATTTTATGTCATATATTCATATCGGAATGTGGTATAACCACATCACCATGTCATGTTTTGAGGGTGTCAACCCTAATCAGTATATTATATACTCACATCAGATGGACTATCACTTAGATCTTATTACTACAAATTAATTTTGTATCAGGTATGAACTAGATGCTTGACCCCATATTGGATATAAGCTTTGTGTTTAGTGCCATATCGTGCACAAGATATGCCCCATATCGGGCATCCATATTAAGTAACATATCGACCATCCATATCGGGTATCATATCGGGCATCCATCTTAGCTAGCATATCGGGTTACCATTTTAGGTAGATCCTGAAATGTATATCCCCTTCATTCCATCAAGGATCATTCTTATCATATAATTACTTGACAAGCTAAATGTCTTATTAAATTCTCATACCACCATTTATTACATAAAAGGGGGGTATATCAGATTCCAATCCCTCATCTAGGGTTTTCCACTAAATAGGTTACATCATGCCATATTGTGCATGAAGTATGAGTTTAAACTTCAAATTAATTCACAAGATAAAAGTAGGTGCTATTCTTTAACAATCTAGAGTTATCATTCATCTCATACATGTGGTATCATCCACCAATCATCTCGGTTTACCCATCATCTTGGGTTTCCAAATCTATGTTTGATTAGAGTGTTCAACACCCCTATAGCATGTAAGAGGTGTAGTTTAGACTTGTATCGTGTATAAGGATAAGTGGGGTATCTCTCATATCGTGCAAAAAGCATGACTCATATCGTGTATGAGCCAGCATCCATCTTCATATCATGTTAACCCTATATAGGGTTTCATATTGGGTGGATGTATTCCTACCATATCGGTTTACATTTTTTCTTGAATCCATACCTTGTATCGTACATTATGGTTTAATTAAGAATTCATATTGTGCATCAGATGTGTGTACTTCAGGGTATCAGGTACCAAATATATATTACATAATCATATCGTGCAAGAGCACTTGCTATTCTTTACTCATATCGAGTTACCCAAATTAGGGTTTCATATCGGCTTTCAAGTATACTTTAAACCTTATATCTTGCAAAGAATCTATTGTTGACTCCATATCATGAAAGCATATCATGTAAACATATCGGGCAAGAAAAATCTACACATACCCATATCGGGTTAGAGCTACTTGTGTGTAAGCTTGAAGCCGATATCACTTTATAAAGTGATACCATCTTCTTCAAGCTCTAGACCTCCATTCTAACTATCATAGTTTATGGAAAAAGGTCTAGGAAACTACTAGAACTCATAATTTCATCAACTATTTTAGAAGATTTCGGGATTAAAAGTAGTTCATTAATTGTAGCAATTTAGGTGATGAATAATGACATGATAGGGTTCAAGTTATATAACCCGCCTTGTGATCAGCTTTAAGGCTCCAAGCTCCAAAGATTCACGTCATAAGGTTGAATAAGAACTTCTCCAAGGTCCAGGTCTCATTCACAACTCCTCCACAGACAAGAGATCACCATAGTTAAGCACTTGGTGAAGAAGGAAAGAAAAGAATATCCATAACCTGATATTTTACTTCAACTAAGGTTGAAGGTGACCAAAGCCTTACCTAAAGCTTGGTGCTTGAGCTCTCCTAGCTCCTTGAGCTGCTTTACACAATACCTAAGGATCTTTTCATGATATCTCCAGGGGGAGTGGTTATGAGGTTCGTAAACTTTCATAAATTGGTGAATGGTGAAGTAAATACTTGGATTCATGAGATAAAGCATATAAGAGGTGTCTTCACCTTAAGCTACTAGATGAAACGTGGCCATGCATAGTTGACATGTTGACATTCATGCACACATTTATATCTTGAAATGCA
Organism: Alisma plantago-aquatica; assembly: GCA_963693085.1. Classification (NCBI taxonomy): domain Eukaryota; kingdom Viridiplantae; phylum Streptophyta; class Magnoliopsida; order Alismatales; family Alismataceae; genus Alisma; species Alisma plantago-aquatica. Next base: position 516,152,827 of record OY856410.1, on the reverse strand, counting down.
AGAATCTTGGGTATAACCTAGAGATAATATCTCGGCCCTTACTTATGCTGTTGGGCAAGTTATCTTGTCTTTATCTCATTAAATAAGCAACCTGATACACTTTTTGTAAGGAACTTTGAAACCCATCATGGGCCACCTACTTGAGGTGATCTATCCATCATGGTATTTTCCAAGGCTCAACAAACCAATAGGAAGCTCCCACTTTGGCTCCTTGGCCGATAGGGCTCCTTATATCAAGTCTACAACTCGATACAACACATATAAGGCTCTTGCCTTCAACTCATTCTTGGTCTTTTATTACCAAGAGGATCATCACTCAATGGTGATTCAAACATAGTGCACCCTTCTTTCTCTCTCCTCTAAAAGATACATAGAGGGAGTAGGGACACTCTAGAGGTGGTATTTAACATTTTAACCCCACATATGGGGTAAATTACAAATTGTACCAAAATTGGTGTACAAGGGACTAGCATTGTTCAAACGAGTTGTAACTTGGGATTTAGGCTTTCCAAAAGCCACCACTTATCATCATTATCTTTCTTGAGATACTAAACACTTAAAACACATTCCGCATGTGACATTTTGCAATGTAACCCCTCATCTTGGGTAAATTGCACTTTTCACTCAAACTTTCATATAATGCACAATTAGTTTGCAATTAAGCTCAAACTTTGAAAACAACTTCACAAGAAGCCTTAATTACTTATCAAAAGATTAGAACCAGTTGGTAAGTAACTTATTTAAGCAAAACTTCTAGGGTTAGGCCATACCCCAGGTCAGGGGTATTACAGTTACTGCGTTGGTGATATGTTTCAGTCATCATGTGCATTACATCTATGATGCAATGCATTAGTTGTAGTTGCTATCTTTCATAACTCCAAAGGTCACAACGTCTAACGATGCTTATTGTGACCACAACATTGTTGTTGGGTGTTAGTCACTAAATGTTGATCCACGGTGCTCACTACGCTTGGTGTTCTTTCTTGAGGTTGCTACTTTGCTTGAGCTATGATGGTCGCTACCAATGGTGATGGTCACTACATGTGCTATGTGGGTTGATCGCTACAGATGACCTAAACCTAGTGGATGCTAGGGAAGCTAATGCCTAGTGGTTTCTAGAGGCAGTGTAGCTCATATGTTTTCTACATGGGTGGTCTCTACACATGATGATGTACATGTTTGGTCGCTACACCTTGCTAGTTTCCTTGATCGTAAGTTATCATGATGACATTTGGTCTATGGCTTCCAAGAATGTGGGAATGATGTACTATAGGGTATGATGCTAAGTGTTATATGAGAAACCCTAACCATAATTATGAGTACATGATGTAACGTTTACCTTGCTTGAAGTGATTAACATGATATGAAGTATTTTCTCTATTTTCTTTGTGGAACCCTAATGTTGCAGGTTGAATAAACATCATAGATTAAGGTTTCTATGGTATCTTTAATGTGACACAGGGTGGTGATTATGAGACTTTATGAGGCATGATGAGATAATAATGTTATGTAGGAATTATATGATTGGGTCTTATGACCTCACAGATGCTTAATGCCTAATGTGAGGTGATATCCTTTGATGATGTGATAAGGGATGGTCATATCATAATGATATGATAATTTTGATGGCCTGGTATAAGGTAGTGAGATAGTATCATGTCATTATGTGATCAAATTTATGCTTACATTTCATATCTTTTAATGCTGCAAAACACCTCTATCCTTGTAGAATTTGTTTTGGGTTTGCATGTTGTAACTTGATTGATGCACTAAGAGATACCCAATTGGCAATAATTAATCAAGTGGAACCCTAATAATGTAGGTTACCCTAAGCCATAGATCCATCATCAACGTCAGTACTTGTTGGATGGTGAAATGACTAATTCCTACGGGAAACTTTGAGCACATATTGTTGAATATGTGGGGTGCAAGTTGTAGATATATCCTTGAATCCATAATTACATGATTGGAGGATGGTTGTGGCCATGCTCCGGTAGGATAACGGCTATGGTCATATCTCATTATATGATGTGATACAGGACATATTCAGTTGTACATCAAATGATTGGGTTTGTATACCCTATTTTCTAGTGTTGTGCCTATATACCAAGGCGGACTAGGTTGATTTGTAGTTTGACTCTATATGTCACTATGGCAGACTCAGAATGACTAAGGGTGTGGGAGATCATAGGAGTTTGTCTCTCCTAAATCTTGTATGGCACTGATTTTGACTTAGCAGTAGTCAGTTGGAGTATGAGTGGTATATCTCATCTCCACAGGGCATTAATAAAAAACCTAATACAGTCGCATAGTATATTTTCTTAGGGTTAAATATGATTCACATAGGATGACCCCTTTTCCTTGTTTCTTATATTATTTAGTTTATAACGATTATACAAGTTCTTCATATTCCCTTCTAAAAGAATATGATGTTTTACTAATCAGTTTGTAGCTTCTTAAACTACTTAATATGTGTTATCAGTTTTAATTATTCATTTAGTTGAATATGCTCATAATGTTTAATCTATTATAATCTATCTGTGTTAACAATAGTTGTTGGCGAAGAGTTATATCTCTTGATGGAACTTTGTTTTCAACCCGTGGGCTTCCTCATCTTTTAGGTGGTCGTGAACGACATGGTAGAGATCGTGTGGTTGAGGAAGAGTAGTAAGGAGATATGTAGATGCTGAAGGTTGGATCTGTTGCTGGTATTTTGTAGTAGAGTCGTATGTGTCATCCTTGTACTCTCAGCACCTTGGGGGTGCTTTGGTAGATGTTATACATTGATACAAGGTTTTAGAAGTACACGTACCATGGTTGTAAATGTATGGCTTGTATATATATAAACAATATATCTTTTGTAACGTGTTTGTGGCAAGATGGCCACTGTACAATGAAGTGTATACTTTATTGTATGATATGTTATATAGGTTGCATAGTTTGTGGACTTTCATGTAATATGCTCTGCTTTTGTGGTTGTATATATAATCGGTCTTAATTTACCATGTTCTTGGTAATTAGAATGTTTACTGTTAATTCTATACCTTAGTTTTGAGTAATCTCATTTTGGTGTGACTGGTGTGTCACAAACTTAATTGAATCAAAGGTCATAATAGAATGATATGGTATAATAGGTGATCATGATAACAATTAATATGAATTAGGGTTCTTAAGTCATTAGATTAATGAACATGGAAACTGGAATATCAAACATTCAATTCCAAGGAAACCTAAATCCTAGATTAAGACCCCGAGTAGGGTTTGATCTAATTAATGTGATGGTGATACTTTAGGATTCACATATATGTAGATTAAAGTTGATTTCTCGATTTTTTGTCTTGATTGGATAATATGCTTGAAGTATGATTGCATAATCTGCATGGCTCACCGTTGAGGTGCGTGGTTACACCTATGACTAACCACATTAGTTTGTCAGTGTTTGCCGAGTGTTTCTCGAAGATTGAATAACTAAATTGTTGGATATTTATTTACATTCTATTTAATTATAATGCCACTATGAGTATCACAAAAAGGAAGATTATGTGAAGAAAATGATTGTTCTTATTTACAAGTATTTGATAGAATATATGTTGTTAGTTTACTTGCACACTTTTACATGCACCCCACATACACAGTATAACTTGTTATATTGATCTGCATTTTGGTTTCACGCCATTTTAGGTACATGCTAGGAAAGATGATGTCAAGATATTATGGATAGATCAAGTTACTTGAAGACATTAAAATTGACCTTTAAGGAGGATTGGATAGATACTTCTTCTCATATAGTTCTCATATCACTACAAGAAACCTTCTCAATACCAATACCATGTCCCAGCTACATATATATTGTGTTGGTATATATTATGTTTACTGACACCTAAAAGTGGGTGCTGGTATGGGGATATATAACAAGAGTTAAGAAAATAAAAAAGCCCGAAACCCTAACTCGGTTAGACCCTTCTATAAAAATATCAAACACCTCCAGCGCCGCAGTGTTCTGCTAACTATCGAGACCTCTTTCCTAACAACATCCTTTCACGGGAAATGAGTCATCATCAACTCTACTAACATAACAATCATTTCCGGTTACCGTATCCAATGTGCCTCTAGATCTAATGGAAGAAATAGATCTGACGAGATGACATTGCCTTATCAAATGTTTGATACACCCCTTTTTTACCTTCTTCTTTTGGTAAGAAATTTCTAAAATTACACTCGCGTCCCACACAGGTGCGCTCTTAGAGAGATACGATCAAGTTCATGGTTTCTTAGTTTTTATTTTGAATGATGAGGCAATCAGATTAGACTGTACCGAAAAACATGATTATTTTGTAAAATATACTTGCTTCATTCAGAATAAAAAAAACATGTGTGTGAAGACCTGACAAATCATTCCTATTGTGAGTTTTGCAGTTGACTATTCAACATGGTGCATTCACAACAGCTACAACACATTACAGACAGTGATCGAGATCTCCTTCGGGCAATTCATGTTTCTAGACCATGTTTTGTCCATATTTAATACTATATGAATTTCTTTGTCATGTACTGTTCTTGCTCTCTATTCATTATTATTTTTCATTTTTTATATCATTACATGGTGTGATCTCTCATTAAATGGTAGGTGTATTATTCTTTAAGACTAATGAGCATACATCTGGATACCTTTTATCATTCTCAATGCCACACTTATGGTTGTTTCTCCATGATCATATAAGGCTAGTACTTTTCCACTAATATTGTCTATCTTTTACTAAATCTACGAAGAAAGACAACAATTATGTACCTATGAAACATATGTTTTTCTCTTGGGGCTGGCCTTTATATTTTTCCCTTGGTTCTTATGTTTCTATTTTCACTAATAAATAGTATGGTATTGTGTTAATTTTGTTTCTTCTCATTTAATTGATATGACCCTTGTGTGTTTTCACTTCTTTTTTATTGGAGCCTAAGGTGAAGTTCCCGGCCTCAGATAGCATTACTCATCAATGCTCATAAAACAGAGTAGTGGCCCATAAAATAGAAGAGTCAGGGCATGTGACGCACGCACTGACTCAAGCCTTATTACAATCATAATGTTCATAGTGTTTTTCTTGCAGGAAAGGAAATAACGTCCTATTCTAAGTAAAACTCAGGCTGCCTCCCGAAGAGCGTTGTAGTTAGCGTTGTCAGCTTGACAGCTTCAGATCCTTTATTTCGCGTCTTCAGCTGTTTCTGCATCTTGCAAACTTATCTCTGTCCTTCTCACGAACGCTTCATCTTCACAGAATCTTTTTACTCTGTGCCCGTTTACTGGAAAAACTTTGGATGGATCTTCTTTATCATATAGCTCCATCATCCCTGATGGATATATCTTTGCTACGGTGAAGGGTCCGGACCACCTTGTTTGCATCTTACCTAGAAAAATACTAATGGAGGATTTAAATAATAAAACTTTGTCACCTTCACTTCAATCCTTCTTCCTCAGGTGGGCATCATGCCACACCTTGGTCCTCTACTTATAGATCCTTGCATTCTCGTAGGCATGCATTCTCAATTCTTCGAGTTCCTATAGCTGCAGATATCTCTTCTCTCCTGCCTTCTCCAGATCCATATTCAAGAACTTAATAGCCCAAAGAGCCTTGTGTTCAAGCTCTAAGGGTAGATGAAAAGATTTCCCATAAATCAACTTGTAAGGGGTGGTTCCAATGGGTGCTTTATATGCAGTTCTATAGGCCCAAAGGGTGTCATCAAGCTTCATTGACTAATCTTTCCTAGTGCGGCTGACAGTCTTCTCTAAAATCTGCTTAATCTGTGTATTTGAAACCTCCACATGCCCAGAAGTTTGTGGGTGGTAGGGCGTAACGACCTTATGTTTAACTCCATACTTTTGCAGGAGTGCTTCAAACTATTTTTCTCCGAAATGTGACCCACCGTCGCTTATTACAGTATGAGGTACTCCCAAACGAGGGAAGATAGTCTTCTCAAACAACTTGATCACTGATTTGGAGTCGCACATTTGGGTGGCAACAACTTCCACCCATTTACACACATAACCCACTACGACTAGAATGTATTGATATCCTTTTAATGGGGGAAACAGACCCATGTAGTCAATTCCCCATACATCAAAGATCTCGACTTCGACCCAATTAGCCATAGGCATCTCATTTCTTCTTCCAATGTTTCCTGTCGATTGGCATTCTTTACAAACCTTTACATAATTTGCAGCATCCTTGAACAAGGAGGGCCAGTAAAATCTCGATTGCAGCACCTTGGCGGCGGTCCTTTCGCTCCCCAGGTGTCCTCCATACGAAGAGGCATGGCGTTCTTTTAAGATGTTTGGGACCTCTTCTTCGGGGATACATCTTCTGTACAGGTTATCTGTGCATCTTCTGAAGAGGAGAGGATCGTCCCGGTAGTAGTTATTTACATCCAAAAAGAGCTTCTTCTTTTGATTATAGGTTATATCAGGAGGCAACTCTCCGCAGGAAAGATAATTACAAATATCTGCAAACCAAGGTAAATTCTCATCTTTGGTTTCAACCATCAACAAGGCTTTGTCAGCATAGTTGTCGTTAATAGGTGGTTCCTTGTGCCTTTCCACCATGATCCTTGATAAGTGGTCGGAAACCACATTCTTCACACCCTTCTTATCAACAATCTCATGGTCAAACTCTTATATTAACAAAGCCCACCTCAACAGCCTGGGCTTGGTATCCTTTTTATGCATGAGATATCTTATTGCCCCATGGTCTGTGTAGATCTTAACCTTCATTCTGATAAGATAAGATCTGAACTTGTCAAAAGCAAAAACAATTGCAAGCATCTCCTTCTCTGTCGTCATATAATTTATCTGAGCCTCATCTAGAGTACGACTGGCGAGCAAATTACATGGTGCCTTTTGTCCTTTTTCTGTCCCAGGACTACTCCTACAACATAGTCACTTGCGTCACACATAAGCTCAAAAGGTAGCTCCCAATCTGGAGCTTTAAGGATAGGCGGTGACACAAGTGCGTCTTTTAAGGCCTGAAAAGCATTTAGACAATCGTCAGAGAAATTGAATTCAACATCCTTTACCAAAAGGTTGGATAATGGTTTCGAGATCTTTGAGAAGTCTTTTATAAATCTTCGGTAGTAGTTGGCGTGTCCGAGGAAACTCCTCACTCCCATTATAGACCTCAGTGGAGGTAGATTGGATATGGCTTCAACCTTACTAACGTCTACCTCGATGCCACGCCTCGAGACTTTATGCCCTAACATGATGTCTTCTCGTACCATAAAGTGGCACTTCTCCCAGTTTAAGACCAAACTTTTTTCCTCACAGCGTTGCAAGACCAGAGATAGGTTCTTTACGCAGGCATCGAAGTCCTTCCCATAGACGGAAAAGTCATCCATGAAAACTTCCACGATGTCTTCTAGAAAATCTGAAAACATCGATATCATGCTACGCTGAAACGTTGCGGGGGCATTTCACAGGCCGAAAAGCATTTTTCAGAAGGCGTAATCCCATAGAGACAGGTAAAAGTAGTTTTCTCATGGTCATTTGGTAAGATGGGGATTTGATAAAACCCTGAAAAACCATCCAAAAAGCAGAAATAGTCATGATGCACCAATCTTTCCAGAACTTGATCAATGAAAGGAAGCGGATAATGATCTTTTTTCGTGGCTTGGTTCAATTTTCAGTAGTCAATAACATCCTCCATTCGGTGACAGTCCGAACTGCCACTTCATCGCCTTTATCTCCTTTAACTACTATTATACCTCCTTTCTTCGGTACTACGTGGATCGGGCTCACCCAGTTACTGTCACTGGTCGGGTAAATGATCCCAGCATCCCTTAGTTTGATTACTTCTTTCTTCACAACTTATTTTAGCATCTGGTTCAATTTTCTCTGAGGTTGAGCCAGAGGTTTAGCAGATTCTGCCACGGTGCCTCCTCTAGAGAAGCAAACTTAAATGTTTCTATTACATCTTCTTCATCGCTCAGATCTTCATCAAACTGATTAAGATAGTTGAGAAACTCGACAACTTCTAGATTTTCAGAATCAGAGTCTTGATTGCTTATCTCTCTTACAAGAGGGTCTACCATTAGGATATCTTCTTCCACCTCTTCACAAAACTGGTTGTAGCTTTCTGCAAAGTAAGAAAACTCTAACAGGTATGGCCCTTTCATCACATCCTTTACTTTGAAGTCTAAGTGATCATTTCCGACCCTTAGAGTGATTATTCCCTCAACAACATCAATCAATGCCCTTCCTGTAGCCAAGAAAGGGCGTCCAAAGATGATAGGACAGCCAGGAACCTGCACAGTATCAATGACCACAATGTCGCAAGGAATGAAGAAACTTCCTACTGGGATCGGTACATCCTCAACAACACCTACAGGTCTTTTAAAGGTATGGTCCACCAATTCAATCCTCATATTGGTCTTGACCATACCAGTCAAACCTAAACGCTGTGCGAGGCTTAGGGGCATAAGTCTGATGCTAGCTCCTAAATCAGCAAGACCTTTTCGCTCGACATTATCTCCAATGGCAAAAGTAATGGTGAAAGCCCCTGGATCCTTCTTCTTGTTGGGTAAATCTGCCTTGACAAAAGTAGAAGACATACTAGCTAGATGTACAGTCTCGATTCTTCCTCCTCTTTTCTTCTTGGTGATCAAATCTTTGAAAAACTTAGCATATGTCGGTATTTCCTCTAAAGCATCCAGAAAAGGTACTTCCAGGTGAAGCTTCTTTACTGATTCCATAAACTTCTCATAACGCTTTTTAAGATGTGCCTTTATCAATTTGTAAGGGAAAGGCAACGTGGGAGAGTAAGGACTTCTCTTACCAAACAGTTCCTCAATGGATCTTAGTTCTGGTTCCCTGACATGAGCTTGTTGATTGTCTTCTTCTGCGGGATTATCAGTCGCAGTCCTCGATTCAGGTTCCTGGGGTCTGGCTTCTTCAGGGCGTTCTATTGTCTTCCCTGATCTCAGTACTGCCATTTTAGCGGATTCAGTGTTGGAGGGTATCTTACGCGAGGGATTCTTTATCAACTCAGCCATCTGGGCCAACTTCTGATCGATTTGGCACTGGTGAGCCTGCATGTCCACCATATGAACCTGCATCGTGTTCAGAACTCCTGAATTTGACAGTGCGCTTTGTGCCAGCTGGTTGTTGATAGTATCTTGTCTTTTGATAAAATCGAACAATTGATTCACCAAATCTGGTTGGTTTGAGCTCTTGTCTTGACTTTGCTCCTTAGCTTGACCCTGGTTGTGACTAGGGTTAGCCGCTTCGTGACTTTGGTACTTTCCTTGTCCTTGGAAGTTTGCCTTCTTTGATTGGAAAGTGGTAGTTCTTGTGAACTAACCTTGTCCCCCTCTTTTCTCAAAACCTTGGGGTTGCTTGGTGGGGTTATTTAGCTGATGTGAGTTTTTGGCCGCATCCTTGTTGCCATAGTTAAAACCAGGGTGACCCGGTCTCTTGAAGTTGACAAAAGAGATGCTCTTGGCTTCCTCTACCTCGGATTCACTTTCAATTGACTTGTCAGGTCGGGTGTAAACACAGTTATCAACCCCGTGTCCACCTTCTCCGCAGGTGACACATTTCATGACTTTCTCAACTTGTTTCTTCCCTTTTCCACCTGATTCTTTCAATTGTCTGACATTAGTGGTTATCTTCTGGATTTGAGTAGTGATAGCTTCAAGAGCTTTGGATTCGACCAAAGTTCCTTCACTAGCCGCCTTCTTAGCATATCCTCTATCAGATCTATCATAGTCAGTGCCGGCTTGTAACTCGGCCATGTTCTCGATGATCATTTTGGATCTGTTGGGCTTCTTCCCCAGAAAGTTGCTGCCTGCAGCTGCATTCAGCAAAACCCTTTCTTCAGGGGTAAGACCATTGTAGAAGGTGGTTATTAGAAAACCCTTCTTGTAGTTGTGGTGGGGAAGTCCCTCTGATATTCTTGATACCATTCTCAGGCTTTGTGTAGATTCTCATTTGGCTTTTGTATTAAAGACGTGATCCTCTGTCTATTTCTGACGGTTTTCTCCGTAGGGTAAAACTTGTTCACAAAAGCATCCTCCAGCGCATTCCATCTGTTCAGAGCTTGATGCGGTAGCCTAAGGTACTAAGATAGGGCCTTGTCCTCTAAAGAAAAGATGAAACCCTTGCAATATATGACTTCTTGGGGAACTCCCCGCATTTTAATGGTATCACATATATTCTTAAAAGCATCTAGATGATGGTAAGGGTTATCATTCTTTGAATTCCCTCTGAAGCTCTTATTCTGGATCATAGAGATTACAAAAGGTTTCAACTCAAAGTTGGTTGTGTTGAACCTTGGGATGACAACGGGACATCTTGAATTATTGACCTTTGTGGCAGCTAACTCCCTGAGGGTCTTTTCTTCTTCGTTAGAATCTTCATTGTCACTGTCTCCCTGGTTCTGCTCCTGATTATGTCGGTTTCTTTGGTGTCTACGGTGATGATGACGCCTCTCATGATGGTGATCATCCTCAAATTGTTCTGTTTCAGGTTCTTCCTGTTGCTGATCGCCATTATAACGGTCATTATTCCCACGCGGAGGTGAGTGAGGTCCAACTCTAGCATTTTGCTCACCCTCTGAAAGAGGTGGTTCGACATGAGGTGGCATGACTAGCGGTGTCGGTGCTCTACTGAGCAAAATGCTTCTTTCCTGAGTACCTAAATAGAACGTATAATCAAGTTAGAAAACTTGTATTAATAAAACGATTTAATAAAACGAACTACTCTATACTCATTTCAGGTTAGAAGATCAAAAAGGAAAAAGAAAGTGTCATCAAGCTCATTTCTAAGCTTGAGGCACAGGAGTGTAGTTAGTGGATTTGGGTTCGTTAACAGTACCATTTTGCCTTATCCCCGGCAACAGCACCAAAAATTTGACCGGCCTAAATTGTGCGTCCAAAAGGAGCGGATTTGAAGTAGTCGGACTTTTAAATTACCCGACTCTTAGGCCCCCACAATGATGACGGGTCCGAAGTAGCGATCGGGGTCAAACTATAGGGACAAGGGTGGTGGTGTTAAGAACTCGGAATCAACACATTACACTCCAGTAAAAGCAAGGTGAGGATAAAATTCCCAAAGGGGACAACAGGCGAAGATCGATAAAAATAAAAGAAAACTATCTCCAACTGGAGCTACAAGGAAAATTAAGGTTTTTAAATGTTTATCGGTTTTTAGGGGTTTTGCGCAATAGAAACAGAGAGGATAACACTATTTCTTTAGTAAGGAACGAAGGGGGAAAACTTCAGTAAAACAAGCGGTAGCAGGAACATCCAGTACCCCTTCTCTCAAAGAGGGTACCTCTAACTAATCACCAACACCTCTATCAAGGTTGTTGGACTTGGGTTAGAGTGGAAAGATCACTAAAGCAACTCCGATCCTGGGTACTCTCGTACTCTCGTATCGGACTAAACACTAGAGCCACAACACCTCTCTCGAGGTTGCTGCAATGGGAAACACGGTTTGATAGCTAGTCAAAACATGATCCAAGCATACAAGCTAGAGTTTGAATGCTAAATAGAGTAATCATCCAATGAAAAGAAACCAAACATAAGGCCAACAGATATTTAAATCTCCTCTGATTCCACTAGCATAATCATTATATAAAAGGGTTTGGTTACATTGTGTAAGTAAAGAAAGTAAATGACTGAAAAAGAAAGATAAGTATCGCCTCCTTGATTTAAAAGAGCAACATGAAGCAGCAGATCCCTAAGATTCCTCTAGCCTGATACCATTTTGGAGCTCTGCCCGATACGCCTGTATCGGGTGGCACTCCCTGTCGGGTGATAGGCCACGATGGGAAAACGTACCGACCAAAGCGCTCTCTCCTAATACGGTCGTGACGGGATGCCACCCTCTCGGGTGACACACCGTGACGGGTGATTCGTATCGGGCTCGGTATCGTGTCGGGCTAGAGACTGCTTAGGGTATTGGGTTACTCATATCAGGTGTCCTCGTTGGTTGATATCAGACTGCTGTAGTGACCGGGGAGGATTCTAAGTGAACAATTCCCGCCCTCTCGGGTCGGAGAAGTTCTCACCTAGTATCGCCCGGTGCACCTCTGGGACGCGACACACTAGCTCTAGGTGTTTTCCGAAGTTAGCTTTCATGAGATCCTGACCTATCCCATCGGAGTCCTGTAGCTACTATTCATAGGCAGCGGTTGGGAGAAGTTGTGGTTCTCCGGGCTCCACGTGTCCTCCATCTGCTCTATTATTGCGGCTTCAGGGATGTCCAATATGCGTGTCGCCTGGCACAGAGGGTGTCGGGTTGTAAGCGTGTCGGGTGTCGTGATGAGTGGGCGTCTACCGGTGGGTGGCTTGTATTGTGCGACACACTTCAGTAGTCGTGGCGAGTACAGCTCCCTGTCGGGTAAGTGGCACATCGCCCGTCAGATCCTCCTTGCGCAGCATGCCCGTGTCACGCGGTAGTTGTATTGTGCTACTGTATGTCTGGCAGTGAGTGTGTCGGCCGATTGGTCAGAGGGCCGATGCAGGTAGAACATGTTCATGGGCCGGGACGGGCCTTTTTGCTGATAAATGAGTCGAAAAATGAGGAAAACTCTGCAAAAGATGATAAAATTGAGTTAAGAGCGTAGCGTGGACTGTTTATTCAAAAACATGACAAAAAGGAGAGGAAAATAGTTTAAAAGGGGAGATTTGACAGCGAAATAAGGGCCAAAAAATCACAAAATTTGGTGTTATCAGATGTGTCACACATCCAAATTTGATCCTCAGCTTCTAAGGGACCCCATCTTGGAATTTCAAGTACTCCGCCTCTAGAGATTACTAGGGGAAGCTCGGAAGATGCACAAGACCACTAAATGACATCTGCTTCACCATTCTGGATATGAACCCATATTAAAATCACACAACTGCAAATTAATTATTCCCTAGAACTATAATATATCTGTATAACACAAAGCTTACTGTGAGTTTCACTTGTACCTCTGAAGGGTGGTCGACCCCTTCATATAAATTTCATGAGGTATAAGGAAATCCATCATGCGCCTCTGTGGCATGCGTATGTAGGCACCAGCTGAGTCGTGGACCCATCGAGCAACCTGCTCATCATCCTTCACAATCACATCTCCCCCTGATATCTCCAAGTTTCTATCATCCACGGCAGACTCAGCATCTTGCGATTCATTAGCCAGCACCATGTCCTGTAGACCCATGCCCATCCGTAATACCCCAAGCGAGGCATTCGTCTCCCCCAACACCACTTTAATAAAGATCAGAAATAAGAAAAACAAATGTACAAAAAGGTTAAGTGCAAATAGATAAGCATATTGAAGGGAGAAACAATTAGAAATGGGAAAAATATATCGATAAAATATCTCTTTGTTCACCCTTAAAAACTAACCATGTGAAAAGGCATGGTTTTTGTAGTATCCTTATCAATTGTTGGAATCCTAATAAGGACACTTTAATTGAAATAGTTTGTACTAGTTGCAAGTTTACATAAAACAATATCAGTTCGAAAAAGATTTTTGAACCTTTCAGTTTCAGAATGTTTATTTATAAATTGAAATTACTTCATTGAGAATGGTAACATATATACCCCAACACGAGGAATTTTCAATATAGCATGCTTTTCTGTAAAATCTAGGGAGTATATGTTGCATTCTGAAACTAGATATAGACTCATATAGCATATTAAGAATCTTAATTATGAAGGATTTCATATATAGTATTTTATGGCATATTCAAAATTGCAGTGCATAAAGGTGTTATACATGTACTACCTGGAAAAGAAGATATTTTAACATCTTGAAAAGAACCACATAAGACAGAGTGAACTACAAGTGAACTATCTATTTCCTTCTACAATTTCCATTTAAAACAAATCCAGTTAAAAATTGCACAAGGCATACAGCAAATAGGTTAAAAGAAAAGCTTACATCCTACTCTATTGCAGTAGGGGGTATAGCACTGACAAAGAGCTTCACAAATTTAGTCCCATCAAAGTTGTCTAACAATAATGAAGAAATTTTATTCGATGATATCACTAAATTATGTGCAGAAAACGTCATTAGCATTAGAGATGAGCAATATATATTGCTAAATTTAATTGAATAGTCAGCATATAAAGGAATCAACTATGTTTTCTTGGATGCACAATTGGAAACAAAAAAGCATGTTCAGTTTAACAAATATGTTTCTCGAGATAGAAAGAGATGGAACAGACCATAACCCAGTATATGCATTGTTTAGAAAACCTGTTCCACATAATGTTAATAGGCTAAAGTTTTGCAATCAAGTGCTTAGTTGTTGACCTATTGTGCAACACTTACACACAAGGTATGACACACTAGGCACTATTAGTGTTTTGGCCTCTATTGAATGCATCTGAATTTGGCATGTCATAGTCATATATGCGGTTCAGGGAGTAATGTGTACATAAATCTAGATTGATCATTATGCAAGCATGCTTATGTGGGTATGTGGTGGCATAATCTCAGCCCAAGTACTCCAATTTTTATGCACAAATCATTTATAAAAGAGGCATGAAGCCCGAAGGTATATAGCATCACTTGAGATCATCTTTCTTTTCCAATGATGAAGAAATTTTATTCTATCTATTGTATCACTACATTATGTGCAGAAAACGTCAGTAGCATTAGAGTGAGAAATATATATTTTTGAATTTAATTGAATAGCCAGCATATAAAGGAATCAACTATGTTTTCTTGTGTGCACAATTAAAGCCAAAAAAGCTTGTTCAGTTTAACAAAAATGTTTCTCGAGACAGAAAGAGATGGAACAGACCATAACCCAGTATATGCATTGTTCAGAAAATCTGTTCCACATAATGCTAATAGGCTAAAGTTGTGCTATGAAGTGTCTACTTGTTGTGCAACACACTTACACACGAGGTGTGACACACTAGGCACTATTGGTGTTCTGGCCTCTGCGGGCCCGTCGTAGTCATATATGTAGCTCAGGGGGTAGTGTGTACCTTGGTCTCCTGTAGCAAGTCGCGCCCCAATCCCTTCTGAAGCAGCCTCTGGGATGGTGGCTTGCAGAGGGACACAGAGAGTCCCAACCCAGAAGGAGCCGCCAAGAATTCTACAAACGCCTCTGTCAAGCCCCAGCGTATCGCAGCCTAACATGGATTGAGCAGGACTTGGATTAGGTGTTTGAGGCATAACCTCAAGCACCTCGTTGGCAACGGCCATCAACGGCAAGGTCATGACAGACCTCTCACTATTTCTCCCTCGATCAGTAGTAGAATAGGAAGAGGAGGGAAGGGAATCACTAGCTTGAAAATCCCTCCGCCCGACAAGCCCTCCTTCACCGCCATAGTCACCTGGATCATCCGCAACCTGGTCCCCTGATGCTCCATCCTCGATCATGTATCCACTCCTCTCTGTTAGTCTAGCCTGATCGCAGACATCACAGCCACGCCTGCATCTGGGTCACCCAGGGGATGAGTCACCGACAACCTGCCTTGGTTGGACTTCCACGTGAGGAACCACTTGCAGAAGACTAAAATCGATGGCGAGCTATAGGGAGGCGGAGTCAAGAAGTGAACGAGAAGGGGGGTCATATCTCCATGGAGGTTCCTCGCCTCACGTCGTGGTCATCTCTAGTGATGGAGGCCAAGTTGTGGGTCATCATCTTCTTCCACTGCTCCCTCACGAGTAGGTTCAGTGTCTCTGCACTGGGTACATGTGAGTGCAATCCAACCTCAATAGGCCAGCTAGGAAGATCGCCCGGTAACGGAGCCCCGAGGTGGCCCGCACGCCACCTCCAAATTGAGATCCTCTCGCTGCGCATGTGGGATCGCGCCACTGATATCGCGTCGGGGGGGTCGCGGGGGAGAAGTCAGGGGAGAGGGATCGCGGGGGAGAATTGTGGGCGGGGGAGTGGGGAAATAGCGGGAGGCCTAACTGCAGGCAAGCGAGCTGCCCACTATCAAATTGGCCAATTGAAATATCAAATTGACATTTTCTAATTGCCACAAACTATATATATGTGTGCCTTTAAAATTTACTATTTTTGAGAAATTAAATATTAGGGGGATTAGAGGCATTTTATATAAAAATGCCTGTAAATTAAACAAATAGTGGCATTTTTTATAAAAGCCACTAGAATAAATGCCACTAATGGGCATTTTTCCTGTGGTGCTTGTAGACCCATGGGAGTTCTTTTTTCTTCTTCGGATCTGCCTTCCCCTTCCTCGATGTTTTCCTTCATCCTTCGTTCTATTTCTGTTCTCTCATACGCATTGTCCCTTGCATGTCTTGTTTTTTGGTCTCCTGTACTCCTGCTTTGGGTTGACTATCTGCAGAATCTACTTGGACATTAGTACCTCCACAATGCTTTCGATCACCCCCTCAGACTGCTGGTTTTTTCCCAACTGTGGCCTTAGGCTCAGAATCTCATCCCTTGAGTGTTGTACTCTTGCTTCATCCCCATTTGTCTCCCCTTCCCTTTGGTTTACACCTTTCCTTCTGTCACCTTGTTCTTGCCCGTCATTGACACTAGTAGATTGATGTATCGGTTCCTCTCTTCAGTTCCTTGTTACTTCCACAAAGATGTCTCTTAGGTCATAATCTCCTTCCTCTGCCCTTGTGTGACCTCTGGGGATAGCAAAAGTCTCCTCCATTTTTTTGGAAACCTCTTCCAGGTTCTCATCTTGTTTAGGTTTCGTCACTGACGCACTTCCACTTCCTGACAGGTTGGTTGTCTTTGCTGTAGATGCTCCTGGTTTATTAGTGAATTGGATCGTCTTCCTTACTCGCCCATTGCCCAAAACTTCCTCACTCAGCGTCACCCACGGTTTCCTTGGGGAGGCTTTAAGTCAAGCCCCCCATTGTCTTCCTCTTTCCTCTGCACCATCGTTTGAGCTACATTCCTTATTGACGTGTCCCAAGAGACCACATAGATGGTAGAAATTAGCTAACCTTTCATATTTAATCTCCATGTCATGTACTTGGATGTTTCCGTTCTTGATTCAGAATACCCTTTTTAGTGGCTTGGTGACATCCAGGTTAACTCAAACCCTAGCCACAGCCTCCCAGACCAGTTCGTCGATGTTTGTGCCCAGCATGACGCCTATCTGCCCCTCTATCTCAGATATAGTGTTGAGAGAACGATACCCCATAGGAATATCATAGATTCTAATCCAATAAGGACTTTGAGTGATGTGGATGTTTCCTGATTGTTCCTCCTCATTGACTTCCTTGAACATCAGGAGTTTATTTTCAAAGTTCCAAGGTGCCACCTCGATGACCCACTGCTTATCTTGCCAATGGAAGAATTGTATTACAACGTTCTCCCCTTCCAATTGCTTGAATATAACTTTGTTCGCCAGGGCCCAAGCCTGTGTTAATGTGAGCTTCATTTCCCAAAATTTATAGGGCTTTTCAGTCAATAACCTAGCCACCATAGCGAGTTTGAGGTGACTCACTTCCTCATCTACACCCGGCTCTTGTATGTCCATCAGTTCTTTCTCATCCTCTGTCAACTTATAATGTAGCACACCTTGCTTCTATGTCTTCTACCATGGTGCTCGTACCAACCAGACTCAGCCTGTCTTGGACCTACAAGAGAAGAAACCCAAAGGAGAAAGGTGACCCACATGAAGAACCGTAATTTCCAGAGTAGTTAGGTCAGCCGCGAGGGAGATATCTTAGGGTTTCTATACATTAATGTGCATTATGTACTCTTATCCATGTTAATACTTTGAAAATAGGCAAAGATGAACATGGACTCAATTAAAGTGGTGAAAGTTAGTAATTGATATCATTAAGAGAGGTATGTGCAT
This sequence comes from Alisma plantago-aquatica, assembly GCA_963693085.1. Classification (NCBI taxonomy): domain Eukaryota; kingdom Viridiplantae; phylum Streptophyta; class Magnoliopsida; order Alismatales; family Alismataceae; genus Alisma; species Alisma plantago-aquatica. Next base: position 516,135,039 of record OY856410.1, on the reverse strand, counting down.
TCTAACTCTAATTTTGGATATTTGTAAACCAAACCCTATATTTCCCTAATGAGGCGTTAACGAGCCCCATTCCCTCTATTCATGATTCTTTTGTTAAATTTCCTCAAAATTGGTAATGATACTCTTTTTCTTGGGTCTTGTACCCCACTTCCATGTTCTAATTGATATGATGCTTTTACCTGCCATGATTTCTTTTCTAGCATGTTGATTTTATGGACTATTTATCTATAGTATTGGTACTTATGTACAACCACCCATAGATAGGGCATGTGTTGATTTGCCCTGGGGAATGTCTTATTCTCCCCCATAAAATCATGCGTAGGTGATTGGGAATGTATTAATTCTCCCCTCACCTATAGGTTGAGGTCTGGTAGGTGCCTTAGCCCTACTTAGTTAATGTAGTCAATATTAATCATGCTTGCAATTCCTTTACTATTTTAATGTTATGGCAAGATCTATTTTGATTATGCATCATACTCTTGTTCTCTTCATCTTATGATCAAATATTAACATTTACTTTCATGTTATTTTCTTATCTTTTGTTCTTGTTCATTAATTGGCACATACCTTGTTTTTCTCTCTCTTGCTGGGTGATTTCCCAACCACCTAGGTTTAGATCTAGGTGTTGAACAAGATCAAGGAGAACATAGATTCCAAAATGGACCTAGCTCTTGGAGATGTTGCTTGGAGATATATTTGAAGTAGTTTGGACTTCCCTCTACTTAGATCCTTATGTTGTATCATACATGTAAACCCTTATGGGATATTATGATGTACTTTTTTAATCTTGTGTGAAAATTGAATACAGTCATTTGTTTAATTCCGCTGCTATGCTTTGGTTTTTTTTAATACCATTTATTGAAATTTGAAAATTTTACACCTATTCCAACATACCTTTGAGAGTGTTCAGAATGTATGTTTTATTCTTCAATTTTTTTTAGTAGGGAGTGGATCCCCTCTCTGGTCCCACTCCTTACATCAGGTCTAAGAACTAAAATCACTACCATCACTATGAGACATGACTCTTACTTTTGATCATGGTTTCCTTGTTTCACTCTCATGGTGGGTTTGTCTGATACATTATTCTCTAACAAGTATCTTTGTGCTTGGTTTGATATCACATATCATGACTAATGAGATTCTTTCATCAACTAACACACACTCTAGTCTTAAGTGTTATTGTTATTATTTATACTTCCATAGTAACATCCTCATAGGGACATGGAAAAAATGTATATACTCTTGACATTCGTATGATTTCACCGTTCAAGTCCTCAACCCAAGAACATACGTCATTGAATAATATCATTCTTTAGACATTTATTATGTTACATCGTTATCTCAATACTGAATAACTGAATAAATTGGAAGATTGCCTTTATTATTATTCAAATCATATACAAGATATGTCATTACAATCATCATATGATTGGCTCTTTGGGGATACATACCAACAACATGGTCATTACATGTATGCCATAGAGCCAATCATGTAATGATTGTAATGGGGTATTAAATACCTAATTGAATACTATGTTTGTCTCAATCAGGAGATGATGATACAAACATAGTAGATGTCTAAGGAGTGATGTTATTCGATGAAATATATCTTTAGGTTGAGGACTTGAATAATGAGATCATATCTATGATAAGAGTACATACATTCTTGTTATGTCCTAGTTGGATATCATTGTGGAAGAAAAATAGAAAACAATAATAAGTAAGACTAGAATGTGTGTTGACTGATAAGAAAGTCTCATTAGTCATGATATGATATATCAAGTCAAACACATAGATTCATGTTAGAGAAGAATGTATCGAACATGCCCACCCTGAGAGTGATACACGAAGACAATGGAATTGTAGTCAGAATCAACTCTCATAGTGATAGTGGTGATTGTGGTTCTTAGACTCGAAGTCACTATACTCATCACATGTCGTTTGATGTATTTTAACATCATCCAACCTAACCTGGAATAAGAGTTGCCATAAAGGTGATGTTCGGGTGCATTGTGACACATGAGGATTGAGTGTGAGTCGCATAGAAGGAATTTGTCTCTCGTACTGGATATTGATATCCTGGCCACTTGATAAGTGAGACTGACAAATATATGGCCATACTCATATGACTCGATATATGATATGTGAACTCACATGCATCTCATACATTCTGCTCTAGTTCAAGGAACATAGATTGAATGTTGAGAGGATGACGATTCTATGCCTCGAGTTCAATCCGAATATCTGAGACAAAGGAACTATACGATCACGATAACACCGATCATGTATTGTAGGCTGAAGTTGTTCTCCAACTTTAGGATTACTTATGGAGCAATGAAGTGTTGCAAGATACCGCTCATTGGTTGAGATGTCATAAATTGATTATAGACATACACTGCCGACATAATTTGGGACCTATAGGTTACACATATAGGATGCACCAAGAGAAGGATTTAATTCATGAATATAATTTAACTTGATTACTCATGTATTTAGGCATTTAATTTACACAACATTAGTTGCATTAGCTTAACTGAAATTTGAACTGCCTCATTTAGAAGTGAACCGTCTAGTTCAAAATATGAATCGTCCGATTAAGAAATGAACCAACTGTTTAAAACATAAATCGACCATTTCAGATGTGAAATGAATGGTTGTGTGATCAGTATAACTAGATCAAGGATTGAAGTTGATTTCATGTTGTGCATTAATCGTCACATTAAAAGCTAATATATTTTCTAATAGGAAATATAGTGAACCGACCAATTGAAATGTTGAATCAACTGATTCACATGTGAATTGACTGGTTGAACTGATTGATTCACATACGAATCAACTATTTCAAATGTGAACTGACTGATTCGTGATTCACAACTAAATATTCATAAAAATCTTTCTCTTTAACTCTCAATTGATCTGGGAACCTTGTCGATGACCATCCTATAAATAGAGAGTGTAGTTAAGACTATCAGTAGACACAATAATAAGATTTGACCAAATATTGTCCTCTCATAGTTGTGGTAACTAGAGAGACTGAGCAAGTCTTACCTGTAAAAGGGAGAGGAAATAAAGGAGAGACAACAAGGGAGAGAAAGTCAATACTAGCATGTTGACGTTTGAAGGGACAAATCCTTTCTATTGACTCTGGTAGTACAACATGGAGTTCTCGATGTCCGCATAGACTATGTACAAGTGTGGATGCCATTACCACCATGCAAGGAGGACAAAAACCGATGTCTATGTTGTTGCTCCAGGAGGTCATTTTTAGTTGCCCATGTGCGTCTTGTGAGGAGTGCACATCACTGTACAAGAGTTGTCATTGGGCTTGCTCCATGACCAGTTATACCTCTTGCTACCTCCTTTCATTGATATATCATTGTTGACACAATCTCTCTGGAAAAAATAGGGGCAAAAGTTTTTATTTCCACTTCCTTATCTACTGTCCCTATTCCCCAACACTAAGATCATTGACAATAATGGAGCAAAATTCTCTCCAAGTATTTTAAAATGCAATATGGAAATTGATATTGTATAAATTGCTATCAATTTAGAAAAGAGTACTCAAACCATGCTTACTTATTTAGATTATTCACACCATTCTTACTTCCTCCATTCCAAGCAAATAAAGGTCCCTTAGTTGGCCTACCAAAGAGGCCAATGATTTTATGGAATTATTGAATTCTCGCATGCTTACCTTGGTAGGAGGATAATTTCCCACCTTCTCATTGTTATATCAAATAATATCAAAGTCCCTGATAGCACATCAAGGATGCACAATAGAAGTGGACATCACTTTCAAACAACTCTAAAGTATATCCATGTCTTTGTCGTTGTTAGCTTGATGCATAGGACATAGATGGAATCTAGCATGATTAAACTCCACATCATAGTGGATAACATGTTCATTTGCATAAGTTTTAATCACATAGATACCAAGATTTTCCAAAGGATAGTGATCCTCGCATAGAGTAGAAATTTGGGTTGCAAACAAAATTAATAATGTTCCAAATAGAAGTAATATCAATATAATTTAATATAGATTCCAAAACCACAAATATATCCACATTTGATCTCCTAGCGACATCCTCGATACAAATGAACTGAAATGCATATTATAATCTAAAATAACGATAATAATTGTGTCATATATTTACAATATCATAGTGCAAATTTAGGTGAAAGAATATTTATCATATATTAATTCTAGAAATAATGTGTTTATTATGTATTAGAAATATGATGACATGTTATGATATAAAATATATGTGTTATATATTCAATTATATTAAAATAAATATTACTAAATTAAATGATAGACATCAATAAGAGATACAACATCTATTTTAAACTTGAATATTGTATAAGAGTGTATAATCTATTTATCACTCTGTGTGTTTGTCATGTGACTCAAATGATAAGTCTAATCGCTTTATTAATCTAATTAATGTACAGGAAGGAAGGATTGATTATAGAATATAAAAATAAAAATCGTGCATTTGTTATTTGACTCAAATGATAAGTTTCATCAATTTATTAACCTTAAATAATGTACTAGAATGAAACATTTATTATAGAAAAGAATTAGAAGTCATGCATCTTGAGCAGTAATGGGATAAATAGACCCCTCCACCTCATAACATACAAATAACTTCTTTATTTATCTATTATGCCCTATCTTCCTATCAGCTAATTCCCTCTTTTTATTTACTACTAGAGGATAACATGTGCTAAGCACTTGAATTACTTTTAAATCAGTATTAAAATTTATAAATTTTATTCTCAACATTTGGATCTTCGATTTATAAAAAAAATGTGGATCTCTTGTTAATGAGTTAAACTGATGTCCAACAATAGTCTTTGATGTGGTGAAAAAAATTCCAAAATTCAATTTTAAATATCAATTATTAAATTAAAAAAAATTCTTGAATAATAGTTGCACATTTAAACTTGGAGTGATTTGTCACCACAAATTTGGTTCTAGAAAATGTGACATTATGTGGTATATGTTCTCAAAATTTAAGAAAATGACCGTATATGTTGATGGTTGTTTTGTATCTCTAGTTAAGTTTGCAATCACTTGAGTAATAATCGTTATACCCAAAGTAAATCAAGTCACACCCTCCTCCAACATCCTCTGTCACCGCTTTTGTTGAAAAGAAAAACAAAACAACTGCAATGTACGAATAATAACTATCAACATTGAAGCTGACAAATAAATGGACTTAAGTTATTTAAATAGTTACTATCTTTTTAGAAGAAACAACTTGAATACCACCTCTTTTATAAAGAGAGTTGGTGGAATGAAGCCACCTGACAATGGATAAAAGATGTATACACCAGTTGATTTAAAATGTTTAAATAACATTCAACACCATCAGTTGTCATAACTTTTATAAGAAAATAAGAATTCAAAATTATTTTTGCCAAAATAACATTTTATCCATTAAAAAAATCATAAGTAAATTGCTTCTGTATTTGTTACATTATATGACACAATGATTTTTAAGACAATCTAATCCGAAAATATTTTTCACGGAGTGGTGTAATGAAAATGTTGTCTGGTTTATGTTAAGTATGCAATATCGTAAACACTGTAGTAAAAGTGACCTTTTTCATAAAAATAGTTAGTAATTTAAAGTTGTTTGCGTAGCAGTGGCAATTCCAAAAACAACGTAAGACAACAAAATAGGTAGTTGAAAAAGAATTAAAAACATTAGTGGAAGAGAGGTTGTTCAAACACACGTATTGATTAGACAGATGAGTTAAAAGTTAAAACTAATATGCTGAAGGAGACACATATGTTACTAACACTTAACTTAATCCTTTCGATCTGTATACTATTGCCACGATTACTAAAATTTAATGTGAAAATATATTTTTTCTGATTAGTATTACATTGCATTGCAATAGTTCACAACAACTCACAAATATTAATTAATAATTGACTCCCTCCAACCTATAACCGTTAACATATGACCTAAATTAAATACCACATAAACATTTGAGTAATGAGCACGCTGACAGGTCATTGGGATTCCCTCCAAATTGAAACTTATTTTTTTGATGCACTAATGGCTCAATAAACACTATGTACGATACTAATTTATATACAATCCACTACCAGAGACATCTTCTCTTAAAGAATGAGTAGACATCCAAGGTGTTGGAACATGCGAACAGACTGGACCGATAGGTTCACACACCGAAATGTGGTGGTTCTACAATAGCTTCGTACAACTTAAAAATTAATTAGAAAAAAAATTGATTGAAATATCTATATACATGGCCAAAAATTAAGTCACCTAAAAAGTAATAAATTACATACAACCTGAGCACCTCTAATAGATATTGACCCCTTCTAGCTTATAATAAAAAAACAAACTGAATTAATAGTACAAACGGACTTGAACAATGAGCACACTAACACGATGTTAGAAGTCCCTTGTTTTTCTTTTTTTCGTTCATGATTAATTATATACTACTACACACAATAATTTATACATAACCCATTAAGAAAAAACATCTCGATTAATAACAAATTGATTTCCTCCAATCTATAAAGTTAGAGATAAATTGAACAAAATATCGTACAGACAAACTGGTGGAACACACATTTCTAACTGAAACAATGAAAGCATAACCAAGATATTGGAATATGGGCGCAGACCGAATAATAAGTACGTAGACCGAAAGTGCAATGCCCTTCTACATAGGTGTTAGCATTACGTGCTAGCATATACAAACTAAAGAAATAAGCGGTCAAAATTATGAAATAAGTACCAAAAAATGAAGCAAACGGAAAAACAAAGGCGTCGAAAGGGAAAAAGTGAATTGAACAAAAAAATTTCTGGAAAAACGAAGCAACCGGAAGAGTAGGCATGCAGACGGCAGAATTACCCTTTTTATAGGACTAGCAGATAACACGTGTTAAGCACTTAAATTATGTTTAAATTAATATTAAAATTGTATAACATTTGTTCTTAATTTTTGAATCCAAAATTTAAAGTAGTTATTGTTATATAAATTGAACATGCATACGGTCGTGTGAAAAAGTATCAAAAATCGGCTATTTATATTTTGCCTTCACATATTTGTAAAAAAAAGAAGTGAATTGTTTGAAACATGTTAGTTTTTGTCACCGCATATATGGTCCTAGATACTATGAAATTATATGGTATAGGTTCTCTAAACTTAAAAAACTATGTCGATAATTCAGAAAAAAAATTTATGTGTGTGGTTACGTTTGTAATTATTCATTCCCACCAAAAGTTTGTAATCATTTGAGTATTAAAAATCATATATCAAGTGAATCAAGATGTTAAAACCACACCCGTTCCAAAACATCTGTCATCGCTTTTGTTGAAAAAAAAACAGATAAGTTGTACATATAACAACTATCAACCCTTCAGCGAACAAATCCATTACTGAAGAAGACTCGTTGGTTTCTTTATTTTAATTGAAGAAAATAGCTAAAAATAAAGAAACTCAGTGGAATAACGCTACAAAAGCAAGACTAAATTAAAAACGTTCTAAAACACTCAAAGCCATCATCTGTCACTATTGTTATAAGAAAAAAGAATTAAAAATTTTGGCTTCTTAAATAGTACTTATAGGTACTTTGAAAGAAAAAAAGTTGAAGCAAGTCGCTTGTGTATAAGCTGTTCACTGACACATTGATTTTCGATACATATCTAGTCAATGCGACGTTTGGTAGAGGTTCATTTATAGTTCACATTATTTTTATGTAACTATGTTAAGTATGTAAACACTCTAATTAAAGTTGTCACCATTTTTCTTAAAAATATTGTGGAAGAAAGTTGTTCGAGTAGCCCTAGCAATTTAAAAAAACAATATAGGAGCCAAAAATAGATGGCTGAAAAAAAAGGGAAATATCGGTTGTTCAAAAATGCATATGTTACAACCCCATTTTTTTGGTTCAAATGGTGGGAAATGCAATTTCCCCAATAAATATATGCTTATGTATTTTGTATGAATTATGTGCCTTGAACAGATTCCTTTGAGAAATAGCCTTGTGTGTTTGATTTCTTGGGCCTTGTTGGCTATTGAGCCCAATAACGAGAAAAAGGAAATAAAAAGGAAAAGGAATCAATTAATAAAGGAATCACTAAGATAATGAGAAAGGAAAGATATGGAAGTATCTAGAAGGCTAAGAATTATCCTTCAAGGATGGATTTCATATCTTTAGGATTTCTTGGGTTCCAAAGAGTCCAAGTTGCAAAGATATTAGGAGAATAAAGAGATAAAATCAAATAAAGCATTATTAAGAAGGAAAGTGGAGATAATGATGAAAATATAAGAAATATGTAGAAATAGGGATAATGGAATCATTATGAATGTGATTTTGACTCCACATTGTTCCTTAGGATACAAGGAATCCAAATAAAAAGAATAAAGGAATAGGAGAGAGAAAATATGGATGAAATATGCCTTAATAATTGATAACTTGCTTATGAAGAAAAGTCTCTCATACTTTTGATTTTGAGTACCAAATTTGGTACACACATGGATTAAGTCATTGTGGACTTTTCCTTAAAATTTGGGACCAATCATATAATTGGTTTAAGACTTATGATTTTTACAAAATTCCTTTAAAGTAAGAAGGATAAAGTAAATATCACAATTCAGTTTTGGTTCATGTTCTTTTATGGGGTCTGACAGCCGTTGGATCTGGATCCAACAGTGGCTGCACTTCGCCTAAAATCTGGAAAGGAGGAATAGACTCATGGGATTTTGGGACTCTTTTCCTTGCTAATCGATGACCATGCACCAATGGGACCTCTCCCATTGCGTTTAGAACACCTTCCCGAGTTGATAGATTCCGAGGTTGGATGGGTTTCGAACATGATGTCATGTTTCTCCAATTCGTAGGGATGTCCCATCCAGGCTTGATGTCTAGGATATAAAAGGGGGACCGAGGTCTTGCTCCGAGGGCATAGGATCGACCACAAGATTCCACAGGATCCGTTGTAGTCTCCCCACATACCAATTCGTCGAGAAGCATCAGAATTCCTCTGAAGGTTCTCCCTCCCTGCCGGCCATGGCAGCTCCACAGGCTTGCTCACTTCATGCCACTAGATGGACAACTAAGGCCTCCAGCAAGTTTGACTTAAGCCAACGATGGTGGTGGCATCTTTGCTTTGGCCTCCAATGCACTGAAACCCGGAGTCAACTGTTGTGTTGGCTCATCATGGGCTCTATCTCACGAGCAGGAGGCGAGCGGGAGGAAGGAGAAGACACAGATTCAAATGACCAATCTCCCCTTAGAGTGCAAGGCTGAAACCCGCAAGGCATGAGGGAAAGAAGGACTTTACGAACCAGGCTGAGAGGCTCACCCGCATCGAAAAGAAGGGCAAGTCGCTCTGTTGAGGTGGCGGCACTCCATTGGCCCTAAAATGTATATTCTTTACAAAATCATAACTAATTACTCGTAACTCTGATGATAGCAAGTCTTATATGAAAATTTATTAGGAGAGTGAAAGGAAGACAATAAAAATGATGTTAAAGCCTGATTATGTTCCTAATTCCAAAAGTTCCATAAGTTTACCATGATATGCTTTAAACTTAGGTTAAAACCCCTAATGATGATTAGAGATCAGATTTAAGGTTCTCAATGGGTTAATTAGAGTATAAATAACCTATTGAGAAATAAAGTGATATTTGGATATGATAATAGATAATAATTGGCTTGTTTAGGGTTTAATCCATGAATCTATGATAATGCTTATAGAAACCCTAACCTAGGGTAAAAAGGGTGATTATCATGATTAATTGAGATTCTTTGGAGTAATGTTGTTGTGAGTCAAACCTAAGCATGTTAGGAAGGAATTAACAAGCTAGTTAGGGTTTGAGATGAGATTTGTTGTTTTAGGGTTTATGGAGTCAATAATGAAGATGAACCCTAATGAAACCCTAAAAGGAAGTAGGAAACCCTAGGAAGTGAGTTCAAGAGAATAGAATTTGAGAAAGAGAATGGTAATTAGATTACATGTACTTTTCAGGGATCTTGCTTGCATGTGTGGATTGAATTTCTTGCATGGATACTTTCTTGCTTGGATTACTATTAGCTTGTTGATTTGAATGGACATGTATGTGGTTACGCTTATGTTTAAATCGCTTTAGTTTCTCAGAAATTTTCATGGTTTTGTCGGTTGCTTGAAATTAACTGCTTGGTTGACATTTGTTCCATGCAACTATGAAGTGACTATGGCTATCACCATAATTATACATGCATGACTAACTTAGATCCAAGTCCTCCTCTGTAGCTTTGTTAATGATGAGAAAGATGACCTAGTACATGGTCTACCCGTGAGGTAGGGTCATCAGGTTATCAGATGACCTAGTACATGGTCTATCCGTGAGGTAGGATCATCAGGTTATAATGAGTCGATGTGTTGGTCTATCCTTGCATAGGACCATACGACTCCATGACCCTATGTATTGATCTACCTGTAAGGTAGGATCATGGGGGTTAGTTGAGATCTACCATATGAGAGGTAGTATCCATGTCCACTGCAGGGATAGCACAGAGGCTAGGGTATGTAAGGATTGAGTAGTTATGTTTAAAGCGTAAAGTTTGTTTTGCTAAATAATAATTTCTTGCAATATGTTATTACAATTAAATGCATGATTATTGGTTCCCCCACATACCAATATAATTTGTTATACTGACCGCCATTTTGTTTGTCGGCGTTTTAGGTTTATCAAGAAAATAGATATTCCTTTAAAGTGAAAATGATGGAATATAGATTAATAAAGATTGGAGGATTTTAGATAGATAGATTTTATATGGGGTAAAGTCCCTCAGCTCATATATTTTGCAAGGTATGAGAAAAGAAATTTTTTATTCCATTTAAAGCTTAGTTGTTGTAGAATTTGTTAATTATTGTTGATTATATGCAAAACCACTTATCCTATTTTGGGATAATGCCTCTGACCTCTTGGTCTCCCTTAATTGGGGATTACTGGGAAGTAGGGTCGTTACATTTGGTATCAGAGTGATGGTTTTCCATTTAATCTCTAATAATTATTAAATTTTACAAACTCTTTAGAACCCAAGGGAGTTATTAGAGGATTTTCCAATGATGGAGGTGTCTAGAAAAGGATCACGATCTGGGGGATGGCAATATTTTCCTCTTCCCCACTAGTCAGTCTATGAGGACTCCCGGATATGTGTGACCGCCTGGCCAAAATCAAAGGATTTGACTCAAAAAAGATACATCTAGGTCTTCTCATCAAATTTCGTACCTTCTTTACCTCTTATTTCTAGAGAAACATTAAGTTCTTAGGGTATTCTCCCTCTCCACCACCCTCATGTGTTTGGGATAAGAGTAATAAGGATTAAGGAATCCTCCACCAAATAATGAAAAGCATGTAAACAAGATGTCATGGACATAAGTTTAATATTTTAAGCATAAACTAAAGATTAGTTACATGCTTAAGGTTGCATGTCGTGTCTTGTCATGACCTCAGGAGAGATATGAGGTTAGACCTTCTTGTAGGAGGATGAGGAGAGAGTTATCCTTGGAGGCAGAGGCCTCCAGGAAGAGGTAGAGACCTGACGCATCCTCTGAGGACGATGCTAACCCTAACCCTAAGTGGTTGTTAGAGAGAGATGACATGATGAGTTAGATATCATGGTTGACCATATATGTGGGTTGACATGCTTTTTAGTTTTTTGATTAACCTCAAGGAGCTATGTGAGGTTGGTTGACCTAGTGCCTTTTGGCAACCCAACCTTGGAAGGGTCATGCATGTTAGGGTGAAGGATAGCTCCTTCGTTGAAAAGGTTAGTGGTGACCATATAGAAACCCTTATGGAATTTTATGAGCATAGAAGAGGCATGCACCTATGTAGGAAAGGTCATCAGCAGTGATGATTGTGACGACACCCGCCATCATTTAAGATAACAAGCGTCGTCAGCAATAATAAAACATGCAGAAGCAAATCAGTTGCAGCGGATTAGCAAAAATCAGTGAAAATTAAAACCATTTGCAAAGAGATCCATTCATAGGAAAACTCTTTCATTCAGAACCAAAGTAAAACCTTACATCCTGGTTCATATATACATCTCATGTACTATTACTTCTAGAGGAATACAAACATCAACTACTCTGTCTTAATTGTACACAGGTAGTATAAAACCCTCGAGGCTTAAAGCCAAAATCTCAGATCGATCCATCAAAACATTACTCCTAGGACCCGAGAGTACAGAGACGACTCATAGGACTTTCTATATACAACTTGACAGCTCATATCCCCACCTGGGATTTACTGTTGTCCCTGCTACTGCTGCTGCTGCTCTTCCTCTGTAATAGGTTCCTTGCCTTTTCGTCGGCGGTTACCTAAAAATTTAATCCCACGGGGGTGAGACAATTATAAAAATTGTCCCAGCGAGAGATATAACACTCCGCCAGAAACATTGTTATTGCCGATAATAGAATAATACTGAGCAGTAGAATTATATTTACTCAACAGCAGGTAAATCAATGAATAAGATATGCAGAGCAGTATTCTCTATGCAATCATTTCAATCATAACTTGATTAAGCAGCGATTCATTCATTTAAGAAGGAATATGAAGAACATGTATATCATTTATCCAACTATGATATAATAGACCATGTATCATCAACCATTGATTCTCGTAATTCAACCCTAAGCAAATATGCTACACAACTGATTACATTTTACAATCATACTTATGCCCTGAGGATATGAGGTATACCACTCATACTCCAACCGACCACGGTTACATAAAGCATCGGTACCACACATAGGTCAATGGAAGAGCCAGATTCCCATGACCTCAACTATCTCGGTCAGTACGAGATAACATGCAGGACATCTTGTGTCTCTGCTAGATAGCTTTCCAGGGTATACTGGCAACATCGCTATTAGAGTTATAGCCCATAGCATATACTCTCTTCAGGATATGGCCCGTAGCCAATGCCCGATATTATTTTGTGGAGTCATGGCCCGTAGCCATGCTCGTATTTGGGTATGGTCCGTAACCAATCTCGTTCATAGGACATAGCCCGTAGCAATGCCTATGGGGCATAAGGATATAATTGCCCAATTACCCCCACATATTCAAAAATATGCGTTCCGAGTAAACTCGTTTCACCATTCAGCTAATTCTGACACTGATTGATCTGTGATCAGGACAACTACATTATATGGTATCACTTGATTAATTAAGTACATTATCATATTCTTTTAGCATCAGCCAAGTTTCCAAACATAACTTAATAAGACAAATGCTATAAAGAAAACATGTACTATTTTCATTAATCACTTCTCAGTCTTTATAAGACATGGGGATCTCAGTCCCTCATTTCAATACTGGGAATTTTCATTCCTTTGCAACTCAATGCCATAATCATATGGTTCTGGGTATTCAAACCCTTAGCTCATAATTGAGCATTATTACCACTTTTTCAGGTAATTATCACCTTCAGGTCACCTGACCAAGGTAAATATGATGCTTATTACATAAACATCTTCTCATGGCACTTAAGGCCCATTACTTCTCTTATTACCTCATACTAGGCAATAAGTTATAGCATGGCACATAAGGCCCAATAAACAATGTCAATACATAAAATGTCATAGCTCATACCTGGCTATGTTCATCATCACATCATACCTGCATGGTTAGTACAGATGATAATACATCAATTTCATATCAGCACCATGCAAAACAATATATAACATCATTATTCAAGGGTAACACCACTATTCCCTTACCAGGGTTAGGGTTTCCCATTTCTCATTAATTCAGACCCTCTTGAATTAACCAACTTTATCTTGTATTAAGGTATTTCCCCTCTTAATATATTCCATCACAGAATACTCACCCTTAGCATATAATGCATAGGCCACACATTAGAATTGTCCAGCTATCTCACATGATATGGACTTATCTTAGTTTAAGGCATAAATTTATTATAAAGTTGCCTATAAACAATCGCAATGATACACCCTCAACTAGGGTTTCACAAGGATACACCCTCAACCAGGGTTCACAATGATACACCCTCCACTAGGGTTTCACAAGGTTACACCCTCAACTAGGTTTCACAATGATACACCCTCCACTAGGGTTCCACAAGGTTACACCCTCAACCAGGGTTCACAATGATACACCCTCCACTAGGGTTTCACAAGGATACACCCTCAACTAGGGTTTACTAACATCCTAATTAGTGATTTCACATGTAGACAACCTCTTATTAAGGTTATACATTGAATCAGCCTCAATTAGGGTTTACATCATGTATTGGGTCCATGCATTTGTTATGCATTAATTACTAGTACCATTAAAGGTATCTCCCACCTAATCACATTAGGTTTTCAAAAAGGTTTGATCAATTAGACCTTCAATAACATGAGGTATCCAATTGAATTAACCAAATTGAACCACACTCAATTCTAATCAATGGAACTTCAACCAATTGGATCATCAACTCAATCATCATTTGAATCATGGCTCACCCCTCAATTGGGACTTCAATTATGGTCTGATCTCAATGGGATTAGGGTTTATAAACACCAATTAGAGCTTTGAAGTTGATCATCAATCATGCTACTAATTGTGTTTCAATTGATTGCATTGGACCTTCAGCCATTGAATTCATGGAACCAATCATCAATTGGACCTATGCTCATACTTCAATTGAGTTTAATAGGTCAACCTTCAACTAATTTGACCCTCAATTGATCCTCAATTAGTCATCAATTAGGGCTTGATTCAATTGAATTAGGGTTTGGAATCGAAGATCCAACAACACTCATCAATGCAAGATTGGTTACTTTGAAACTATTGAACCATTATCCAAATTGGGTATGACCTGACCCCAAACGGTCTTGAGGTCGTTTGGATGACCTCCAAACGGTCTTGAGACCGTTTTCCCATCATATCACTCAAATACAAGCCATCCAATTAAGGTTTGGATCATTGGATTGATCACCAAATCAGCATTGCATTGTATAACAGCTTGGTACCTTTAGACCTTCAAACACCTAACCATACTCAACCCTAGACCTCCAAACGGTTTTGGGTGACCACCAAACGGTCTTGAGACCGTTTGGATGAGCTCCAAACGGTCTTGAGACCGTTTGGCCCATCCAATCTTTGGATTCTAGTGAAAAATCATCATGGATTGGTCTATCGATCGAGTTGATCAACAGATCAGCACTACATTGCAATATGATTAGTACCTTTGGACCTTCAATTGGTCAACTATACTTGACCCCAGACCTCCAAACGGTCTTGGGGTGATCCCCAAACGGTCTTGAGACCGTTTGGGTGATCCCCAAACGGTTTTGAAACCGTTTGGGCTAATCAACCCAAAATCTCAACTTAACTCAATGGAATTGCAGCACTGTTTTCAATTAGGGTTTGCCTAATTGAATAGCCTTCAACTCATGATTACTTGGGAGTTAATCCCTCAAATTCGGTGAGTCATTAGACCACATCATTAGTAACAGTAATCCCAAACGGTCAACGCTTGGTCAACGCACTTAAATGGTCTTGAGACCGTTTTCCCAAAACGTTCAATTAAATCAGATTGAAAATCAGCACTTAATCCAATTAGGTTTCCCTAATTGATTAGGCTTCAACTCACGATTCCTTTAGAGTTAATCCCTCAACTTTGGAGGGTTATTAATAAACATAATTATGAACAGGAATCCCAAACAGTAAACGCTTGTTCAACCATCTCAAACGGTCTTGAAACCGTTTTCTCAACCAGGTCAAGTTAATCAGGTTGAAAATCAGCACATAATTCAATCCGATTGCCTAATTGATTGGCCTTCAACTCTAGATTCCTTTGGAGTTAATCCCTAAAATGTGGAGGGTTATCAGCCTACATAATGAGGAACAAAATTCCCAAACGGTCAACGCTTGGTAAACCATCTCAAACGGTCTTGAAACCGTTTTCTCCCAAACGGTTTCAAACCGTTTTCCCTTAAACGGTTTGCTGAAACCGCATAGCCAATCAAATTAAAATGATTTGGAGTAGCTATCAAAACGGTTTTTCTTGGTAATTTTCTTTGGATAAGAATCTAGGATGATTTCATCATCCCCTTCCTTCGAACAACCAAGAACAGCAACCGTTCTTGATGGAAATTGCAGCAAAGAAACAAGAGTGTATCAAATTGAAGAAATCTATCAACAAAGCATAGAGAATTGATGCAATAGCAATGTTTAAGGGTTTGAGTTATAAAACCCACCTCCAATTGAGCTCCAAAGCTCCAAGCTCACGCCATTAATGGTGGATGAAGCTCTTGAAACTCCCCCTAGGCTCGTCCTCAAGCTTTTGATTGCAAAAGTTGGCTAGGGTTGAAGAGGAGATCGAAATAAGAAGGAATCCATAATTTATTTTCGATTTCCACCATGAAATCAAGGAGAACGAAGGTCAAGAGCTTACCCACAGGTTGGGGTTCGTCCTCCTGGTCCTCCCTAGCTTCCTTGGTCGGTTTCCAAGCTAAGAGAAGAAGTGGGGTCGAAATAGCCTTTCATTTGGCTAGGAAAATGCCTTTTTATAAAAATTCAATGAAAGAGAAAATGCATTATTAAAATGCATTTAATTCCAAAATTGGTGCCGCCTCTTCCCCCTCAAATTCTCCTCAAAATCCTTAAGGACGAGGATATCTTCATTGCCTCATATTCCTCTCCATTATCCATGATTTAAAGAAAATCAAATTAAGCACCTTAATGCTTATTATATTAATATCCATATGTGAGTGGGTTTTCTTTTCCTTATAATAATGGTGAGTGGAATTTCACCTACTTAGGATATTTTCGTTCCTTATCTTGGCAAAGGAACGTCCATCCTTATTCAAAATCAACCCAAAACATTTTGGTTAAAAGCCCTTCAATTATTTTTATTCATTTTTGCCCTAAATCGAATTAGGGTTTCAATTAGGCATTAATTTTGATTATTTTAATATCAAGATTCTCTCTCCTCCAACTTAATTCAAATGAAGCACCCCTCTCATTTTATTTTCTCTACATGATGCCAAGAAACATTAGGGACCTTTTTGAAGTGGTAATTTTCATATTGAACCCTAGATTTTGGGTAAATTGCACTTTACTCCAAAACTAGGTTTTAATGCACAACATTGTCCAACAAGCTCTATCTTGGTGTCCAGGCTTGTGGAAACCATACTACTACATCATATTCATCCTTATGATGTCTCAACATCAGAGGAACATCTTATCATATGCAATTTGCAAGTTAACCCCTCAACTTGGGTAATTTGCACTTTAGTCCAAAACAAGCAATCATTGCTTTAACATTGTTCAAACAGGACCAAAATTGAAACATAAGTTCCTCATGAGCCCTAATTACTTTTCACAGGATAAGTACAAGCATATAATCAACTTTGTTAAGCAAAACTCCTAGGGTTAGAACATAACCCAGGTCAGGGATGTTACAAATTATCCACCCCTTATAAGGATTTCGTCCCCGAAATCATCAACAAAACATTAAGAGAAAAGAGTAGGATATTTCCTCCTCAACTCCCGGATCTATTAACACAAATACGAAGCAGGATAAAGACATATCAGAATTAAAGTAATTCCATCTGACCTGTCACAACCCGAGGGTTGACTACTGCTTCAGACTGGTTCATAGCATAGAGCCTAGTCGTTGCCTGCGAGGGTTGACTACTACTTCAGATTGGTTCATAGCATAGAGCCTAGCTGTTGCCAGCTGTTGGCCCTGTGCTCTATTATTGGACGCAGAAGATCCTTCCTGGGATGCTTGTCCACGTCCTCGGGTACCACTAGAAAACTTCTTTCTCTGAGAACCTTGCTGACTTTGTCTCGGGGGTTGATTCACCACAGCATTCCCCGTTGGGCAATCCCTTGCCAGATGACCTACTAGTCCACATTGATGACAAGTTCTATTCTCTTGGTGTGGTCTAGGGGGTCCAGTTACTGACATAGAAGCTGAACTGTGAGCTTCCTTTGGTGGTGTAGGCACAGAATACCTTGGTTTCTTGAAACTCCCAGCACTATGCCCTTGAAACTGTGGGTATTCCTTCTTACCCTTAGTTTGTCGCTTCTCAACTATAGACCTCTCTATGCGTCTTACATACTCCACAAAAGTTGCAAACCTCTCCCGGTTCTCCAGAGCAGTCACCGAAGTGGTTAATTCAACGTTCAACCCCTTCTCGAATCGCCGAATTCTTTCCTCATCATTGGATGCCATGTGCGAACAAAACCGCAACAACTCCATGAACCTAGCCTCATACTCACTAATGTTCATAGGTCCTTGTTTAATTCTCTCAAACTGGGATATCTTCTCATCTAGAAATGTCTTAGGAAAGTATATAGTGACAAATTCACGCCTGAATTCATCCCATCCAATCACAACTCTAGGTCTTTTGCACTCCTCAATGGTCCACCAGTGTCCAGCACTCCCTTTCAGGAGATATACAGCATGCCTAACCCTCTCATCATCAGGTATCATGAGGATTCTGAAGGCTTTCTCTAATTCAGTCAACCATAGGTCAGCATCTGCTGGATCAGCTGTACCAGCATACTCTAATGCTCCTACCCTCTTCATCCTTTCAAAGGTCTTGCCGGCACCATGTCTTTCATCATGGGGTGGTGCCCTGGGTGCAGGTACTGGCATTCTATCCGTCATGTGGGTCATAGCTGCCATAAACTGCCCGAACATAGTCTGAAAGGCTGGGTTCCCCATATCAGGTGGGTTGAACTGGGGTTGATCAGGTACAGGTTCCTCCCTGTCCTGGTCTCTTGCACCTCTTCCCGGTGCATCTACACTGCTCTCAGCAGCGTGTTCATCATGTGATCCAGACATCTTTAGTTCTTCTTCTCCTATATGAGCATAAGACACTATCAGATAAACTGGAAGACACTTAGAACAGACTCAACTACCTTAATCCTATGTCTCTATAGACTCAGCGAACCTAGAGCTCTGATACCACTAAACTGTGACGACACCCGCCATCATTTAAGATAACAAGCATCGTCAGCAATAATAAAACATGCGGAAGCAAATCAGTTGCAGCGGATTAGCAAAAATCAGTGAAAATTAAAACCATTTGCAAAGAGATCCATTCACAGGAAAACTCTTTCATTCAGAACCAAAGTAAAACCTTGCATCCTGGTTCATATATACATCTCATGTACTATTACTTCTCGAGGAATACAAACATCAACTACTCTGTCTTAACTGTACACAGGTAGTATAAAACCCTCGAGGCTTAAAGCCAAAATCTCATATCGATCCATCAAAACATTACTCCTAGGACCCGAGAGTACAGAGACGACTCATAGGACTTTCTATATACAACTTGATAGCTCATATCCCCACCTGGGATTTACTGTTGTCCCTGCTACTGCTGCTGTTGCTCTTCCTCTGTAATAGGTTCCTTGCCTTTTCGTCAGCGGTTACCTAAATATTTAATCCCACGGGGGTGAGACAATTATAAAAATTGTCCCAGCGAGAGATATAACTCTCCGCCAGAAACATTGTTATTGCCGATAATAGAATAACACTGAGCAGTAGAATTATATTTACTCAACAGCAGGTAAATCATTGAATAAGATATGCAGAGCAGTATTCTCTATGCAATCATTTCAATTATAACTTGATTAAGCAACAAGTCATTCATTTAAGAAGGAATATGAATAACATGTATATCATTTATCCAACTATGATATAATAGACCATGTATCATCAACCATTGATTCTCGTAATTCAACCCTAAGCAAATATGCTACACAGCTGATTACGTTTTACAATCATACTTATTCCCTGAGGATATGAGGTATACCACTCATACTCCAACCGACCACGGTTACATAAAGCATCGGTACCACACATAGGTCAATGGAAGAGCCGGATTCCCATGACCTCAACTATCTCGGTCAGTACGAGATAACATGCAGGACATCTTGTGTCTCTGCTAGATAGCTTTCCAGGGTATACTGGCAACATCGCTATTAGAGTTATAGCCCATAGCATATACTCTCTTCAGGATATGGCCCGTAGTCAATGCCCGGTATTATTTTGTGGAGTCATGGCCCGTAGCCATGCTCTTATTGGGGTATGTTCCGTAACCAATCCCGTTCATAGGACATAGCCCGTAGCAATTCCTATGGGGCATAAGGATATAATTGCCCAATTACCCCCACATATTCAAAAATATGTGTTCCGAGTAAACTCGTTTCACCATTCAGCTAATTCTGACGCTGATGGATCTGTGATCAGGGAAACTACATTATATGGTATCACTTGATTAATTAAGTACATTATCATATTCTTTTAGCATCAGCCAAGTTTCCAAACATAACTTAATAAGACAAATGCTATAAAGAAAACATGTACTATTTCCATTAATCACTTCTCAGTCTTTATAAGACATGGGGATCTCAGTCCCTCATTTCAATACTGGGAATTTTCATTCCTTTGCAACTCAATGCCATAATCATATGGTTCTGGGTATTCAAACCCTTATCTCATCATTGAGCATTATTACCACTTTTTCAGGTAATTATCACCTTCAGGTCACCTGACCAAGGTAAATATGATGCTTATTACATAAACATCTTCTCATGGCACTTAAGGCCCGTTACTTCTCTTATTACCTCATACTAGGCAATAAGGTATAGCATGGCACATAAGGCCCAATAAACAATGTCAATACATAAAATGCCATAGCTCATACCTGGCTATGTTCATCATCACATCATACCTGCATGGTTAGTACAGATGATAATACATCAATTTCATATCAGCACCATGCAAAACAATATATAACATCATTATTCAAGGGTAACACCACTATTCCCTTACCAGGGTTAGGGTTTCCCATTTCTCATTAATTCAAACCCTCTTGAGTTAACCAACTTTATCTTGTATTAAGGTATTTCCCCTCTTAATACATTCCATCACAGAATACTCACCCTTAGCATATAATGCATAGGCCACACATTAGAATTGTCCAGCTATCTCACATGATATGGACTTATCTTAGTTTAAGGCATAACTTTATTATAAAGTTTCCTATAAACAATCGCAATGATACACCCTCAACTAGGGTTTCACAAGGATACACCCTCAACCAGGGTTCACAATGATACACCCTCCACTAGGGTTTCACAAGGTTACACCCTCAACCAGGGTTCACAATGATACACCCTCCACTAGGGTTTCACAAGGTTACACCCTCAACCAGGGTTCACAATGATACACCCTCCACTAGGGTTTCACAAGGATACACCCTCAACTAGGGTTTACTAACATCCTAATTAGTGATTTCACATGTAGACAACCTCTTATTAAGGTTATACATTGAATGAGCCTTAATTAGGGTTTACATCATGTATTGGGTCCATGCATTTGTTATGCATTAATGACTAGTACTATTAAAGGTATCTCCCACCTAATCACATTAGGTTTTCAAAAAGGTTTGATCAATTAGACCTTCAATAACATGAGGTATCCAATTGAATTAACCAAATTGAACCACACTCAATTCTAATCAATGGAACTTCAACCAATTGGATCATCAACTCAATCATCATTTGAATCATGGCTCACCCCTCAATTGGGACTTCAATTATGGTCTGATCTCAATGGTATTAGGGTTTATAAACACCAATTAGAGCTT
Organism: Alisma plantago-aquatica; assembly: GCA_963693085.1. NCBI lineage: Eukaryota > Viridiplantae > Streptophyta > Magnoliopsida > Alismatales > Alismataceae > Alisma > Alisma plantago-aquatica. The sequence goes on along the minus strand of OY856410.1, from coordinate 516,113,368 downwards.
TGAAGTTGATCATCAATCATGCTACTAATTGTGTTTCAATTGATTGCATTGGACCTTCAACCATTGAATTCATGGAACCAATCATCAATTGGACCTATGCTCATACTTCAATTGAGTTTAATAGGTCAACCTTCAACTAATTTGACCCTCAATTGACCCTAAATTGGTCATCAATTAGGGCTTGATTCAATTGAATTAGGGTTTGGAATCGAAGATCCAACAACACTCATCAATGCAAGATTGGTTACTTTGAAACTATTGAACCATTATCAAAATTGGGTATGACCTGACCCCAAACGGTCTTGAGGTCGTTTGGATGACCTCCAAACGGTCTTGAGACCGTTTGCCCATCATATCACTCAAATAAAAACCATCCAATTAAGGTTTGGATCATTGGATTGATCACCAAATCAGCATTGCATTGTATAACAGCTTGGTACATTTAGACCTTCAAACACCTAACCATACTCAACCCTAGACCTCCAAATGGTCTTGGGTGACCACCAAACGGTCTTGAGACCGTTTGGATGAGCTCCAAACGGTCTTGAGACCGTTTGGCCCATCCAACCTTTGGATTCTAGTGAAAAATCATCATGGATTGGTCTATCGAGTTGATCAACAGATCAGCACTACATTGCAATATGATTAGTACCTTTGGACATTCAATTGGTCAACTATACTTGACCCCAGACCTCCAAACGGTCTTGGGGTGATCCCCAAACGGTCTTGAGACCGTTTGGGTGATCCCCAAACGGTCTTGAAACCGTTTGGGCTAATCAACCCAAAATCTCAACTTAACTCATTGGAATTTCAGCACTGTTTTCAACTAGGGTTTGCCTAATTGAATAGCCTTCAACTCATGATTCCTTGGGATTTAATCCCTCAAATGCGGTGAGTCATTAGACCACATCATTAGGAACAGTAATCCCAAATGGTCAACGCTTGGTCAACGCACTCAAATGGTCTTGAGACTGTTTGCCCAAAAAGTTCAATTAAATCAGATTGAAAATCAGTACTTAATCCAATTAGGTTTCCCTAATTGATTAGGCTTCAACTCACGATTCCTTTGGATTTAATCCCTAAAATTTGGAGGGTTATTAATAAACCTAATTATGAACAGGAATCCCAAACGGTCAACGCTTTGTCAACCATCTCAAACGGTCTTGAAACCGTTTTCTCAACCAGGTCAAGTTAATCAGGTTGAAAATCAGCACATAATTCAATCCGATTGCCTAATTGATTGGCCTTCAACTCTCGATTCCTTTGGATTTAATCCCTAAAATGTGGAGGGTTATCAGCCTACATAATTAGGAACAAAATTCCCAAACGGTCGACGCTTGGTTAACCATCTCAAACGGTCTTGAAACCATTTTCTCCCAAACGGTTTCAAACCGTTTGCCCTTAAACGGTTTGCTGAAACCGCATAGCCAATCAAATTAAAACGATTTGGAGTAGCTATCAAAACGGTTTTGCTTGGTAATTTTCTTTGGATAAGCATCTAGGATTATGTCATCATCCCCTTCCTTCGAACAACCAAGAACAGCAACCGTTCTTGATGGAAATTGCAGCAAAGAAACAAGAGTGTATCAAATTGAAGAAATCAATCAACAAAGCATAGAGAATTGATGCAATAGCAATGTTTAAGGGTTTGAGTTATAAAACCCGCCTCCAATTGAGCTCCAAAGCTCCACGCTCACGCCATTAATGGTGGATGAAGCTCTTGAAACTCCCCCTAGGCTCGTCCTCAAGCTTTTGATTGCAAAAGTTGGCTAGGGTTGAAGAGGAGATCGAAATAAGAAGGAATCCATAATTTATTTTCGATTTCCACCATGAAATCAAGGAGAACGAAGGTCAAGAGCTTACCCACAGGTTGGGGTTCGTCCTCCTGGTCCTCCCTAGCTTCCTTGGTTGGTTTCCAAGCTAAGAGAAGAAGTGGGGTCGAAATAGCCTTTCATTTGGCTAGGAAAAGGCCTTTTTATAAAAATTCAATGAAAGAGAAAATACATTATTAAAATGCATTTAATTCCAAAATAGGTGCCGCCTCTTCCCCCTCAAATTCTCCTCAAAATCCTTAAGGACGAGGCTATCTTCATTGCCTCATATTCCTATCCATTATCCATGATTTAAATAAAATCAAATTAAGCACCTTAATGCTTATTATATTAATATCCATATGTGAGTGGGTTTTCTTTTCCTTATAATAATGGTGAGTGGAATTTCACCTACTTAGGATATTTTCGTTCCTTATCTTGGCAAAGGAACGTCCATCCTTATTCAAAATCAACCCAAAACATTTTGGTTAAAAGCCCTTCAATTATTTTTATTCATTTTTGCCCTAAATCGAATTAGGGTTTCAATTAGGCATTAATCTTGATTATTTTAATATCAAGATTCTCTCTCCTCCAACTTAATTCAAATGAAGCACCCCTCTCATTTTATTTTCTCTACATGATGCCACGAAACATTTGGGACCTTGTTGAAGTGGTAATTTGCATATTGAACCCTAGATTTTGGGTAAATTGCACTTTACTCCAAAACTAGGTTTTAATGCACAACATTGTCCAACAAGCTCTATCTTGGTGTCCAGGCTTGTGGAAACCATACTACTACATCATATTCATCCTTATGATGTCTCAACATCAGAGGAACATCTTATCATATGCAATTTGCAAGTTAACCCCTCAACTTGGGTAATTTGTACTTTAGTCCAAAACAAGCAATCATTGCTTTAACATTGTTCAAACAGGACCAAAATTGAAACATAAGTTCCTCATGAGCCCTAATTACTTTTCACAGGATAAGTACAAGCATATAATAAACTTTGTTAAGCAAAACTCCTGGGGTTAGAACATAACCCAGGTCAGGGATGTTACAATGATAGTATGTTGAGACCTAGGCCAAAAGGGCAAGCTAGATAGCGTATGAGATAAGCATGTAGAGCTTTGGATAACCTTGATTGAACATAGGTTTGGATCGTATGTTTCACCCACGTAGGTGTATGCATGTATCCCTAAGAGCTTGATCCACCTTCCTCAAGAGAGAGAGCCTCCAGTGGTAAGGCCGATAGTAGGGTTAGCTCTAGAGAGAGAGTAAGACCTGAGAAAGAAGGATGGATGCTTAGACTCCGAGACATGAGGAACCATTAGAAGTTGGATATGTTTTGACCTAGAATGGACGACCTAAGTGGATGGTTGTTGTTGCCTCATGCATGATCCTTGGAGGCTTGTGGTATCTTGGTTGCTTTTAAATGAACCAAACCCTAGAATGAAAAAGAGACTTCTTGAACCAATGTATGGAATTTGTAGGTGCCGACCTTACCTTTTAGGTATAGGAAGAGAGTTCCTATTACGACCCCATCTGAGCTTAATTGGTAAACTAGGGTTACCAAGATGATTACATGATTAATTGGACTGATCACTCTTGAAATCTAATGAATACTGATAATCCAATGAGAATGTTTTAACTATGATAAGAATTTTAAGTGTTCGTTTGCCTTGAGAATTAGGGTTTGAGAAACATAAACCCTAATCGGCCCAAAATAGGGTTTTGATGATACATGAACACAAAATTTGATAAGTATAGTGTTTCAGTAAATGATTTTTAGTATTTTATGTGTAACTCTTATTTACTTCAAATTTGGATATGATTTTTATATATAAAATGTGAACAACATTGGAAAATATCAGAATTTTTGAAGAATGTTCTGATCTGTTTATTGGTCGAGTTTCAAACTCGACCGATCATATTTCCAGATTTATATAGCAGTGTGGTAATTGAATTTTATATTTTTATTGGTATATCCAATTGATCTCAAATTTTGACTGTGCTTGAAAAACCAAGTTTTAGACACTATGTTAAATTGGCGTAATTTTTGGATGACTTTTGATCTCTACAGTGAGGGTGTCGGTCGAGTTCTGTGCAGGACAAACTCGACCGAATCTGCTGCAGACTGCAATATAGCAGTGCACTGTTTGATTTTTAATTATTTATTGGTAACTAGAAATGATCTTAAATTTTTACTGGAGGTCTGAAACTTCATTACGTATAACATATAAAATTTCCAGAATTTTTGGAGCTTCTGTTAGCTATTCCGTAGGCGAATTACAGAAACTATTGTGAAACTGAATATTCAGCCAATATAATTAAAATTGAGTGTTGGGCCAATATGCAATTGACCCAAGCAGCTCAAATTGACTTATATGATCGACCACACACACACACAGCTCTCATTCTTCGTCATCCACCCCAGAGAAACGAAAATCTAGAGAGAGAGGGAGAGTTAGGGCTTGAGTGGAGAAAGATGATGAATTGCTGACCTAGGGTTTTGCGGTCCGAGGAATGGTGAAATCAAGTAAGTTTGGATTCTTTGCATAGACTTTTATGGTGAATCTTCTCTCTCATGTGAAGATTCCGTCCATGCTCTGAATTGATCCAAGATGATGTTGAAATTCCCTCTTTTCTCACCCTTTCTTCATAATCTCTCATTTTCAAGGTTTCCGAGTTGAATGGAAGAAGAATTGGGAGATTTGCTAGGGATTTGATATGAGTTCGAGATCCCCTGAGTTGAGCTGCAGTTTTGAGGTGTTTTCACACCTTAGGGTGAGTGGTTACTTCCTTTAAACAGTATAATGCATGAAATTTGATTATAGCATCCAAATCCCTAATTGCTTGGTATGTGATTTGAAACCCTGAAATATCCGTTTAATTTAAGTTGTTGCAAATTGATATGATATGGATTCCTTCTCTGTTTGAATGACTCTTTGATGGTAGATTCACATCAGAAACATATACAACACATCCTAGTAAGAATGCTTTTTAGATTTATACCATATGATGTAATTAGGGTTTAACCTAATTGAGATATCACTAGAGTTTCAACCTTATTGAAGAGGACTAGTAATCTTATAAGTGGTTAGGATGTACCTCATGGGTTACCTTATTTGAATTTTATTCTTGGTGCATGATATCTCAGTGAATAGCATGGAAACCTAAATTTAGTTCAATTTCCATGGTTTCATACATATATTGATTGTATATAATTGTTGAAAGCAGTCTTTAATTTGTGAATGTTTATATCGTGTGAAATCCTTATGAGAACCATGTGATAAGTGAATGAGGCAAATGAAACCCTAGGAGCAGGGTGTTGCTATGTGATAAGAGAATAAGGAAAGGAAACCCTAAGGACAGGGTGTTCTATGAATTAAGTTATGGTGATATGAAAGGTTTCCATATGAGATGTGGTGATGCTTAACTGTTGAATTGTATGTTGTTTGTGCATTTAACTTTACATGCTTGTTCTCTTTGAGTTGGTATATATATACTACAGGGTTTCTTATTTTCACAATACATATCTCGTGAATTGCAGGTGATGAGATATGACATGCCCTAGAAAGGGATGTTACTGAGATCATGCAGATATGTATGAAATGTTAGAATGAGAATACTTGTTGGGCAGACATGATATATGTTTGAATACATGAGCTATGATGTTTTATATGATATGATATGGCAGGCCGTGTGAGCCTTGTGAGAAATGTAAAATGAGTTATTATTTCTGTTTAAAATGTATCTATAATGTTAATGTTAGACTTAGGTGCCCTGAACACCGTAGAACCCCTTTGAGAGGCATGTACCTTAGGGGTGAAACTCGTGTCCAACATCAACCGGTTGAGTAATTCTGGTGGCACGAGGATAGAAGGGTTATCCAACACCAACCGGTTGAGTAATTCTGGTGGTAACCCAGTGTTGACTCCCTGCGCCTGTGTGCTCAGGTTAGAGGAGGAGTCCAGAGCACTCAGGATGAGTGCAGAGAAGGCCGGAGAGCCTATGAGTCAGGCCGGAGAGCCTGTGGGTCCTGTAGCAGACCAGGACTGGCAGTCAGACTTAGCATTTCCCGGGTGTGTCGCTAAGTCTTGTACGGTGTGGCTGTAGTGCACTGCGAGTCTCTATGCAGAGTACACTGCATAGATCAGGGCATAAGCTAAAGTGTGATCATATGGGTTCACAAAGTTCCTTATAAATGAAAGAGTTAAGGAAGACTATAGCATAGTATTCTAGTAGTTATTCTTTGGATGCAATATTTACATTCTTTGTTATTTCAATTATATTGTTTTAGAACTGCTCAGTGTAGTATTTATTGCTGTTAAATTTCATATCGTTTACTCAAAGTTATATCTGTAATCACATTAGTGACTTAGACTGTTTCTTTGAAGTACTCATTCACTGAGCGAGTAGGCTCACCCCTCTACTCAAACATTTTAGGGTTAACCGCGTGGACTTGAAGATGGTCAGAGCATCATTGTAGATCTGCCACAAGAGTTAAGTACAAGATTAGTTGAGTCAGTCAGTCCTTGTCACTCTAGGTCCTCAGTAAGAGATAAGAGAGAGAGTTGTAATTACGATGTGAAATATTATTCCTCTTTTGCAATTGTATGCTAATTAGTAGGTCTTATGTGCATAAGGTGTAAGAGACATCATGAATGTTTATGCATGTATCTTTGCTATTAAAGTATGATTAGTAAAAGAAATGTTCAGATTCCCTTGTTAAGATGATTTATGTGGTTCAATGCGAGGAAACAAGAGTTTTAACAGAAAAGAAAAAAAAAGTTAAGGGTGTTCTTTGTTTTACATATAAATCCTATCTTATGCCCTAATCTCATGATTTGAGGAAATTGTGAGATCGGGGTGTAACAGTTCCTTAGACTGAGGAGGTATAGAACTAGATGTGAGGCCTCACACCTAGTTGGTTGTCCAAGTGTAGGGCTCACAGGTGTTAATCACATGGAAGAATAGTAGGAAGTGCATGCTATACCTTGTACCTATTTGGTTGCGGTTGAAAAGTTGAGCATGCAGTTAGACAGCTGAGGCATGAAAGTGAACCTGGGGTTCCTAGACCTAAGAGGGGAAGTAGTAGTACCTGGTGCCCCTGATGCTCACGCAGATGCTTGAGTTCCTACGCATGGGAGCATGGCACCCCTTAGGTTAGAGGAAAAGGAAACCCCTTGGACTAAGGTATATGCTTGATGAACCCCTCACATACAGGATGGCGACCTATGCATGTTTGATGATTAGTCCAATGATAAGGAATAGAAACAAGTATGACCTACATGAAGGTCTAGCATGGCTTAGTAGGTGGTCTTCTTGTTAGCTATGTGCCTTAGTATCTTAATAAGGCTAAGCATGCTCATGATGATATAAACCATGGACGTAGGAATGTTTGTGACCTTTGTTGCTATCAAGAGATAGTTTTCTCCCATCCTAGGGAGGGACCCTTCTGTAGGGTGAGTATCAACTTTTATTTAGGTTCGAGGTAACCTAAATAGGTCTCTCTTATAAGAGTTTGATGATATAAGTGGAGAACACATGGTAGGAGCATGAATCTATAGACCCTTGTGTGACCATCTCTAAAGGGCATGAGGATAGGTTGCCCTGGTGGGAACCTATATGGGGCCAGACCAAGGTGGATAGGTCACCAAGATCCCTATGAAAGGATGTAAGTTTAGCCACGTATGCCCAGAGAGATGATGGAGTTTTTGGGTAGGGATTCAAGTTTGATATGTACCATGATAGAATCCTAAGTCTATACTAAGGTCAAGTGGGGATAAGACTGATGGGAGTAGGAGTTGCCTAATTTCGTAGTTGCACAAGACCATAGGGTCGGGAGGTAACAACTGTTGTTGTCCGAGGACCATGGGTTAGGAGATTGATTACCTTCATGAACTCATGGGACCCAAAGGGAAAACGAGGTGGGAACTCCCTAGATGCATAAGGGAAGAGGGATGACCCCAAAAGTACTGGCACCCTACAGGCCTAGAGGAGATGACTAAGGATTGTGTGACGACTGAAGTGTGTTTGGGAACAATTTTCTATGGATGTAAACCTGATATTGAGATGTTCAGGATGTGGAGACATGTGATGCACATTTCAACTTAGTTTGGAAAGGTGTACTGGCGATGTGGGATGCACCATCTCTACTCTTGGAATGTGATGAACTCTGTATTTGGACTACAACCAAATGCTTATTTCCTCTCATTATGAGGGTGAGAGATAGGGAAATATGTGTGTCATACACTAAGTGTAAAGGTGATGTGAGCTGAAACATTGTTATGATGTATGAGGATAGAGATAGTAGCGTACCTTTGTGGAAGGTACGATGTATGGATGGTTTACAAACATGAAGAGAACTAAGGTAGTCATCATGAAGATGTTTTGTCAAGAGCAGCATGGAATTTATGAGTTGTATAAGCTTGATAGTCAAGATGATGATCTTGAAGTTTTCTTGACTCAGTTAGACCTAAGTTTGAGATGAGGATGAAAGGTGGAATATATGAAGGTTTATGTCTTCATCGCTACCTAGCACATAAGGATGTAAGGTGGTAATGGATGCTCTTTGTTGAGACGCAGTTGTCTAGTTTATCCAGTAGAGAGGCTAGAAGAGGTGGTTGGGTGAACCCTAAGATTGTGAGACATGTATGGTTAACACTCAGATACAACCAGACATGTTGGTCAAGTGGTGGTTTCTTGGTTATCCAGCCTAGGGCTTGATGCGATAAGAGGATGGTTGAAGAACCTTAGATACACCTCTCAGGAAGGGAAGGTGATGGAACCCATGAATAGAGTGTTCTAGGGTTTCTGAGAAGTCAACCTTGAGGAATCATGACATGTAGGAGCTTGTGATGATAAGTACACCCTGCATCATGGTACTACTAAAATTATTAGAGTTTTTCATAGTGCTTTGAATACCTAAGATGAAGAAGTAGATAGAGTTGCATGTTGCTTGTCCCCATGCATGCCAGTGGGTAAAGGTCGAACATCGATAACTTAGTAAGTTGCTACGAACAATGCAGAGTTCCTGAGAGGGAATGGGAGTGGATCACCATGGATGTTGTGGTGAGTCTCCCCTGGACCAAGGGAGGTCATGATGCAATATGGGTTATGGTAGATCGCCTTACCAAGTTGACCTAATCCCTTACCTAAGAAAGAGGGCATTGTCAGTGTGACAGAACTGGTTTAACAATATATGAGAGAGGTAGTTCATCTACTCTATGATCTGAGTTTGATATCATGAGTATGACCTCAAGTTCACTTCCATGTTATGGAAGTAGGTACAAGAAGAACTTGATACTAGATTGAAATCGAGTACAGCTTATCACCCCTAACTAATAGTTAGTATGATCCATACTAGAGGCTCTGATGAGAGTGTGTCTTCTCATTCAGGGTGATACATGGGAGCAGTTCCTATCCTATGAGAGTTTGTTTGTGACGATAACCACCATATCCAGTATCGGGATGAAAGAATCTTTGTGAGGGAGGTTGTGTCGGTCACCGCTTCATTGGGATGATGTTGGTGAAAGTACCTTATGAAGGTCAAAGAGACCACAATGTGTGTAGATGAAGTCACTTTGATCATGTGATGGCTGAGAAAGCCCAGGGGCGACATGAATCGTGAGCTGATGTGAAGCAGACTGACATGCATCACTATAGGAGAATATGTGTTATGAAAACCCGACCCCTCTGAGCTATAGATGAGAAAGATGAGTCTGCGATACATGAGTCCATTTGGGATGGATTGGTGGATATGCTTATGTTTATCCTGATGTATGATGTGTTCCATGAGTCCAATCTAGTGCACTATGTGATGTACCCAAACCATGTGTTGAGCCATGAACCTATTTAGCTTCTAGGGAGGCTGAAATATCCTGAGTCACCTATGAGGGTATGAGATACCAAGGTGAGAGAGAACTCAGATGTAAGAATATAAGATGATAAAGATTGTTTGGAAGCACCATGGAGATTATGAGGCCACATGAGAGCCAATGATGGACATGGAAAAGTTTTATCCCGAATTGTTTGTATGTTGAAGGAATTTTGAGGGGAAAATGGTGGGAAATGCAATTTCCTTAATAAATATATGATTATGTATTTTGTATGAATTATGTGCCTTGAATGGCTTCCTTTGATAAATAGCCTTGTGTGTTTGATTTCTTGGGCCTTGTTGGCTATTGGGCCCGATAACAAGAAAAAAGAAATAAAAAGGAAAAAGAATCAATTAATAAAGGAATAACTAAGATAATGAGAAAGGAAAGATATGGAAGCATATGAAAGGCTAAGAATTATCCTTCAAGGAGGGATTTTGTATATTTAGGATTTCTTGGGTTCCAAGGAGTCCAAGTTGCAAAGATAATAGGAGAATAAAGAGATAAAATAAAATAAAGCATTATTAAGAAGGAAAGTGGAGATAATGATGAAAATATGAGAAATATGTGGAAATAGAGATAATGGAATCATTATGAATGTTATTTCAACTCCACATGGTTCCTTAGGATACAAGGAATCCAAATAAAAAGAATATAGGAATAGGAGAAAGAAAATATGGATGAAATATGCCTTAATAAGTGATAACTTTCTTATAAATAAAAGTCTCCCATACTTTCAATTTTGAGTTCCCAATTTAGTACGCACGTGGATTCAGTCATTGTGGACTTTCCCTTAAAATTTGGGACCAATCAGATAAGTGGTTTAAGAGTTATGATTTTTACAAAATTCCTTTAAAGTAAGAAGGATAAATTAAATATCACAAATCGATTTTGATTCATGTTCTTTTATGGGGTCTGACAGCCGTTGGATCAGGATCCAACAGTGGCTGCAATTCACCTAAAATCTAGAAAGGAGGAACAGACTCATGGGATTTTGGGACTCTTTTCCTTGCTAATCAATGACCATGCACCAATGGGACCTCTCCCATTGCGTTTAGAACACCTTCCCGAGTTGATAGATCCCGAGGTTGGATGGGTTTCGAACACGATGTCGTGTTTCCCCAATCCGCAGGTATGTCCTTGCTAGGCTTGATGTATAGGCTATAAAAAGGGGACCGAGGTCTTGCTCCGAGAGAATAGGATCGACCACAAGATGCCACAGGATCCGTTGTAGTCTCCCCACATACCAATTTGTCGAGAAGCGCCGGAATTCCTCTGAAGGCTCTCCCTCCCTGCCGGCCATGGAGGCCCCACAGGCTTGCTCACTTCACGCCACTAGATGGACAGCTGAGGCCGCCAGCAAGTTCGACTTGAGCCAACGATGGTGGTGGCATCTTTGCTTTGGCCTTTAATGTACTGAAACCTGGAGTCAACTACTGTGTTGACTGGTTGCGGGCTCTGTCTCGCGAGCAGGAGGTGAGCGGGAGGAAGGAGAAGACACAGATTCAAATGACCAGTCTACCCTTAGAGTGCAAGGCCGAACCATACAAGGTGTGAGGGCAAGAAGGACTTTGCGGACTAGGCTGAGAGGCTCACCCGCGTGGAAAAGAAGAGCAAGCCGCTCTGCTGAGGTGGCGGCACTCCATTGGCCCTAAAAGGTATATTTTTTACAAAATCATAACTAATTACCCGTAACTCCGATGATAGTAAGTCTTATATGAAAATTTATCAAGAGAATGCAAGGAAGCCAATAAAAATGATGTTAAAGTCCGATGATAGTAAGTCTTATATGTTCCTAATTCCAAAAGCGTCATAAGTGGATAATGATATGCTTTAAACTTAGGTTAAAAACCCTAATGATGATTAAAGATCAGATTTAAGGTTCTTAATGTGTTAATTCGAGTATAAATAACTTGTTGATAAATAAAGTGATATTTAGATCTAATAATAGATAATAATTGGCTTGTTTTAGGGTTTAATCCATGAATATATGATAATGCTTATAGAAACCCTAATCTAGGGTAAAAGGGTGATTAACGTGATTAATTTGAGATTCTTTGGAGCAATGTTGTTGTGAGTCAAGCCTAATCATGTTAGGAAGGAATTAACAAGCTAGTTAGGGTTTGAGATGAGATTTTTTGTTTTAGGGTTTATGGAATCAATAATGAAGATGAACCCTAATGAAACCCTAAAAGGAAGTAGGAAACCCTAGGAAGCGAGTTCAAGAGAATAGAATATGAGAAAGAGAATGGTGATTAGATTACATGTACTTTTCAGGGTTCTTGCTTGCATTTGTGGATTGAATTGCTTGCTTGGATACTTTCTTGCTTGGATTAATATTAGCTTGTTGATTTGACTGGACAGGTATGTGGCTACGCTTATGGTTAAATCGCTTTAGTTTCCCGGTGATTTCTGTGGTTTTGTCAGTTACTTGAAATTAACTACTTGATTGACATTTATTTCATGCAACTATAAAGTGACTATGGCTATCACCATAATTATACGTGCATGACTAACTCAGATCTCGGTCCTCCTCTGTAGCTTTGTTAATGATGAGAAAGATGACCTAGTACATGGTCTACCCGTGAGGTAGGATCATTAGGTTATCGGATGACCTAGTACATGGTCTATCCGTGAGGTAGGATCATCAGGTTATAACGATTCGATGTGTTGGTCTATCCATGGGTAGGACCATATGACTCCACGACCCTATGTATTGATCTACCTGTAAGGTAGAATCATGGGGGTTAGTTGAGATCTACCATATGAGCACTAGTACAGTAATGGTCTATAGCGTCAGTTTTTTCATGCCTATAGTGTCACTTTTTAGCCGACACCTAAGTGGCCGTAGCTAGAGAAATTTCTTTATAGGGTCGGTTTTTTTAACCAAAGAAAACATACCTTATATAGTAAAAACCGACCCAAGAGGTTGTCAAAAACTAACCTCAAATGAGAAAAGAAAGTGTACTTGAACCCTATAAGGTCGGGTTTTCTAAATAACTGACCCTAGAGATCGTATGTAAGGACGGTTATATGATGAAAACTGACTCAATTGAGTCTACAGATTGAGCTTGCTGATAACCAGACACTATAAGGTCAGTTTTTCTTAATAAGCGGCCCTAGAGATACTATGTAAGGACTATTATATGATGAAAAACAACTCAATAGAGTATACAGATTGAGCTTGCTGATAACCAGACACTATAAGGTCGATTTTTCTTAATAATCGACCCTAGAGATGCTCTGTAAGGACGATTATATGAAGAAAACCGACTCAATAGAGTTGTTGAGATATGGTAGAACGGATGTGCCGCATAGCACGACCGTGTTGGGATATGGTAGAACGGTCGTTCTACGTGGCATGGTCGTGCTACCATATCCCAACACGACCGTTCTACGCGGCACGACCATTCTACCATATCCCAACACTACTGTGCTATGCGACACGACCATTCTACATGACAACACGACCGTGCTACGCGGCATGGCCGAGATACCTATAAGGTCATTTTTTTAAGATAACCGACCCTATAGGGTACAATTTTTTTTAAAAAAATATGTAGAAACAAAACAGAATAGAAGAACAAGAAGAACCAGGATGTGGAAGAGGGGAGCATTGATGCTCAACCGTCACCATTCCAAACAACACATTCATAACAAAAATGATTCATATATTCAGTTGAGTTACACATAATCACATCATAATTTACAAAATGATAGGTTGCAAGTCTAAGATGATATTAAATGTCAGATACAAAAGTAAATATGAAAGAGTTCCAAAACTACATACATAAATGGAGCTGATATATTCAATCCAATGATATATTGACTTCATTTAGAAAAGCATATGATCACTCTTCTCAGAATTCATTTAAGTCCTCAGGTGTGTAAGGTTGAGTTGTAAAGATCTGTAACAGAAAAGACACATGCTAATATTTTATAAAATGACTACAACTCACTTGTAAATTTATGATGTTATTCTTTATTACCTGATCTATAGTTTGAATGTCATGTGATGCTTGTTTGACAATAGCTCGCATATATTTCATTACATAGTAGCCACAAGCCCAGCCATTATTTTATATAGGACACTAAAAATAATGAATTATACTTAATGTTAGTAAATTACTATAAATAGAGTTGAGATAAGACTATAAGAGTTGACATATAAGAGTTGAAAATTAATACATATAAGACTAAGCAGTTGTCAAAGTAGCTACATTAACATTTTTCAAAGTCAATGTCTTTAATTTTGTGGGTATTTGTCCTCCACCTTCACGAAAATCCTTTAAACCCCTATCAATTAAACAATAGTTGGTAAAATAGAAATTCTAAATAGAAATATCATCTTGAAGCATTTACTAAATTTATGCTTACTCCATAGCTGGCAATTTCAGTTTGTGACCCCTTGTTGTTTTTCCCATTGGGTCAAGATAATAAAGAGTCATCAATTTTGGGATAACCACCACTAATTCTCAATGTCTAGATATGAGTAAGAATAAAACAAACATTAAAATAAATAAATTTATTTATTATTAAAATTATATTGAATAATAATACTTATTGGATGTTAAAAGGAATTAGGATAATTTCCTTTCCCACACTAGCAAAATATTTGAATGCAGTAGAGAAGTACTCATTCACATCCTCAATATGTGTCTCTACTTGACTAGTGACTCAAGGAACTAAGAATCCAACATTCCTTATATCAAAGTTTATGGTCTCGATATATAAATGGTTGTAAAACATTTGTAATTATTTTCATATATAGAAATAAGCTAAAAATGTGTATTGGAATTTTCTATATTGATAGATACTTACCTTATCCATACTTCTAATATCGAAGTATTCAGCTAATCATACCGGAACAACTCTATAATATCATCAAGAAAAATATAACTGTCAAAGTCCCTCCTAGTTGCATCTTCATTGACCAACATTTGTAATCCAGAGCTTTGGTTGGCTAAGTATCGACACAAACATTTACATTTACTTCACATCTCATCGAATGTGGATTCTAGAATAAAAGATGGCTTGGCCATTGGAGGACGACTAGTAGACGTTTTACTTTTTGGTTTGCAAACCTGTTAATTAAATTATATACTTATATTACACGAGTTCATATATGTAGTCAAATATGAAAAACATGGTAGAATTCAAGTATACCTTGTCATTAATAACCAAGTGTCTAGGCCAACCCACCATAGCACCCTCTGCTTCTTCAACTGTACTATATTCAGGATTAGGTATGGGTAGTGGTTTTTCCCCCATTCTATCATACACAAGATGGATGGACACACAAAAAAGGTCATCAGTAATTTTTTGGCAATGCAATGTACCACCAAGATTGTATACCTTGCCCACTGCCACAACATTATATTCTAAAACCTCCACTGCAAGTTTACAGTTCATACCAACCTAGAATTGAAATAATATAAGTTATATATGAAGCGATAAACCAGATACCTACCAAAACTATATATATATAATCATATATATATCATACTAATAACACAACATATAGAGCAAAAACTTACTGCAGATTGTTGTGGTGGGTCATTGGGAGTGCTCCCATGACCTTCTATAGTTGGAGCATGGGCTTGTACCTCATCATCTAAGAGACGCACAGTTTGAATAGGTTGAGAAGGTTGAGTAGGTTGAAATGAAGACATTATTTCTTTTACTTTCTATGCTACTAATGCTTCAACTTCCTCTTATGTAAGACCTCCTTCATGACCTCTTTTAGATTGTGAAGGGCCAAAATAATACTTCAATCCTATGCCAGCTCCTAATCCCCTAACATGGCCAGGATGCTCCTTCGTACCAAGAGAAACTAATAGTTCATCCATGCGGCTAGTTGGGATGAACTTTCCTTCCTTCCTTTGCTCATGGAGATCAATCTATTCATAGTTAATAAAAATATTAAATCACAATATCAAGTAGATATGAATAAATCTAAGTTTGTGGGAGTTACTCTTTACTTAATTGGGATATACCTACCATCTTTTATGCCACCTCATTAGTTGCAGGGTTGACAATTTCACATGCTCGATTCTTTCTAGCATCAATCCACTACAAGTGTCGGGGTGGACGCTCAGCTTGAGTTGTACTAGATTCTTCTCCAGAAAAGAGTTACTTCTCTTGTAGTTAGCTGCGGAAGGCATAACCACCGGGCCCCAAGCGATGGTCATGAACATTTTTGGCCCGTCTTTCCTTTTGGGCCTCGTGAATAGCCTGATCATTTAAAATGAGGTATTGAAATTTAGACTTGGCAAACATATATAAAAAGATTCACCTCCTTAATTGTATAAAATTAAAGATTCATACAATACATTAAAATCTTTATTACCTGAAACTCTTCCAATTTGCTAGTTGCAACAAATCTTTCCCACACCTTACGATCTATAAAAACATATATATATTTGTTGCTTTCTTCTTTTGTTTAGGATTATCTATAAATTCTCTTTTGAGATATGTCTTAAAATCCCTCCATCATACACAACAACGTTGTAGCACTTTTTTCTTGTGATCTTTATCATTTAGATGAAAAAACCCTATATATGCAAAAGAAGCAATAATGTTGTCTTAAAAAGGATATGTCTTTCCAAGCCAACTAAATTAGAATCAATAAACAAAAACATATTAAAATAATATCACTTCCAGTCACATATATATCTTTCCATAGGAGGTCTTTTTAGGCATTAGAAACATCATGCCAATTTTCTATATCTATTGCCACCTTACTGCGCATGGTCACCCCTACATAATTCTTGAAAGCACTAGCATGTTCCCCAATAGGTACTCCTGTGACATCAAACTGGACTGTCAATTTCTCCCCTTTAGCCGTGAGCTCCTGCATCCTACGCATCAATGAGGGACCTCTACTTTTCTTAGCATCACCACTACCATCTTCATGGTGCTCATACTCAGAATGTTCATCTTCACTTGCCATTTTAGAACCTACAAGTATACATGATAAAAGAAACATAAGTGATATTAAAAGCACAAGTGGTTGAATGATATATGATGTATATTTAAAAGATTACGTGCTTGAATGATAATAAAATAAATAATTCAAAGAATACATGCCTCTAGTATTGGTTGAGTTGTTAGTCAAGTAAAATTCCTTCAGCATAGTCTTGACGTTTATAGTATTCATCGGTGTTATATTCAACATTTACACCTGGAAAACCAACTGAGAATGGGTTGGAATCATCATACTTTTCATAGTATTCTTCTTCATTTATAAGATCTATAGTAAACTATCTTTTTCCATGAAGAATGACAGACCAATTTTTATTTACCAGGTCATCAATATAGAATATTTGTTTTGCTTAGTCTGCCATGATGAATGGCTCTTATTTCTCACCAATCTTTTTAAAATTCACCAATTTGAAACCCAACTCATCTACTAAAACTCCTTTGTTGTTGTCAAACCAATTACACCTAAAGATAGGAACTCTGAAATCTGTATAGTCCAATTCCCATATATCCTCAATGACGTTGTAATATGACATCTCAACTTCTCGTGGTCTTTTATCTTTGGCACTAGCAAAATACAACGAACAAGCTTGAATAGTGACCCCACTATTTTGGACTACACTACTTTCATTTTGACGCTCTGTATAGTATTAAAATCAGTTTATGTCATAACCTTCATATGACATGACATCCATTTTTGGCTTAAAGGTGAGCCATTTTATGTTTTCATCAACATTATTCGGTGATTCAGATAGTTGATTAAAGACTTTCTCTTCAAACCACCTAATAAATGTTTGATTATGCTCTCTTGCAAGCCACATTGAACTGGATCGCGGATGATTTCTCTTGATAAGATCATTGTGTTTTGTGATTTCCCACAACTCACGAATGATTCCTTTCACTCGTCCTCCCAGAGTTCCTTTGCCACAATAAGATTCAGTGTGATGGGAATTTTTTAGATCGCTAGAAGTTTCAATGCAATTCAAAAAATCATTGCAAAAGTCCATCACCTCCCTAGCCACATAACCCTCAATAATACTCCCTTCAGGACGATAACAATTCCGAACATCACCTTCAAAACACTCATGTAGCTTTCAAATGGATGCATCCACTGTAAGAAAATTGGACCCAACATCTTCACCTCCCTTGTAATATGTACTATAAGATGAACCATGATATCAAAAAATAAAGGAGGAAAGTACATTTCAAGATGACACATGGTAACAATTACATCTTTCTGTAATTTATCGAGAGTATCAGGATGTATCACTTTGTTGTATATTTCATTGAAGAAGAAACAGAGTCTTGTGATTGCAAACCTTACATGCTTCGACAATATAGATCGAATAGACACAGGTAAAATTTGTTGCATTAAGGTGTGACAATCGTGAGATTTGAGACCTATCAACTTCAGATCCTTCTTTGATACCAATCTACAAATATTAGAAGAAAATCTTTATGGAACCTTAATATTATAGAAGCACTCATAGAAAGTCTTTTTCTCCTGCTTTGACAAAGTGTAATGAGCTGGTGGTAAATATGTGCAGCGACCCCTGATCTCCACTGATATTTCTTTTCTTATACCCATTAATTCTAAATCTTTTCTAGATTTAATGTCATCTTTAGTCTTTCCTGGTATGTTCAATAGCATACTGATGGAGTTTTGCAACGCCACTAAAAATCCCAGAGATGATGAATCTCTAGGTTTAGCCTTGCTTGTACTATGGTAAGATCTCCACCCACATGTGCTAGGACACGCGGAAGTCTTATCGTAGTATAGTTAAGGGTCGAATCCTCGGGACAACGGTCTTGATTAGAATTAATCAAGATGGAAAACATTTTAGTTGCACCTAATTACTTAACGGTTGATATTTAGATCGAAAGTTTGATTTGGTTGTTTAAACTAAGTGCGAGGAAAGTAAAAGCAAGAAAGTAGAAATTAGGGTTGTAAACAATGATTAAAAACCACTAGGATGTTATCGGGTTTCACGCCACTACACATGGATCAAAACATGCAACATAATAAATCAACCTGCAAAGAGATTCTAATCAGTTAGTATCTTGTAGACTTAGTTTCTTTTCAGATAACTAACTACGAGAAGAGTGAAGTATTGCAACGCCAGCCATACCAAAATGAATGGTCACTTGCTTTGCATTACTTCTTCATGAAGTGTGTTCCTCGACCTTGCCAAGGTTGCACTTTCATACGTCAACTGATTCCATTTCATAGTATGAAATTGCAACGATGAGAGTGAGTTTACTCCACTCATGAAAGCACTCCTAGATACCGAAACAGACGTATGGTGACTACATACATCCAGAACCAACTTTCAATCGATATTCAGATCTAAGGGTACAAACGTAGACAATTCATACCGAAAGACAATAGGTAATACAAGTTGATGATCAAGCAACAAGCATTCATTTAACGATTGATGTTGAACTGAAAAGGAGAGTATCTCTATTGCAAACAGTTGAATTACATTGCATGAAATGAAAACATGGGTAGCGGGGCTACTCCCCGCACCCTAGTGAATGAGACTACTCACTCATATCAAGGACAAAGAAGGAGGCGAGAAGAGAGAGAAAGAACGTCATCTCCACAGAGGAGGGAAGGATGAACCCTTAGTGAAGAGAGCAACGATCTCCGCAGTTCGTGGATGCTTTGATGACAGATCTTCTCTTCCCACCTTCTTTGTTGTTGAGAGAGAAGGTAGCTTGAAGATGGAGCGTGGATCTCAAACTGGCAGCCTTGGGGCGATGGATGAAAGATGGGGAGTGCTCTGGAACTGGAGAGGCAGCCTTTGTTGGGCGTCTGAGAGTCGTCCCCCTTGTGAGGACCCCTTTGGATCTTATTTATAGGCTTAAGTGGAGCCCAAACGGTCTTGAACCCATTTGGGTGCTGAACACATTTGGCCGCTGAACCCGTTTGGTCCTTGAACACGTTTGGGTGCTGGACCCATTTGAGCACTGGACTCGTTTGGGCGCTGGACCCGTTTGGGTTGCTGAACACGTTTGGGCGCTGAACTCGTTTGAGCACTGGACCCGTTTGGGTGCCGAACTCGTTTGGGTGCCGAACTCGTTTGAGCACTGGACCCATTTGAGAACTGGACCCGTTTGGGCGTCGAACTCGTTTGGGATTATGCGGTCTCGGGACCGTTTAGAGTTCATGCGGTCTTGAGACCGTTTAGCCTTAAACGGTCTTGGGACCGTTTGGCCTTAAACGGTCTTGGGACCGTTTGGGGTTTTTGTAATTTTTTTTGTGTTTTTCTGCAAGGAAAAAGAAGAGAAAAGTTAATCTATTGATGTGTCAGCAATAAGGTAAAGATTTAATTATCCTTTCTAATTTATTTAAGAAAGAGTATGGAAAACAAGGGGAAAACTAATAAAATAGCATCACAAAGTGAGAGGTTATCACCCCCCCTAACTTAGAGTCTAGCTTGTCCTCAAGTTAGATAGAGCTGAGGGCAGCTGCAGTGGCGAGGCGTTTTTATTTAGTTAGGATTTCCATACTCTTGTTTCAATTCTCAACCTGAGTTCTCCTCAAATCATATCGGATCTTATTGCTCGCCTTGACTCTTTTAGGTTTTTGAGAGATGCATGGGTCTCAAGTTCCTTCCGTATCCCGTAGCTTGCATTGGGACCACTTTTTATTCTGTGCATGTTGTTGACTCTAATCAACTTTATATCTCTCTGAGGAACCTAACGATAACTAGAGTGGGTATGAGGGTTGGCTAAAGGCTTAAAGTGTAACTCTCCCTTTTTGTGGGAGAGGGCTTGTCTATTCTTTTTAGAGACCCACTACCGGGCACGACACATCTGCCTTCATGAGGGCAGCTAAATGTACCGGCCCGGGTGAGCTCTTTATTAGCCTTCTCTTATATTTAGAAACCTTAGGGTCCCACTACCAGGCACGACACATCTGCCTTTATGGGGGCAGCTGAATGTACCGGCCGGGTGAAACCTTTATTGGCTCTTCTTATAAGTCCTTATGCATGGCACAACTCTCATGTTTTTATTCAACACTCTGGCTTTTATTCGAAAAACTCACATGCTTGGGATTTGGGGATTGCTTTTGGAATTTATTTTGGGCGGCCAAGCATCTTTTATTTGAAGAGAGAAAAGTTGTTCTTAGAGTTTTTCAACATGCACTTATTGTGTGGTCCGCTTGCAAGACTTCTTAATTCGGAAGTTGCCTGATACCCCTCTCGTCCTTGAAAGCTCGGCTTATTTCTACCTTGATAT
This sequence comes from Alisma plantago-aquatica, assembly GCA_963693085.1. Taxonomy (NCBI): domain Eukaryota; kingdom Viridiplantae; phylum Streptophyta; class Magnoliopsida; order Alismatales; family Alismataceae; genus Alisma; species Alisma plantago-aquatica. Next base: position 516,092,447 of record OY856410.1, on the reverse strand, counting down.
AGACCTTGTGGAGAGTCAGATATAGAAGTGAAACAAAAGCATGAAAACCCAAGGTGGAGAGATATTATTAAGTCGCCATTGTATGTCTAAGTGCTATTTTACTTTTGAGGACTAACCTGATTCTAAAGTTAGCTGAGGGTGACTTTTATTCTAAAGATGAACCATTCTTAAAAAGCTAAAGGTGTAACGGAAACTGAGAAAATTTATACAAGAGAAAAAGAAAAAGGAGAAGATGGAGAAAGAAGGATATATAGATGATACCTCACCCTTGTCTAATGTACCCCCCTAACTTATCACGCACTCTGTCCTCAGAGTGTCAAAGTGATAGGTGGAGTAGTACGAGGACAAGGGTCGCAGGTTAAGTGAATCCTGTGCTTGCCCCTGGTTCTTGAAGGAGTTTAGCTGCAAATTGTCCTCGCAGGGCGTGATAGTCTAAGTCAATCATCTCCTCAACTGGTTTCTGAAGAACGATGATGGTGTAGATCCAATAAAGGACATGGAAGCCACAATCGTTTGATTGTCGAATATGTTGGGGACACTTGTTGCAGAAGGAAGGGCGGTGGAAATGTTCTTTGTCATAAGCTTTTGTGTGCTGACTTAGGAAATCGATTAATTTTTCAGCACATTCTTTCGCTACTACCTCCGTGGGCGTTTTTGGCGTCACGACATAATTCTTCTGTTTTGGATTGTAATGGCTGTCAGAACTATTATAAATTGTAATTGTTCCTTCTGGTAGGTTTGTTGCCAGGAGAAGCCAGTGTTCATGATAGAGGAAGGGTAGCATGATGAACTTCGGCGTTGTGTGTTGTAGATAGGAGATTAGTGTTTCATCTGCGCTGAAGTGCTTTAGCTTTAAAAGATCATCCTTCAAATAAGGAGACACCATATATGTTGTGGGGTTATCTTGGCCTAGGAGAAATTGGTAGGCGGCCATTAGGCTTACAGAGAGTGATCCTTTAAATTGTAAAGTTTCTCGAAGAGTGTCTGCCATTATGAGAATGTCACCAGACATGAACACGAGTTCATCTTTCTCAGCAGAAAGCCTTGACATGATGAGACATAGTTCGTAGTCGGAGAGGCCTTTGCAAGCACTGAGATCAAAGTCTGGGAAGGATGGTTTGATGGCAGACAAAGGATCAATGTCGTCTTTGCTTTGCTCGGTTGTCGAGGCTGGTTCCTTTGATTTCTCTGACTCCTTCAGAATTTGTCGAAAGGGTCGCCGCTGCGGTCGCTGGATAGAGGAGAAGAGGTAGCGAGGGACATCATCTGGTGCCATCGTCGGGTCCTTGAAGATCCGTCTATCACAGATGAGCTCCATGGCATAATGTCCTCGTAAAGAATGAAAATCTTCAGCAACCAGAGCAGAGAATGGGATTTCTTGGTTTAGCACTTGGATGTGACGTATGGTGCAGAAAGTGCAATCCCCGAATTTCTCGTCTGCTTGGACTTGCGGGTTTATTATTTTGAACCAAGGCTGGCTCCAGTTGTGGCGGAGAGATGGACGTGCATCCCAAATTAGCTTAAGCAGCTGAAAGGGTATACATCTTGCTTCACCGGCTGCTTCACCCATAAAGTTTATTGTACCGGCGGGTAGCTCAATGCTGCAGAAGTTATAAACCGTGGCGTCCCGAGCCTCAGTATCAACAACCATGAATAACCAATGATTTGAAACTTGGAAGGGCACGGTAAGATAACGTGCTCGTCGTGCTAAACCGGTACGCAGACGTTCGATTGATTTTTCTTTGATGTCCTTGTATAGCAGTCCCAAAGATAGGGTAGGTGAGGCATTAAAAACAGGCTGCTGCCGCTTATGACTTATGTACGTTTCTATACAGTTGGCGAGAAGGACACGGAAGATAGACATTGGTATCGTCGACCGAGGTCGCAGAATGTTGCGGAAGGCTTCACGTGTCATCTTGCGCTTTGTTTTAGCATTGTGGTAGATGATATCGTCCCCTTCTTTTGCATCGTCCACGATAGTGTTCAGTATAAAAATATCCTGAGCATCTAATGTGGAGATGGCCGCCATATCTAGGTCATGCATTTTGTGCGGTAGGGGTGGTGGCGGGGGAAGCTCTCGTGGAGGGGGGGGAGGGTGGTAGTTCTGGAGCTTCCTCATAGCCCTGTATGTCGTCGTCTGAGTCCGAGGCAGAATCGAGCTCTTCATCAGTATCTAAACGCACTCGTTCTGATTCGTCCTCGTCATGTGGTGAAGCTGCTGGCGTGTCGAGCGCTGAGGGGGTGGGACAGCTGTTGCGGGGAAGCTGGCGTTGGTTCCTATTATACATTAGTGGAACTCAGCAAAAGCCGCGTCTTTAGCAGCCTCCCCGATGGAACCCATAGCGGAATAGTCAAGAAATTGGTCCCCATATGACATGTTAACATTATCATTGCGTGGGGATTTGGGATCTTTATCACCATCATGGTGATCCATCTGCTGTTTGGGTTCTGTTCCATGGCTGGGACCCTCCCCAGCATTATCTGGTTTATCAAAATCATCACTGGAGGAGGTACTGTTGTTGGAGTCGGCCGAAGAATCAGAATCTTCATCGTCATCGTCTTCATTTGCTGCTGATTTATCCGTTGTTTTCTTACATGCTTTCTTCTTGCACTGACGATGGATGGATTGAAGCTCGTCGTATGCCACTTGCACGTGCTCGTGTGTTTCAAGCAGTGCGTCGTGGGTTTCCTTTAAATCAGAATAACGTGCTTCAGCCGAGAGGAGTCGTGCTGTGAGGTCAGTTACTTGAGCTCTTAGTTGAGTAAGTTCATTGGTGGATGACTCCTCTTGGCGTTTGTGTAGCTGTGTGAGGGTGATGTTGATGTCGTCCAAGCGCATACTGAAAGATTGTTGTTGCAGCTTGAGCTCGCGGAGGGTCTCAGGCAACAGTTGAGTCTGTATTGAGATCTTCTCGACTAGCTTTGCCATCGCTTTGTGCTGGCTTTGGACTCCAAGGACCAGCTCAGGCAAGGTTTTGCAGTAGCCGTCGACGTGGTCAACTTGCTTAGCCACTAAAACTTGTCGTTGCTGGATTTATTGGAGGATGCTTGGCAAGGCGTGGTTTTGCTCGTCGATCTTGGCGACCTGCTTTGTTAAACCCTGCACACAAGAGAAAATAGAATTTAATATGTTAGAAGGGTCGGTGAGGAGGTTTCGGATGGTGTCAAATTGCCGTCCGAATTCCTCACCGACGTTAGTGAAGGGGACCCCAGTGAGAGAAGGGTGGGGCGGCTGGGGTCGGGGTGGAATGGTGGTGGTAGTGTCGTGCAGAAAGGACACTATTGATGGACCCGCGAACTGCGTAGTGACTGTGGAAGGGGTCACTAGCGGTGTCGGGGCGGCGGCGAATGAGAAGGGTGGTGACATATCTGGAGAGAAAAGTTTGTCCGGTAATGTTGATGGAAAGTCTGTTGAGGTGAAGGAAGTGAATTCGGGCGTAGTAGCAGAAAATGGGATTCCCGAAGGGAAGAAGGGTGATTTGGAAAAAGGTGGAAGAGTGGAAGATGATGGGGTGGTGGATGGTGTGGTGGAAGATGGTGGGGTGGTGGATGTTGGGATGGTGGATGGTGTGGTAGAAGATGGTGGGGTGGTGGATGTTGGGATGGTGGATGGTGGAGTGATGGTTTTGAGATCGACATGTAGACTCATTATGAAAGAGTCTAGTGATGATGTTGTTATGTGTTCCTCTGGAAGGGTGGGTTCTATTTCTGGGTGGGGTTTGGAAGTTGGTGTTCCCGACAGCTCTTGTTCCTTCAAAAGCCTTATGGAAGGTCGTTTTATAGGAATTTTTGTTGTTTTTGCTGCCGGGGCGGTTATGCTAAGCTCTGTCTGTCCCATTGTTGCTTTCTTGTCGGTGGTTTTGACCGAAGACATAAGTGTTGCGATTTCGTCATCTGAGAAAAGGAGCTTGTCTTTGTCATAATCCGCAAGTTCTGGTAATGGGAGCAGCGTTCTGAAGGATTTTGCTGTAGGGTAGAAGACGTAGTGTAGCTTGCCATCCTTGTCTTTTATGATGAAGGAGTTCTTCAATGTTTGTTCGTTTGTAAGGATGTCGCCCTTTATTTTTGTGCATCGAGGTAGAAGTCTATCCATCTTAAGGTATTTGATAATTGATGTGATAAGACCACCCATACATATTTCTTTTCCTAGGGCGTAAGCTGATAGTTTTTGGATGATAAGACACACAATGTTGACTGGCAACCCATTTAGGATGGACCAGATAACAAAGAGGTCTGAGAGGATTACATTTCCTCCTTATGACCTGGGGAAGAGTGCGCCAACAAGGATTTTGTGAAGTGTGCGCACTAGACCCGATTGAATGTTTGATGCTTTACATGTTTTTGCATCATAAACTGGTAGCCCCGTTAAAGATTTCCAGAAGTTGTGTTTGTTGAACTTGGGGTTGTCTGTGCCAACAACCTTGGCTTTCTTCAACTGCTCTTGGTTGTCTATAAAGATTTCATTCAGCATATTTTCAGTGATGACCACTTTGGTGTTGAAGATTCTGGTGGATATTCTACGATCACCACCGTCCTGTGCTTTATCGAAAGTGTCCACTGCTTCTCTAGTGAAAAAAGTGAATAATTCTGTTGTAGGCTCAACGTATGAGGATTCAGTGACAAAACAAAGTCGAGAAAGATTGGAATTGTCTAGCAAGGTCAAGATTCTATTGTAGATCCCCATCTTCATAAGTATGCTTGGGCAAACGTACTTTGTTGGTTTTAGAGTTTGTTTAATTGATGGGAGGGTATGGATGTGAAGATTTTCTGGTGGTGGTGCTGTGGTGGTAATGGGGGGGGGGAAATAGGAACGGTAATGGTGGCAGGGGTGGCGGTGATGGTGGTAGTTGGTTGAATGGAGGATGGTGGAATGAAGCCTGCCAGGGTTTGTTCCCTTGCAGTTATAGGGTGAACCTGTTTCCTTGCCCTCTTCTTCGGTTGTGGTGCTGAAGTGGTTGCTTGGGCCTTCCTCTTCCCCAAGGAATTTTTGGTAGGGGATTCTTCCTCCGATGAAGGCTCATATTCTGAGGGGTCATCAGATGAGATTTCTTCGACCTCCTCTTCAGAAGGTTCTTCTGCTAAGCAGTGGTTGATGCGTTTTATCTCATGCATGACTTTGAGCAGGTCCACCTTTGTTGGGACCGTTCCAGTTTGGTCATAGTGGTCAATGATTTGCTGAAGCTTCGCTCGGTCAGCCATTAATTCCTCCTTTGTCCAAAAAGGTTTGTCGGCAGTTCCAGTTGGTTGTTTTGCGGGGGAGGCCATTCTGAAATTTTTTTCAAGAAAACAGAAGTTAGAGATCTGAAATTTGAATTTAAACAAGTTTATTAGAATAGAACAGTATTTTTGAGGTTTGGTTGGATCCAAACGGGTTCGAGACCGTTTGGTTCCAAACGGGTTCGAGACTGTTTGGGATCAAACGGGTTCGAGACCGTTTGGGATCAAACGGTCCGTCGTCCAAGCGCGTGCAAGGTCGTTTGGTGCCAAACGGTTTGGAGACCGTTTGGGGCCAAACAGTCCTTCGTCCAAACGGGTGCAAGGTCGTTTGGTACCAAACGGTTTGGAGACCGTTTGGGGCCAAACGGTCCTTTGTCCAAACGGGTGCAAGGTCGTTTGGAGCAGACCGTCGGGAAGACGAAGAGCCAGGCCGTTTGGCGGCGAGGGACGGCGGGTGGGAAGCCGAAAAATGCTCGTCGACTGTGGCGACGGCGACGGCGGTAGCGAGAACTGCGAGAGAAAGCTCTACCTGTTAGGTGACGACGGCGGAGAAAGAAGGGCCAGAAGGAAGCGACGATGAGCGAGCAGAAGAACGGAGCCTCGCACAGACGACGGCGAAGCGTCGGTCGGAGATGAGAATGGCGTTGGAAGACGGAAGTGATGACGGTAAGCTCGAAGAAGCAAAAGCGCACGCGGAAACTGGAGTGAACGACAGTGGAATAGAAAAAGTGAGAAGTTCTAGAAGAAAGAAAGGAGGATGTGGGATGTTATTTATAGGATTGGGGGGGCGTCCTTACAAATTCCTGAAGTCAAATGGGTGCGAGACCGTTTGAACTCCAAACGAGTGCGAGACCGTTTGAACTCCAAACGGGTGCGAGACCGTTTGAACTTCAAAAGCATAGATAACTGCCAGGAACTCTTTTTTGGTGGTAGTATAGTTCTTTTGTGCCTCATCAAGCGTCTTGGAGGCGTAATATATGACATAAGGCTTTTTGTCAATCCTTTGTCCAAGGACTGCCCCTATAGCATAATCGCTAGCATCACACATAATTTCAAACATTTGTGACCAGTCAGGAGCTCTTAGAATAGGGGCAGAGATAAGGGCATTCTTCAGAGTTGTGAAGCTATTAATGCATTCTTGGTCAAATATAAAATCTGCTTCTTTGGTCAGTAGGTGAGTCATTGGCTTTGCTATCTTTGAAAAATCTTTTATAAATCTTCTGTAGAATCCTGCATGACCAAGGAATGCCCTGACTCCTCTGATGTCTTTAGGTGGAGTTAGTTTTGAGATGACATCGACCTTTGCTTTATCCACTTCAATCCCTTTTTCACTTACTCGATGTCCTAGGACCACACCTTCAGTCACCATAAAGTGACATTTTTCCCAATTCAAGATCAGGTTGGTGTCTTCACATCTTTGTAGGACTTTTCCTAGATTGAGTAAACATTCGTCGAAGGAATTTCCGTATACAGAAAAATCATCCATGAAGACTTCCATAATAGATTCTGTTAATCCGGCGAAGATAGCAGTCATACATCTTTGGAAGGTTGCGGGTGCATTGCATAACCCGAAAGGCATCCTTCTAAAGGCATATGTTCCAAAAGGACAAGTAAAGGTAGTTTTTTCTTGATCTTCAGGATGGATTGGAATTTGGTAAAATCCTGAATATCCATCAAGGTAACAGAAGAATTTTTTGTGAGCGAGTCGTTCGAGAACCTCATCTAAAAAGGGCAAGGGGAAATGATCTTTCCTTGTTGCTTTGTTAAGTTTTCGGTAGTCGATACACATTCGCCACCCATTTACTGTTCTAGTAGGTACTAGTTCATTTTTATCATTAAGAACAACTGTGGTTCCCCCTTTTTTTGGGACCACCTGTACGGGACTTACCCATTGAGAATCCGAGATTGGGTAGATGATACCTACTTTCAGAAGTTTGAGAACCTCGAGGCGAACTACCTCCTTGAGATTAGGGTTCAAACTTCTTTGATGTTCCCTTGATGGTTTGAATTCTTCCATCATAGGCAATCTGTGCATGCATAAAGCTGGATTTATACCCGTCAAGTCAGTCATCTTGTATCCTATAGCTTTCTTGTGTCTCTTTAGTTAATCAAGAAGTCTGTTTTCTTGGTCCACCTCCAGGGTAGAGCTGATAATCACTGGACAAAGTTTCTCGTTGTCAAGAAAGGAATGTTTGAGTCCCTCAGGTAGAGCTTTCATTTAAGGAGCCTTAGGTGGCTCAGTTTCTTCTATAATGGTGACGGCCTTGAGTTCTTCAAAGGTGGCCGTTGGGGCTTCTTCAGCTTTTTCTAAGTATTGAAGGCATTCTTGCACAAGTTCATTTGCCGAGAATTCTACTTCCGGATTTATCAAGATATCTTCCAAATCATCGGAGGGTTCAGACATTTCTAATTGGGACATTTGATATATAGCGTCCAGGAGAAAGACTTCCTCTTGAATGCTTGGACCTTTCATGCTATTAAGGACTCTGAACTGGAAAGCTTCCTTCCCAAGTCTCAAGATAATAGTTCCTGCTTCTACATCGATAAGCGCTCGGGCAGTGGCTAGGAAAGGTCTGCCGAAGATTATCGGATATCTTAGGTCTTCTTGTATGTCCATGATGACGAAATCGCACGGAACATAAGAATTCATTCCTATCCTGACAGGTATATCTTCAATGATTCCAAGGGGAGCAGTTATGGTAGAGTCGGCTAACTGAATTGTCATTGTCGTAGGTAACAAATCAGTGAAGCCTAATCTTTTGCACATAGAATAGGGCATAATGGATATACTTGCTCCTAAATCTGCTAATCCCTTCTTGCTGGAGCCATTTCCAATTGAACACTGAATACCGAAGGAACCTGGGTCCTTCTTTTTCTTTGGCATTTTTTAAAGCAGAATGTATGAAGTGGTCTGAGCTAGTTTCACTGTTTCATGCTCTTCTGTCATATATTTTTTGACAGAAGAGTTTTCAGGTATTTGGCCCATGCGGGCACTTCGGAAAGAGCATTGAGGAATGGTATATCAATGTATAGTTTCTTCATAGCTTCTTTGAATTTCTGGAACCTAGTGTCCATTTTGGTTCCTTTCAGCCTGTCCGGATAAGGGATTCTAGGTGGAACTTCTGGCAGTGGTTCCTTTTCTTTTTCTCTTTCAATGGTTTTAGTAGATTTTTCCTCTTCCTGGGTTGAGCTTTCTGTTGGGAAAGAATAGCTAAATCGTTATCATCATCATGGATGATTCTAGTGGTATTAGGAAGGACACGACCAGACCTTGTGGTGACAGCATTTAGTTGCTCAGGTCTATTTTGGTCATGCCTTGGGTTTGCCTCTGGTTGCCCAGTGAAGGTACCTGCTGGTGGTTTCAACTGAGCGGCAATCTGTGCTAATTGGGCCTCTACAGCCTTTTGTTGAGCCTGTTGGTTCGCAAGCATAGTTTACTGAGATTGAAGCATCTGTCTAATCAAAGAAATTTCATCAGATGGTTGGGAAGGGGCACTCCTCTATTGATATTGAGTGACTTGCTGCCCTTGTGGTTGCTGTGGAGGTGCGGTTAACTGCGGTTGTTGTGGCTGCTGCAACTGAGGTTGTTGCAGCTGTGGGTGTAGTCCTGGATGGGTATATTGGTAAGAGGGTTTCCTAGGATAATTGGATCTTTGGAAATCATTTCTATAATTCCCCTAATTTTGGTTGAAGTTATTCTGAAATCCTGGTGGTTGTCTATTGAAAGATCCGCCTTGTGTCTGTTGTTTTGGATTGGCAGTCCCTGCAGGATTCCCATATTGAAAACCAGGGTGGTTTCTAGGTTTATCAGGATTGTAATACACCTGGCCAGGTATTGAGTGAATGGAGTTGACTTGCTCTAGCATTTGGTCCTCGGGATGTTCAATAATTGGTTCATATTGTGGCACTGGTGGTTGTAGATCCATCATAACATTGTATAGTAGACCACATGATAGTGTGGGATGATCAGATGCATGACATGCTTCACAAATTCCAGTAGCTGCTTTTACTTATTGAACCTGGGAGCCTTTCTTCTTGTCGTATTCTTCGAAAGAAGTTTTGAGAGCTTGTTGCTTGCTAGCAATAGTCTTCAAGGCCTCTGTAATGGCCTTGAGCTCCATAGATTCTTCAGCCTTGTAGACTTTAAGAACTCCCTTGGATTGGTTAGACGACCTTCCCCGATTGGATTGGTTCTCGGCCCCTAACGTAACTATATTCCAAGCATCTTCATAGTTCTTTCTCATGAAGTTTCCTCCAGATGAGGAGTCTAAAAACTGCTTGATATCATCACTTACTCCTCTATAGAATGTTTCAATCAGTTGATTTTGGGATATGCCATGGTGAGGGCACTTTCTCAGGAGTTCTTTGAATCTTTCCCAAGCTTCCGCAAGTGTTTCTCCGGGTAGTTGGGAAAAATGGTTGATCTGCCCCCTAATCTCATAGGTTAGTGAAGGTGGAAAGAATTTCTCAAGAAACTTTTCTTCTAAGGGAGTCCAAGTAGTGATGATAGGGTGCCTATCTAAAGAATTGTACCAACTTAGCGCTCTTCCAGATAAGGTGAAGTGGAAGAGGTGTAACATTATTTCTTCCAAGGCAACTCCTGCTTGAGGTACAAGTCGGCAGAGTGACTTGAATCTCTTAAGATGATCCATGCAATCGTCTCCAGGTCCTCCAGAGAAAGAGATGCCTTGCATGATCTGGATCCATTGCATCCGGATTTCAAAGTTTGGTATGTTAATAATCGGTGGTCGGACTGGGTGATCATCTTCATAATTCTTTGGGACTGCGTAGTCCCGAAGTTGCTTGTTCCTTAATGCTAATTGAGCAGCGGCATTCTATGCTTGGATGCGTGCTTGTTCCTCAGCTCGAATCTCGACCTGCACTTGAGCACGAGTGTCAGCGATAAGTTGTGCTCGTTGTGCAGCTATGGCGGCGTTAACACTTTCTACAACGAGGCGTTGCTCTTCATCCATCTGTCTGGCTCTTTGGCGGTTAAGTCTAATCCTTCGGTGGAAACTTCTTTCTACCTCTGAGTCGTACTCTGGTTCAGGGGAGAATCCGATGTGATGCGGGGTTAGCATACACATTTTCTACCTGAGTAGGAAGAAATTCGTACGATTAGATGATGAAAGGAAGCAAAGAGGTCAAGAAAATTTGAAGTAGTTGTCAAGGAAAAGTGTAAAACCCTAATCAACCAAGAAGTTGTTAAGTAAACACTAAAACGTTCCGTTGTCCCCGGCAACGACGCCAATTTTTGATGGAGTTTTGAAACGCCACTAAAAATCCCAGAGATGATGAATCTCTAGGTTTAGCCTTGCTTGTACTATGGTAAGATCTCCACCCACGTGTGCTAGGACATGCGGAAGTCTTATCGTAGTATAGTTAAGGGTCGAATCCTCGGGACAACGGTCTTGATTAGAATTAATCAAGATGGAAAACGTTTTAGTTGCACCTAATTACTTAACGGTTGATATTTAGATCGAATGTTTGATTTGGTTGCTTAAACTAAGTGCGAGGAAAGTAAAAGCAAGAAAGTAGAAATTAGGGCTGTAAACAATGATTAAAAACCACTAGGATGTTATCGGGTTTCACGCCACTACACATAGATCAAAACATGCAACATAATAAATCAACCTGCAAAGAGATTCTAATCAGTTAGTATCTTGTAGACTTAGTTTCTTTTCGGATAACTAACTACGAGAAGAGTGAAGTATTGCAACGCCAGCCATCCCAAAATGAATGGTCACTTGCTTTGCATTACTTCTTCATGAAGTGTGTTCCTCGACCTTGCCAAGGTTGCACTTTCATACGTCAATTGATTCCATTTCATAGTATGAAAGTGCAACGATGGGAGTGAGTTTACTCCACTCATGAAAGCACTCCTAGATACCGAAACAGACGTATGGTGACTACATACATCCAGAACCAACTTCCAATCGATATTCAGATCTAAGGGTACAAACGTAGACAATTCATACCGAAAGATAATAGGTAATACAAGTTGATGATCAAGCAACAAGCATTCATTTAACGATTGATGTTGAACTGAAAAGGAGAGTATCTCTATTGCAAAAAGTTGAATTACATTGCATGAAATGAAAACATGGGTAGCGGGGCTACTCCCCGCACCCTAGTGAATGAGACTACTCGCTCATATCAAGGATAAAGAAGGAGGCGAGAAGAGAGAGAAAGAACGTCATCTCCACGGAGGAGGGAAGGATGAACCCTTGGTGAAGAGAGCAACGATCTCCGCACTTCGTGGATGCTTTGATGACGGATCTTCTCTTCCCACCTTCTTTGTTGTTGAGAGAGAAGGTAGCTTGAAGATGGAGAGTGGATCTCAAACTGGCAGCCTTGGGGCGATGGATGAAAGATGGGAGTGCTCTGGAACTGGAGAGGCAGCCTTTGGGCGTCTGAGAGTCGTCTCCCTTGTGAGGACCCCTTTGGATCTTATTTATAGGCTTAAGTGGAGCCCAAACGGTCTTGAACCCGTTTGGGTGCTGAACACGTTTGGCCGCTGAACCCGTTTGGTCCTTGAACTTGTTTGGGCGCTGGACCCGTTTGAGCACTGGACTCGTTTGGGTGCCGAACTCGTTTGGGCGCCGAACTCGTTTGGGCGTTGGACCCGTTTGGTTGCTGAACACGTTTGGGTGCTGAACTCGTTTGAGCACTGGACCCGTTTGGGCGCCGAACTTGTTTGGGCGCCGAACTCGTTTGAGCACTGGACCCGTTTGAGCACTGGACCCATTTGAGCACTTGACCCGTTTGGGCGCCGAACTCGTTTGGGCTTATGCGGTCTCGGGACCGTTTAGAGTTCATGCGGTCTTGAGACCGTTTAGCCTTAAACGGTCTTGGGACCGTTTGGGGTTTTTGTAATTTTTTTGTGTTTTTCTGCAAGGAAAAAGAAGAGAAAAGTTAATCTATTGATGTGTCAGCAATAAGGTAAAGATTTAATGATCCTTTCTAATTTATTTAAGAAAGAGTATGGAAAACAAGGGGAAAACTAATAAAATAGCATCACAAAGTGAGATGTTATCACATACCAATGATGCTATCACAAATATTTTTTTCAACATGCATGACGTCAATGCAGTGTCTAATTGCCAAAGATCTCCAATAAGGAAGATCCCAGAATATTGACCTCTTCTTGTATAGAGATTTGTCACATGAGAGAGTACAACTACTTGAACTCTTTCCTAATTCATTAACAATATGTTTCACCCTATCATATACAACATTTCCTGGTATAGGTTTAGGAGCACTTCATTCCTCAGTTGACCCATTAAAGGTTTTGTGTTGCCATCAATGAGGATGCACTGGTGGGAGAAATCTTTGATGACCAAGATATATGATTTTACCACCATATTTCAGTTGGATTGAATCACTATTTTCCTCACAAACAGGACATGCTTTGTATCCTTTTATGCTATATCCAGACAACTTTCCATAAGCTGGAAAGTCATTAATCGTGCAAAACAACATAGCACACAAACTAAAGATCTCTTTACGTGAAGCATCATATGTCATAACACCTTCTTCCCATAGTTTCATTAGGTCATCAATTAGAATTTGAAGGTAAACATCAATATCATTTTCAGGTTGCTTGGGCCCTGATATCAATATTGACAACATGACATGCTTATTTTTCATACACAACCAAGTAGGAAGATTGTATATAACAATCATAACAGGACATGTGCTATGTTGACTGCTTAATGTACCATAGGGATTCATTCCATCTGTACAGAGTCCATGTCTTACGTTTCTTGGTTCTTTACCAAATTGAGGGTATAATAAATCAATTTTCTTCCATTGTAGTGAATCAGATGCATGTCGTAGGACGCCATCATCATTGGACTTTAACTCTCCATGCCAAGACAAATTTTGTGCATCTTCCGTACTAGCAAATAAGCGTTGAAATCATGGTATTATTGGTAGATACCACATCACCTTGGCAGGAGAGCCATTTTTAGCCTTAGCTAAATTTGTGGTCTTATACCTTGACGCACCAAATTTTGGACAATTTATCAAATTACTATAGTCCTTCTGAAATAACACATAATCATTTTGACATGCATGAATCTTCTTAGCCTCCATTACCATTGGGCACATTATTTTCTTTGCTTGATATGTTGCAATTGGAAGCTCATTGCCTTCAGGAAGAATTTCCTTTAACAAAGCCAACAGTAAAGTGAAACTCTTATTGCTCTATCGATTTTGAGCTTTAAGAGTATATAATCGCATCACAACACTCAACCTCATGAACTTAGTACAACACTTATATAATGGTTTTTCAGCATCATTGACAATGTTTGCAAATAAAGAAGGTGGATCAATGATATTGTCCCGACAACTACACGACATCTCATCAACCATATCATCCTAAATCAGGTCATCCTAAATCGGTTCATCATTGACATTATCATCATTATCTATATCTTCCATGCCACAACTATTAGTATCGACATTTTCTGATCCACAATTAAATTTCTCTCCATGTCAATGCCATTCATTATAACCTTGTATGATCCCATTGCATATGACATGATTCTTAATTTCCTCAACAGTATCAACTTTCAAATTGTTTCCACAATTTCTACATGTACAATAAAGCCTATCTGTAGGTAGTTTCCTATGTTCCTCAGCAAATCTGATAAATTCATCAAGACATTTGGCAAACTCTGGACTGCAATGGTGCTTGATAGACATCCAACTTCGATCCATTTTCTATATCACATTAAAATTAATTATAAAACTAAGAATTTAATATTGATACTATAAGCTGTAAGTTTTTATTGATAGGAAGTTAATTGCTTTTATACTAAAGTGTACCACCTATCCCATTTTTGAATATTTAATCTCTGTAGTAACTATATAATGTATGTTTAGTCTTGAAGAAAATTTCAGCAGCATTTCCCCTAAGTTTTCCAAGTACACCGATGTAAGTGGCAAATAACCACTCACATATGTACCCAGAGAACAAATGAGGAAATCCTATTGAAATTTTCTTCAAAACTAAACATACATTATACGGTTACATCCTAAGTGAGATTAAATATCCAAAAAAGTCCCAAATTGGGGACTATCCAAAATTTACTCCTAATGAGTAAATTTTGAACGGGTTTCTAAGTTGATACATAAATGTATTATTGTCATATTTATATATTAAGTTAAACATCATGCATCGATGATCTCATCTATAAACCCTAAAGTGTCAATTTGAGACTACACAATGTCTACCCTCATATTTATGGAATGCCTACCAAGCGCTACCATTTTGTTAAAGATTTGAATCAAAATGAAGCCTAATGGCACATTGGTAGAGTGAGAATATTATACCTCACTTGAAGGCTAAAGAAGAAATATATGAAACTCAACAATAAGTCAACAGCACATACAACAAGACAAATTCACGATTCAATTCTGTTATAATGTATTAATTAGGGGTCAATATACATCAATTTTAGAGGAACAGGAAGAATTAACAAATGCAGTTCAGCAACTCATCCACCACGACCGTGCTACCCAGCACGTTCGTGCCATCACCACGGTCGTGCTTCCCAGCATGGCCGTGCTACCTAACAAATATATTCACTCCCAACCTCTCCTCAATTGTGGCATGACAATAAGAAGAAAATGGTTGTGGTTATAGCACGGCCGTGCTACTACCTCCCTTTTCTCCCCCTCCACCCTCCTCCATCCCACTCCTGTCCCTGCCTCTTAACATGCATAAAAGACTAATGTCAAAGTATTCAAAATTGTGTGCCTAGATCTAGTGACTCCTTGTTCACGACAACGGGAGCTTGTTGGACACCACGACAGGAGAAAGAGGCAGCTAGGTTCTTTGAACAAGACGACGGCATCTGGGCTCTTCGAATAAGACAACGGCGGCAGCTGAGCTCTTCAAACAAGACAACGGCGGCAGCTGGGCTCTTCAAACAAGACGGCGGTGGCATCTAGGCTCTTCAAACAAGACAGAGGCAATAGCTAAACAAGTGAAATGTGAAAGTAATGAAACAGGCGAGATGCTCGCTAGTTATTAATGCCTTCTTCTAGGGTCGATTATTAGGAAATAATTGACCCAACAGGGAATCGGTGCCCACAGCAAAAGCTACAAGGACGATTTTTCAAAAAAACTGACTCTATGGGTCAGTATCTATAAGGTCGATTATCTATAAAAACCGACCCTAGAGGTCATACTCACCTAAAAACCCAAACACACACCTATAAGGTCGGGTAATTAATAAAACTGACTCTAGAGGTCAGTATCTACAAGGTCGGTTATTACTAAAAACTGACCCTAGAGGTCCAAAGAGGTGCCCGCATTTTTTGTTGACCCTATAGGGTCGTTTATTTGGAAAAACTGACCCTATAGATCGAGGCGTGAAGCCAAAAATGCATGAATTTTCACCGCGGGAAACCTGTAAGGTCGATTTTTATGATAAAACTGATGCAATAATCTATTAGGTCGGTTATTCTAGTAAAAATGACGCTATGGAGGTATGGGCTTTTGAGATCTTTCCGCTTTCAACCAAGCTTTACTGACAAAGCAGGGATGGCGTCTGGCTACCAACGAGGGATCTATGATGAGTAGTGTTCTGAAGGAAAAGTACTACAAACACACTTCAGTGATACACTCAGCGATGGGGGGTGTGTCGAGCTTTACGTGGAGGAGTATATGGGGTGCACTTCAGCTGGTTAAACTGGGTTTTCTATGGCGAGTGGGGAATGGAAGGATGATTGATATCTATGAGGACATGTGGATTCCAAAGTTGGGAGGGTCAGTGAAGTGATATCTCATACAGGGACCGGTGACCTACACATTAGTGGTAGGACTGATAGATGTGGATACGGGACAGTGGGATGACAGAGCTCTTTCAGATATTTTTCCACCTCATATCAGGTCTATGATAAGGGCAATACCTTTGAGTACTAGAGAGGCAACATACACTCTTTGTTGGGATAGGGAAAGCAGAGGAGAGTTCATCGTTCGTAGTGCATACAGTCTGCTGTGCACTGGGGAGGATCTGTTGGATGACTTGGAAGAAGACGATTGGAAGAGATTGTGGAAACAACGCTGGCCTCAAAAACTAAAGCACTTCATTTGGAGAGTTTTATGAAACATACTACCGACCAGATCAGCCCTCTTTCGGAGAAATGTAGTTCAGGACGAGCTTTGCCCACGGTGTTCCTCACACAAGGAGGATGCTACTCATGCACTAATGTTGTGTACATTTACATGACCTGTTTGGGCTGTGGGACAGCAACACTGGCCCAACCACGGAGTCATGGATGTGAGGAGTTTCATTAGGGAGCTTCTACGTGATAATGATTTGGGGAGACGAGATGAGGGCGCCACCCTTCTGTGGGTAGCTTGGATAGCCAGGAACAAGCACATATTTGATCCCCAAAAATTGTATGTGCCTGCACTTGCAGTGAGTTTTCTTACGTTAGTGGCAGATTATGGGCGCTACTCTACAGTAGTGTGTGACAGGACACAGAGGGAGAACGCCACAGTTTGTTCTACTTGGACTCCACCACAGGGATGCTTCAAGCTCAATGCTGACGCCAGTGTCCAGAGTGGGGTTCGAGCGGGTATTGGCGCTATTTTCAAGGACAATCTAGGGAACATCAAGACTACGTACCAATGTCATCTGGACCATGCGTTCTCAGTGCTTAGTGCGGAGGGAATGGCAGTCATGCATGTCATTTGTCTAGCCTTGAACCTAGGTCTGAAGGATTTGATCGTGGAGACGGACAGTGAGATTCTTGTGCGTGCAGTAAAGGCTGGCAGATGGGGATGGGGATGGGGATGGGGATACGAGGACAGTACCGTACAGGAGATCTGTCGTTTATCTTCTTTTTTTCTATCTTTTCATTGTTGTTTTATCCGTAGGCAAGGCAATGGGGTCGCCCATACCTTAGCCTCACTGGCTTGTTGCTTTGAAAATCCTCGAACGTTGTTAGAGGATTTTGATGCGAACATTGTAGCTACTGCTATTTCCGATATGAATATATAAGAAGCGACAAGCTCTCTTTATCAAAAAAAATGACGCTATGGGCAGTGACGTTACTGGCCAAAAATGTAGTAGTGGAGAGGTAGTATCTATGTCCACTGTAGGGACCACACAGAGGCTAGGGTATGTAAGGATTGAGTAGTCATGTTTAAAACGTAAAGTTTGTTTTGTTAAATCATAATTGCTTGCAATATGTTGTTATAATTAAATGTACGATTATTGGTTCCCCCACATACCAGTATAATTTGTTATACTGACTGTTGTTTTGCTTGTCGGCGTTTTAGGTTTATCAAGAGAATGAATATTCCTTTAAAGTGGCAATGATAGAATAAAGCTTAATAAAGATTGGAGGATTTTAGATAGATAAATGTTATATGGGGTAAAGTCCCTCAGCTCCTATATTTTGTAAGGTATGAGAAAAGAAATTTTTATTCCATTTAAAGCTTAGTTGTTGCAGAATTTGTTAATTATTGTTGATTATTTGCAAAACTACTGATTCTGTTTTAGGATAACGCCTCTGACCTCTTGGTCTCCCTTAATTGGGGATTACCGGGAAGCGGGGTCATACATTACTACTTAGAGTTATGAGTTACAACCAATATGATAAAAGAGATACACATACATTTGATTAAGACAACTGACTCCTTTTTCTGTTGTATACTATTACCCCGACTACTAAAATCTAAATCAGAAATTAATTTTTTACTGGGCTCATAAATTACGTTTACTTTGTCTTACAATAATTTTCATATAACTCACTATTAAACTCGTTCTATTAGAAGACAATTGACTCCTGCAAAACTTAAAATTGATTTTTTCATTGAACTCATGATTATTAAACACCGTTGTACGCAATAATTTATATATAATCTATTAAGAAAGGACATCTCAATTAACAACCAATTGAGTTCCTCCAACTCATAAAGATAGAGACAAACTTGACTAAATATCACACTCACAACTGCTAAAAAATACAAACTAACTATAACGGTTAGCATACATGCAAGGTGCTGGAACATACGCACAGACTGAGCCGATTAATATCACACCAAAATATGGTGTTTCTGTTGCAGTTAAGTACATTTTCTTTTGGTCGGCGCAATAAACTGTAACTTAAAGATCAATTATAGAAAAAGAATCATTTGGAACAACTATAGAGAACTGAACCACCTAAAAAGAAATAAATTACATACAACCATACTAACACAGGGCAACTCTGTACTATAATATGAGTACATATACTTTTTTACGATAACATGAGTACACAAACGGTAACATGAATATACAGATTTAAAAAATAAAGATGTTAGCATTACGTGGCAGGATAAAGGTAAGCGATAAGCTAAGAGATAAAGCACAGAAAAATAAAGGCCTTGGAAGGAAAAAAAGAAAACGAAAAAAAATATAGCAGCCCAAGTAGCTGGAAAAGCTAGAAGGCAGGCTGCAGAGTTCTCATTTTTTATATGGTTATTAATTATTATTAACGTCTGCCACTCCATCCAATATTACCTTTTTTTTATTAATTACGCCCTTCATCTTCATCATCTATTTTCAGCTTTTTTTATTTATTTTACCATCTCTCTATCCATTTATATTTACTAGGCATAAACCCGTGCTATGCGTGAGTGCCTTTGTAAGCTGCAATGAGTTTTTTTTTTTGACACAACTACTGCACATTGACTTAAATTCAGATACACGTTGTTGGCGTACTCCTCAGCTCCTCCCGGGAAGATCCATGGGGGTGCTTTAGGGTACCGTTCATTAAGATAGACAGAAGCTAGTTCTTGGGGGCATTGCATAAGTCTAATGTTAGGGGCAGGTTTCTTGAGGAACCATTTAGCCTGGGCATCAGCTAGGCGATTGAATTCACGGTGGCAATGAGCTATTCTGCAATCGTGCACCGCTCGAATTTTCCGCTGGATCATGCGTTTTAGGCTAGCCAGGTAAGCAGGTACGTCCATCTCGTTCTGGATGATCTTCACCGACAGCTGCGAGTCTGTCAACAAGCAAGGAGAGGCGGTCCCTAATTCGATCAGCATGTAAAGTCCCAGTGAGATTGATTGCATCTCCCCCTCCAGGGGGTCATTCCCTCTTAAGATGCGTGCTCCACCTTCCAGCCAGTGTCCTTGGTAGTTCCGCAGCACCCAGCTAGTGCAGATGTTAACATCTTCCCCTTGTCCACTGCCACATTGACGTTAAGGTAGAAGTCGGTTGTTGGGACCTTCAGGCTCTGCTGCCGCCTGCTCAGGCACCTGTTAATGACCAGCACTTCTGCTGTGTGGATTTATTTTCGAAGACAAAGTCATTTCGGTGTTTCTCCATAACAGCCAGCTAGTCGTGAGGAACGTGCTGTGCCATATGGGTCCTTCTCGCTGGGGTTGGAGATTGAAAGAGATCCAGTCCATGATGCTCGTGAGGGAGAAGAAGTTATCCGGTAAGTTTGGATGAATAAGTTTCCAAACCCGCTCACTCCATGGGCAATCACGGACGGCATGCAGCGTGGATGAATGTTTTCAGGTCGGACTGGTGCCGACTCAGACCGGATTGAGTCGGATTCAACCGGAGTGGTTGAACCGGTTGGACCGAAAATGATGTCAGCATGACATAAAAAAATATTTGAACCGGAAAAACCAAACTGGTCACCATGATAAAAGGCAATTAGCAGTCGGACCGGTCAAATCGGATGAACTCCGCATGTTATATATATATATATATATATATATATATATATATATATATATATATATATATATATATATATATATATATATGAGTGTATCTTCGCATCTACAAGAGTGAATCGATATATGAACATGCTTGATTGATCATAAAGAGAACTAATAATTCAAAAACATACAATGAATAATTGAATAATTGTGCACACTTATTTAACCTCTCATTCATCTTATTATGACCTAAAACCACATGAGGTGTACCACAACATGTGAAAGAATCACAGCAAGCTACAATATCATTGTATAAGACTTACAAGCATGCCCGGGTTCCTAAGCCTATCTCTTGAGTATGACCCCGTCCATAGTGGGCCTCGGCACATCTGCCTCGCATTGGCTTATGGGAGTGGTCGGATATCTTAGACTCCACCTCTCAACCTGGGTACTCAGGCGGTGATTCAAATCCCTCAGGCTTATTGTGCATCAGTGGACCTACTGACCAATTATCACTCAACATGTAATACAGGTACCACTGGCATCCCCAGTTGGTGTTGGGTACCACATAACTGTAAGGAGTCTGCCCTACTGGTCAAGACCCCCACACCCTATTGATGCACTCTGGCTTACCTCGATCTGGACTACCTCCAGTTCGGAAACCGTTTCCTCCCCGCAGCATAGACCTCATCCTATGAGGATTCTACAATGTTCAGGGCATCTAAATGTCTAATTCACTCTTCAAATTCACAATTCAATCATCACATTAACATATCTTAGTTCAACTTTGTAAACCGTTCATTTCAAAAACCATCTGATAACATTAACCACCACTAAAATGTTAAGCATAGCCACATCTTATACTGAGAAACATTAATATCATAATACATGATTCACTGAACACCCTATCCTAAGGGTTTCATTTACCTCATTCACTAATCACATGATTCACATAAGGATTTAATACATCATAACATCATTGAACAAAGATTGCTCTCAGCAGTTTATGTATGAAAGAATGTATTTGTAATGAGATGGTTCAAAATTGTAAGGATGCGATCAAAATTGTAATACAAAGACTCGTTTTGTATTACAGCGTTGTTACAGTCATAAATATATATTTTTCTATTTCCAGACGGAGAATACAAACATCACGTTGTATTTACAAAATGAGTCTGTCTATTACAATTTGGACCGTCTCATTACAAATGCATACCTTCCTGTTACAAAACTGATGCACGGGTAGCGAAGATATACCATATATATATATATATATATATATATATATATATATATATATATATATATATATATATATATATGGGGATATATTGATTGCCCGCGCGGGTACAGTGATTTGGCTACCCGTGCCTTCGTGTTTTTTATTTTTCAGCTTATTTACAAATTCTGCCACCGTCTTCTTTAGAGTGACGCTCCTACCCGCGCCCCTCCTATTCATTTCGATAGGGACGCGCCGCGGGCGGAGAAGACGATGCGGAGGCGATTCCGCGGAGAAGGCGCTGGCGAAGGCGATCTGCCTTGAACTTCAACCCTACCCTGCTCCCTCTTCCTTCCATTACCCTACTCCCTCTTTCCCCGTTCAAATCACAGCTATGAGGAAATCTAAGGGCAAGCAGAAAGGGGGAAAACGGAATGCCGTTTCTAGAGGAGTCGTGTCTACTGAAGCTTTGGTCGTTGATGAAAGCAGGACTAAGGCAATGGTCGACGCTCAAGATATGGTCATTGGTGAAGCAAGGGCTAACTCCACAACTTTGAGGAAATCTAAGGGCAAGAAGAAAGGGAGAAAATGGAATGTCGTTTCCAAAAGCGCCGTATGTACTGAAGATGAAGCAAGCGATGACTCTGGAGGAAGGGTCGACTCTGGAGGAAGAGCTGACGATGAAGGCAGTGATGATTCTGGAGGAAGGGTTGACGCTGAGGGTATAGCTGACGATGAAGGCAGGGCTGACCCTGAGGTTATAGCTGACGATGAAGGCAGGACTTACGATGGAGGATTGGTCAGTACATCCCGAGGTAAATGCTACATTGAGTTTGTTGTCAGCTCTTGTGTGTAATGATTTGTTCTACAAAATGCTACATTGAGTTGGCTCGTGTGTAATGATTTGTTCTACAAATCAAGCTACTGTTAGTCTAGTTTAACATTTAAAAGATGGGAGTTGATTGGCCCTGAGGGGCTATTTGCCCCTTATATCTAAAAGATATAATGACAATAATTGAAACATTATCTCCCTTGTATTATTGAAACATTATCTCCCTTACAGTTTTCATGTCTTGAATTACATAAACTCTGTCTCCATTACAAACTAACTTCTTGTATTACTGAAACATTGTCGATCTGTTACAGTTTTCATGTTTAGAATTACATAAACTCTGTCTCCATTACCCTAAATGAAGCTTTTGTAATACAAATGCAGCTATTCAATTTTTAAATCATCGGTGTTACATAAATGGATATATCCAAATCCGTAATGGACTGATTTTCAGTGAGAATCAGCTTAAAATGATGAAGAGTACAGCATTTGCCAACTTAATCAATATGCCACTGCTAAAAGCTGAGACTGTAGTTTTACAGGACATAATTGAGAAATATGTTGGTGGTGATGAGTTTGAATTGGAGAAGGGTTTAACAGTGAGTATGACAGTACAAGATGTTGGTGTCTTACTAGGAATACCATATGCGGGCATTGATATAGTGCCAATCAAGAACTCAGAGGTAGTTAGGAAGGTTGGGGAGGAGATGTTTGGGGAGGAAAAGTTTTCCAAGATGACAAACAAGGAAGAGAGGAAGCAGGCATTTTAGGAGAAAAGGATGAAGGAACTTGAGCTGCTTCACAAGGAAAACCTTGCCACGACATGGCAAAGAATGATGACTGGTGATACTGAGCTTGATTGCCAAAATATGTGTAGGTGTTGGATGTTGTACCTCATGGTCACATTCCTTTTACCAGACACAGGGTACAATGCACCGCTGTATATCTTGCATTATCTCAATGATGTGACAATAACTCCATCCCTAAATTGGGCAAAGCTGGTACACAAGCAAATTTTCCAGCGGATGGAGTTCATGAAAGGACAGATTAGGACAAGGAGATCAGGTGAAATGACGACGAAGAAGACCATTTATGCCACCAGTTGTATGGTGTGCTTATATGTAAGTATGAAAACCATATTTACTTTTTAGTTTTTCCTTCGTAAGTAAGACAATCAAATTGAAAATGTACTAACTACAAAATATTGAGTGTAGGTTTGGGCACTGGAGATGACAAACATTTCCGAACCCAAATACAAGAATGCGAAGATGAGGATTAAGAAATGGGAAGCTCCAGTGAATAGGACAAAAGAAATGTCAGCAATAGGAAAAGATGAGGTAAAAATTTCATATTACATAACCTCTGTCTCCATTAAAAACTATGTTCTTGTATTACTGAACCTATGTCTTCATTACAAACTACGTTCTTGTATTACTGAACCATTGTCTCTGTTACAGTCTTCATGTTTACAATTACATAACCTCTGTCTCCATTACAAACTACGTTCTTGTATTACTGAACCATTGTCTCTATTACAGTCTTCATGTTTATAATTACATAACCTCTGTCTCCATTACAAACTACGTTTTTGTATTACTGAACCATTGTCTCTGTTACAGTCTTCATGTTTACAATTACATAACTTCTGTCTCCATTACAAACTACGTTCTTGTATTACTGAACCATTGTCTCTGTTACAGTCTTCATGTTTACAATTACATAACCTCTGTCTCCATTACAAACTACGTTCTTGTATTACTGAACCATTGTCTCTGTTACAGTCTTCACGTTTACAATTACATAACCTCTGTCTCCATTACAAACTACATTTTTGTATTATTGAACCATTGTCTTCATGTTTTGAATTACATAAGCTTTGTCTTCATTACATAAACTACAAAAGTATTACTGAAACATTGTCTTTGTTATAGTCCATACATGTTCTAAAAAAGATGAAGGTGGACAACAGTGATGACTGGGAAGTGATCAAAGAGTTAAAAGATATCACATTTTACATCACATGGAAAAAAGTTCCCACACTTCAAGTCCAAGTGCATGCACCAAGGGAGGACCAATGTGGAGTGAAAGGAAAAAGAAAACAGTTAGATGAAGAGACTGACACAAGATATGATAACTTGGTAGATAGAGTCAAGTGTCTTGAGGATGATCTAGAAAAGCACAAGGAGATGTGCTCAATGAATGCCTTCACAAGTTTTGCTGAGGTAATGGAGGAAAACAAGAAGTTGAAAGTAAGGGTTCATGAATTGGAGGAAGAGAACAAAAATTTTAAGACACAATTCAGTTCTACAGAGGAATCACCACAGTACACTCCACTGCATTTCATCTATGTAGAACATACACCTCCATCAATAAAAGAAGCTCCATTAGTAGGGAAACAAGAAACACCTACACCAGAAAAGAAGGAAATGAAGATGTTTTCCAAGAAGAAAAAGAAACTAAATTCAAGACTTGGAAGCATTGAAGAAAATGTAAAGATTAGAAGGGAGCCAGTGGTAAGCTAAATTCATCTTTCCTTGTTCTATAGGAAGTGCAAACAAATATCTATAATCCTTGTAATCTAACATATATACAGGAAAGGAATGCAAACTTCATTGGATATGAACACTTCAAGGGTGATCAGTGGAAAGAAGAAGTAAAGAACTTCAAGGAAAACATCGATGAAGTGTAAGAGAACACAAGAGAAGAATTATATGATACATACATATACTCAACCTTATTTAATATATTGGGCTAACTTTTGTTCTACATGTCAAGAAGGGAATGGCATTTTGGAAATGAAACATGGTGCACAGGAAAACAACTATCAAGGCTACTTTTCAAGAACCAAATGATCGAATCCCCTATAACGTTGACACCTCAAGATCTAATACAGATACAAAGTTTCCATGTAAATTATGTACTAATGTTCAGTTATAATGATCAGGTGATTGATAGCTTTGTGGACATGCTCAAAGCAACTTCAAGTAAGAAAAGAAAGAAATCAATCAAATGGCATTGCTTGAAAACATATGTCCCGGTAAGAATGAACTACAAGCAGAGTTTATGTAATAATGTAAATTTATAAACTAATGGAATTGCTTGTGTAAATTATGTACTGATGTAAATTTGTGTTTCTTGCAGCAAAAAATACACATGGGTGTGCAGAGCATTACAGTAGACATAATAAGTGAACTACCAAGTCTGTTCAACATCAGACCAAGTGATTTAGATAAGATGGATTCATTGTTCACTATTCTGAACAATGAAACACATTGGCATCTACTGGAAGCTAATTTCATACAACAGAAATTCAGGGAATTTAACTCTCTTTCTAGAAACTCAGCTTACAAAAGAGAGGTGCAAAGATGGGTAAGTATCAAGCATTTTTTGAAGAAAATTATCCACAAGATTGTAAAGTAAATACATTTTATGACATAGATATGTTATTTTGTTTTAGGTTGGATGGCTATTGGAATACTTAGGAGGATTGTCTGATAGAGGGAGTCAGATGTCTAAATGGGAAGTTGAATATGTTGACTGCCCACAACAGGCAGAAAATGAGGTGGATTGTGGCATGTTTGTTATGAAATATTTGGAATGCTTAGTTAATGGACATAGTATGACCTTTACAAACCAAGACATGCCGGCAATACGAGGTGATATATTTCACAAGATGATGACATTTGGGAAATTAAAGAGCATTGAAGAAATGCAAGAGTCAAAGGGGAGTATTGAAGAAATGAAAGTGTCAAAGGGAAGCAGTGAAGACATGCAAGAGTCAAAGGGGATCATTGAAGAAATGAAAGTGTCAAAGGGTAGCAGTGAAGACATGCAAGAGTCAAAGGGGGAAGAGAAGAAATGATCTTTTTTGTGATGTTTGATGTACATATGAAACTAACTGTGATTTGACCAAAGTTCAGCTGCAGCTTATGTAATGATCTGATTTTCAGCTTCAAGAAGATAGGAACTTAGTTGTCTTCTAGAAGAACCTTAGTTTTCTGTAATCATTTGATGTACATATGAATCTATTAAACATGTTACTTTGGTAATCATCTGAGTTTCAACTGCCTTCTGTACAAGAAGATAGGAACTCAGTTGTCTTCTAGCAGAACCTTAGTTTTCTGTAATCATCTGATGTACATATGAATCTATCGAACCAGTTACTTTGGTAATCATCTGAGTTTCTACTGCAGATTCTGGTGTAATACTTTGTTACGATCAGGAAAAGGATTTTTGACTTCGATCCATTCTTGTACAGATGGGTGCATGTACGACTATCGTTTCTTTTCTTTATGTAATATAGTATCTGTCATCCTTTGCCTTTGATCAAGTCGGTCATCTCTCCTAAGCTTGTTAATCCTTTTTGTCCTCTAAAATGCCGATCTTGGTAGTAATAGCAGTTCTTTAGATGGTAGTTATACATATGATCATCTGAATGATCTATAAGAAAAAAAATTGATTGATCTATATGTTAATGCAATAAAACTTAATCATTATGTTTTGAGGCCTCAAGTCATTATAGATCTTCCAGGAAGAGCTAACCCATCCGTTCAGGTACACATATGAATCCATCAGTTTTATTACAAACCCAAAAACACAATTACAAACCCAACAACATAATTACAAACCCAACAATACCATTACAAAGCCAACAACTCCATTACAAACCCAACAACACAATGATAAACCCAACAACACCATTACGAATCCAACAACTCCATTGCAAACCCAACAAAACATTACAAATGTAGCAGGCCGCCCAACACAGTTGAATTTGATACAAACACAAACAAAAGGAAGAAGTATATAAGTCAAGCACATAAGAACCCAGGGCACATATGCCATTATAAAATTGAAGAAGTATATAAGTCCCACTCAACACGGTTACATTATATTTCAAATCCATAAACACCAGTACAAATCCAGAAAGGACCATTACAAATCCAGCAGTTCCATTACAAATCCAGAAGCACCAGTACAAATGCAGAAAGGACCATTACAAATCCAGAAGTTCCATTACAAATCCATAAGCACCAGTACAAATGCAGAAAGGACCATTACAAATCCAGCAGTTCCATTACAAATCCATAAACACCAGTACAAATCCAGAAAGGACCATTACAAATCCAGTAGTTCCATTACAAATCCAGAAGCACCAGTACAAATGCAGAAAGGACCATTACAAATCCAGCAGTTCCATTACAAATCCATAAACACCAGTACAAATCCAGAAAGGACCATTACAAATCCAGCAGTTCCATTACAAATCCATAAGCACCAGTACAAATGCAGAAAGGACCATTACAAATCCAGCAGTTCCATTACAAATCCATAAGCACCAGTACAAATCCAGAAAGGACCATTACAAATCCAGCAGTTCCATTACAAATCCATAAGCACTAGTACAAATGCAGAAAGGACCATTACAAATCCAGCAGTTCCATTACAAATCCATAAGCACCAGTACAAATGCAGAAAGGACCATTACAAATCCAGCAACTCCATTACAAATCCATAAGCACCAGTATTAATCCAGAAAGGACCATTACAAATCCAGCAGTTCCATTACAAATCCATAAGCACCAGTACAAATGCAGAAAGGACCATTACAAATCCAGCAGTTCCATTACATACTAAAGAAGCACCAGTACAAATGCAGTAGCAGCATCAACTCCAAAAGCAGCAGAATAATTTCAAATCCACCATAGCAGCAACTTCTTCAGTATGAAGACCTTGTTAACTTCCAAAATAGAAACCGTACTCAGTTCCTGCACATATACAAATAGAAACCCTACACAGTTCCTGCACATTTACAATATTTATTTGCAAAATAGGTAACATACACACCTATTTCTTTAAAGGACAGTTTCTGCTATCATGATTGAAGTCGTATTGTAAGCAATTCTTACACTTCCTTGATTTAGACTGGGAAATTTCAACTCCAGATTTATACCGCACATTGGTCGCTCTAGGTCTGCCTTTTGTTTTGCAAATACTAGTAATATGGACATTGACAGCAGTAGAAGCAGTTGTATTAGATCCAGTTACACCAATATCAGCACTGTCCAATTCCGACAGCTCCTTTTGCAAAGAAATAAGCTTTTCATGACAAAGGTCTATGGCATTGTTCCTACAAGCCATGTTGACAACTGAATTACAAGCAGAAACAAGCTGAAGTGTCCTCCTTGTGGATGAATGCACAGATGATTTGCCAAAAACCAAAGGGTGATCTCTATATCCTTTGCTCCACCTCATTAATATATATGGCTCAGGAAGAGTGCAAAAATCATGACTCTTTAGATAAGCAAGAATGTGCCTACATGGAATTCCTTTGAATTCTAACATGAAACAATTACAAGATAACATATCCGTAGATGAATCCTTTTTCAAAACACGAGGACAACTAGAACCACCAACACGATAGACCTCAAACACACCTTCATCAGAAGTTTCTTTCACATTATACACCATACTTCGATGAACTTCGGATTGAAAGATCTTGAAAATAGACTTTGTGTATATACCTCTCATTTGCTCCTCCAAAGGCCACAATGAAGCCAAAGGCAGATTGCTGTACTCGTCATCGAAATCCTTGAAGTTTTCTATCTCCCGCACATGAGAATAAGCAATCTCCAAGCTACAAACAAGTTCAAAGAGAGTTTTCCTACTGTTGACATGGTTTCTAATGAATGCATTCAGACTCTCACTTCTTTGCGTTGTCCTCATGCCAGCAAAGAAGGAATCCTGCATAAAACATGGCACCCACTGACACCGCATAGCATACACATCACAAAACCAACTAATGGACAGTAAGCCATTCTCTTCAACTATAGAACTCCATTTCTCTTCAAAATTGTCTATATCATCTACATTCCAGACACAATCATTCAACGCACTAATGATTTGATCCTTGTTAGGAACTCCACCAAGTTTAAATGGGAGTTTCTGTAGAATGTGCCAGCTACAGAAACGATGCTTACAAGTTGGAAAAATAGTAATAATAGCAGCAGTCATTGCTGGGTCTTGATCAGTTATGATGGAGACAGGCTCTTTGCCAAAACACAGTAAATATTGTTTGAAAACCCATATAAAAGAATCGTACTTCTCATCCGCCAACAAGGCTGAGGCAAATAACACTGTCTTGCGATGGTGATCCACACCACCAAACATGCCAAAAACCATGGAATACTTATTGGTACGATAAGTGGTATCAAATATGATCGCATCACCGAACAATGCAGAGTCATCAATAGAGATCGGATCAGACCAAAACAAGTGCGTCAAACAACCATTAGAATCTTTTTGATACTCATAAAAGAATTTAGAATCCAAGATTTTGAAGTTTGCAAAACGATCCAAAACCATATCCACATCATGATCAACAGACTCTTTTCTCTTCCTATTGAGGTGTCCATGAGCTTGTCTACTTGTAAATGTCAACCTGTCATAACCACCAGACTCAGATGCTATTAATGCAAGCTGCTTAGACACAGGTATATTGGCATGACTCAAAGAAGAAATCATGTCTTTTTTACTCTGGTCAAGTGATGAATTACACTTCAAATAGCGCAAGTGAGCGGTATAAACAAGATCATGATTGTGATCCTCAACAAATGCACTAACAACCCATATGGAGGAGGACATGTCCAATGTCAGTCGGATCATGGCTTTGCACCCACACCTTTTCACTGAACGTTTATGTTTCTTGGAAAGATTCTCATGTAGATCACCAACATGATTGCAAATAGGACTCAATAGACCACTAGATATCTTGGAACGCCTATTTTCTCCTTGTTTATCACAAACCAAATCTTTTGCCAGCAAAACCTTAGTACGACCTTGATAACGATTATCATCTCTCCTTATATTAAAACCAATCAAACCAGCATATCTACAATAAAAAGCTATACCATCATCTAAACTTCCAAAACTAAGTCCAATCCTAGGGATATCAGCTACAGAAAGGACATCACAGTCAACAGATGAAGAAGAATGTAGATTATCACCATAGTCAGTTATAGCATTGCTAGCATCAGTATTAAGGCTGGGATCCATAACAGTAACAACCTCACAAACAAAAACCTGCATAAAATGTGAGGGTGACGCACTTTCAGTAAAACCAAGACAGAAAACTGTAATGGATACACACATTATGTAAATGAAAGTAGTTCATTGTAATAGGACACACAGACAGTAATCAAAATAGTGTAATGTGGTAGTACCACACAAAGAGTAAACAGAAAAAATGTACTGCAATGAGAACACACATACAATAAAACCAAGGCAGAAAACTGTAATGCAGACAAGCCTTAAGTAAAACCAAGGCAGCAAACTGTAATGCAGATAAGCCTTGAGTAAAACCAAGGCAGCAAACTGTAATGGATACACACATTATGTAAATGAAAGCAGTTCATTGCAAAGAGAATACACATACAATAAAACCAAGGCAGAAAACTGTAATGCAGACACATATTTTGTAAATGAAAGCAATGCATTATAATAGGACACATAGACAACAATAGAAATCAGTGTATTATGGTAGAGAATTCTTAAGTAGGTAACGTGAAGTTCTGAAGTATGTGCATTGTATCATTAAGATATACAAGCAGAGGAACTACATTGGACATCAAGTTCCGAGAGAGAAATAAGGTTGCACAAGCTGGCTAAGCACCAGGTTAAAAGCCCTAGAAGTCGTGCAAGGGGGCTTGGTCGTGTGGACAACCAGTGACTACTGACCTCATCGGACACACAACAGGTTGAATGACGATTTGGGGCAAATAGAGCCCCGGCGACGATGGTACAGATCAAATGGACTTCTTTACAGTGGGTAGTTGGGAGATTGCTAAGGTTGGAAGTAATGTTTGACGCCAGATCATCAACGAATAAGAGGATTACCTTGTTCGCCTAGAGTCTCCGCTACTCTTCTCTCTTGGATTGAAGATTCTGTAAAGCAAACCTCCGATCTCAGTTGTGGATATGCCGTCACCAGGTCTACTGCTGTGGATATGCCACCAACTCGCCTTGAGTGCGATAGAGAGAATGAGGGAACACTCGACTACGTGGTGGAGGAGAGAAGGGAGCAGCGGAGGAGGAGCAAACCTCCGATCTTAGTTGTGGATATGCCGTCACCAGGTCTACGACTGTGGATATGCCACCAACTCGCCTCGAGTGCAGTAGAGAGAATGAGGGAACACCTGGCTGCACGGTGGAGGAGAGAAGGGCGCAGCGGAGGAGGAGAACCTAAAACCAGCAGAACTAACACGAGAGGAAGATGAGCTTGTGACCAAGCGGGAACAGCCGGCGCGGCGCAAAGAGGGCCAGGAGAAGACGGTGGCAGAATTCGTAAATAAGCTGAAAAATAAAAAACACGGAGGCACGGGTAGCCAAATCACTGTACCCACGCGGGCAGTCAATATATCCCCTATATATATTTATTTATATTTATATTTATATTTATATATATATATCTGCCTGTGTGTGTGTCTGTGTATATATATATATATACACACACACACACACACACACATATATATATATATATATATATATATATATATATATATATGTGTGTGTGTGTGTGTGTGTGTACTTGTGTGTATATATATATACATACATATATACATATATATATATATACACACACAAACATATATATATAGAGAGAGAAAGTCAGGCTAGAATACACTCGAGTGTATTCGGAACATAATACACTCGAGTGTATTCGGAGCAGAATACACTCAGGTAGTTTTCCATGATGCAATTTTTTTTAAAATCTAATCTATTGATCTTCTTAAACATCATGTGAATAGATCATATATAAAATTTGAACTCATTTGGACATTTATAGGTCATGTTATGAAGACTACAAAAATTATGCATTTCAAATTAGTTTTTTGCGTCAATTTCGTCACCCTCAGATGAGTGACTTATATTCATCCAAATGGGTGCAAAATTTGTATGTAGCCTAGTTTTAGTATGACGGTAAAGATCAATGGTTTATATTTTACAAAAAATAGCTTTGATATGCAAACACACTTGAGTGTATTCGTGCGATCTGTACACTCGAGTGTATTCTAGCATGACTCTCTCTCTCTCTCTCTCTATACATATATATATATATTGTGTGTATATATATATATATATATTTGAATATATATAAATTATATATATACATATATATGTACATATATACATATATATATATATGCATTCTACCTTATATGTATATTTTCTATATAAATAAATACATGCATACATATATATACCATATGTATATACATATATATACATATATATACACATATATACATATATGTAAATTCCTATATGTATTCTACCTTCTGTTTTTTTTTCTCTTTGAACCACTGGTTCAATTTGGTTTGATCCGACTGACTGATTGGACTGGTTGGATCGGAAAAAGATACATAATTGGTTTTTTAGGCTTTTGGACCAGTCAACTACCCGTTCACCGGTCGGACCGGTCGATCCGGTTCAATTTTAAAAACACTAGTGTGGATTCCTCCCTACCACATCTGATGCACTCAGCAGTGGTGGTCATGCCCCGATTACATCGTAGCAGGTTAGTTAGAAGTCTGTCATGCCCCCGAAGCCATCCAAAGACACAGAGGCACTGAGTATTTCTAGGTTCAACTTTAAGAAAAGAAAATGCAATAAATATGTAAATACATTAATAGTTCTTCTCATACAAATAAAGACCAATATGTAATTTCAAAAAATAATGGAGAAATTTGCCCTCAACCCCCTCTGTGGGTTTTCTTATATAGTATAGATGAGTCTCCAAGTATAATATATAATTGTAAAAATTAAAGACAAAACTGTGGTGTACACACACATGGACCGGTATGTAATTTCAAAAAATAATGGAGAAATTTGCATCCAACCCCTCAGTGGATTTTCTTATATAGCATAGATGAGTCTGCTAATATAATATATAATTTTAGAAATTAAAGACAAAAGTATGGTGTACACACAGAAAGGCCAATATGTAAATTCAAAGAAATGGAGAAAATTGCATTCAACCCCATTCGTTGGATTTCTTATATAGTATAGATGAATCGCCTAGTATAATATATAATTTAAAAAAATTAAAGAGAAAAGTGTGGTGTATACACACAGAGAGCACTATGAAATTTTAAAAAATAATGGAGAAATTTGCATCCACCCTGGGCTTTCTTATATAGCATAGATGAATCTCCTAATATAGTATATAATTTAAGAAACAAAAAGTCAAAAGTGTGGTGAACACACAGAAAGGCCAATATGTAATTTCAAAACATGGAGAAAACTTCATTCAACCCCATCCATGGACGTTCTTATTCAATATAGATGAGACTCCTAATATAATATACAATTTAAAAAATCAAAGACAAAAGTGTAGTGTACACACATAGGACTCAATATGTAATTTCAAAAACTAATGGGGAAAATCGCATCCAACCCCCTTTGTGGGCTTTCTTATATAGTATAAATGAGCCTCCTAATAAAATATATAATTTAAAAAATTAAAGACAAAAGTGTGGAGTACCCACACATGGACCATATGTCATTTCAAAAAATAATGAAGAAAATTGCATCCAACCCCTCCCCGGGATTTCTTATATAGTATACATGAGTCTCCTAATATAATATGTAATTTACAAAATTAGAGACAAAAGTTTGATGTACACGCACATGATGATATGTAACTTTAAAAAATAATGGAGAAAATTGCATCCAACCCCCTTTGTGGGCTTTCTTATATAGTATAGATGAGTCTTCTAATATAATATATAATTTAAAAAATCAAAGATGAAAGTGTGGTGTACGTACACAGGGACCAGTATGTAATTAAAAAATTAAAAATTGCATCCAACTCCCTCTGTGTGGTTTGTTATATAGTTTAGATGAGACTCGTACTATAATATATAATTTTAAAAAATTAAACACAAAAGTGTGGTGTACACGCAAGGACCAGTATGTAATTTCAAAAAATAATAGAGAATATTTCATCCAATGCCCTCCGTGGCTTTTTTATATAGTATAGATGAGTCTCCTAATATAATATATAATTTCAAATGAGAGGTAAAAGTATGGTGTCCACACAGGGACCAATATGTAATTTTAAATATTAATGAAGAAAATTGCATCTAACCACCTCAGCAGGCTTTCTTATATAGTATATAAGTCTCCTAATATAACATAAAAAATAAATAGAAATTGTGGTGTACACACACAAGGACCAGTATATAATTATAAAAATAATTAGAAAATTGCATCCAACCCCCTCCACGGGCTTTCTTATAAGTGTAGATGAGTCTCCTAATGTAATATATAATTTAAATAATTTAAGACAAATGTGTTGTGTACATACAAAGACCAACATGTAATTTCATAAAATAATGGAACAAATTGCATCCAACCCCTTCTATGGGGTTTCTTATTAGGTATCGTTTGGTTGGGCTAGGATGAAACATGAACAGTTGCAACTCACTACGTTTTTATAAGGCCCCTGAACTTGCTTAATGAGTTGAATAATCTTAATTACCATATTTTAATTCCTAGAACCCTAATCTAACCTTTTGATATATTTTGAAATCATAAGACAAGCTTAAGTTTTAAATTTGGTCCAATTTGGATATTGTTTGAGCAAGTTATGCAATTTTCTATACATTTTGGTCTTTTCTGCAAGTTACCCAATTGAGGGGTTTTCTTTGCAATTTGTCATGTACATTATGCACCTTAGATGTTATATTATCATTCTTGAGTATTTTGAGACATGGGGCTCCTAGTTGAGCCATGGTTTGAAGGTGTTTTCCTCAAGGGTATTTTAGGGTTTACCCCTACATTGATGAGCTACCTTTAGCAGCTATCAACTAATGAATTATGTGATTGGCTGGGAAATTTGACAAAGGAAAGATAAGCAGGTCTATATATATGGTGGGGGACCTTCTTGTGTGTGTGTGTGTGTGTATTTGTATATTCTTAATAGTTTAAGTCCATAGACACATGGGAAGCTACTTTTACACCTCATGCTTGCTTCCATCCTTATCCATGGGCTATATTTACCTCTTCCTTGTCCAAGTATGAAACTATGCTTGCTTTCTCTTTCCTCTAACTTGGAGCAATGAATACACTCAATTTTTCTACAGAACTAAGTACTCTAAGGTACAAGACAACCTCTTTTTGGAGAAGAAGGTCTCCTAGAGTTCCATCTAGCCCTACTTGGGGTTTCGAAGGTCATCTTCTAGGGATTTTGACCAAGGCAAGTTGTTTTCTTCCTTCCTTCTCCATTTCTCTTGCTCTTCTCCTTCCTTAGACCTTCCTCCGGGTCAGAACCCTGCTGTTCCATGGTGAAAGTGTCTCTAGAACTAAAAAATCTATCCTTCTTGTTTCTTTTTCTAGGATTTTGCTTCTTTGTGGAGAGAAGTACCTATTTGGCCAAGTTCAAATCTGAATCCAAGGTTTTCTAGCCCTATTTTCTCGAGATTCTTACTATTTGGGATATGACCTACTCTATAGAGACAAGTTATATAACATTCTTCACTTATATTTCTTGTTAGAAGCTTGTTAGTTCGTGTTTATGCTTTAATGTGATGAATTAAGCATAGAGAAACCATGCTTCTTTAGAATTACAAATTTTTGTGGTATTCCCTATTTTCTTCCAGTTCTATATGAACTTGTAAACATGTGTACGCCCTTTATAAGGTGTAAAATGATCTGGGACAGGTTGATAGCATCAACCTATGGTGCTAAGCACAAAATAATTGATGGTTCAAATTAGGGTTTTCAAGCTATTTCCTTCCCTATCACACAACCGATGATCATACCATTCAATAACCAATGGGGTTGCTATCTTGGCAACTGATGTTCGTGATCAAGGGTGTCAAATTTATGGTGACAACCTATGGTCACCCCTTAGGTTAGGTTTTAGATCAGTTAGATGTTTAATTATTATTTACTAAGTATTCTAATGATGTTATCAATCGATGATGACATTAGCTTAATATTTGATAGTGTTAACTAAATGTGTTACTGATCTAACAACCAAGGGTGATCTAATGATCACAATTAATGGTGGATCAGGTCCTCACTATATATGATGAGTTAAGAATGTAATTATAGATTTTGCGAAACCTTGAACCAATGGTTCCTTGGTTCAATTGATCTAATGGTTAGACCTATACTTCAATTGATAACCTTGAACAATGAACCTGATCTAATGAATAATATTGGATGTTTTAACATACAATGGATTAGAATAAATCACATGGTATTATATGTGGGTCATAGTGATGATAATTTGATAGTTCAATACTATTAATTTATAGTCTTACCTTTGCCATTGTATAGTTATTGTAATGACCACATTTGTGCT
Source organism: Alisma plantago-aquatica (assembly GCA_963693085.1). NCBI lineage: Eukaryota > Viridiplantae > Streptophyta > Magnoliopsida > Alismatales > Alismataceae > Alisma > Alisma plantago-aquatica. The sequence goes on along the minus strand of OY856410.1, from coordinate 516,056,122 downwards.
TAATGAGTAAAGTAGGGTTTACCTGAATGATTACATGCTTGATTAGATTGAACATCGTTTAGACTTGATTAAAGATAGTATATCAATTGTGATGTTTCAAACCTAATAAGAAAGTCTAACTATGATTTTAGTTTGAAGAATTAGGGTTTGAGAAATGTAAACCCTAATCGGCAAAAATTAGGGTTTTGATAGTACATGAATATGGAATTTGATCAGGATAGAAGTGTGGTAAATGATTTTTCATATTTTCAACAAATTTTTATTTCATTGAATTTTGGATATGATATGTATAACTCAATCATGCATATTGGAGAAAAATTTCAGAATATTTGAGTGTTCTTTGAATGTGGTTCTCGGTCGAACTATACTTCGACCAAAAGGCTGATAGAGTGCTTTTCAGTAGTGTAGTAATTTATTTTTAATTACTTATTGGTTACTCCAAATAATATTAAATTTTAAATGGAGATCGTAAACTAAATCATAAATAACATGTAAAATTTTCATAATTTTTGGATGTGTTTATACCTTATCAGTAGACAAATTACAATAACTTTGTATGACTGGAAAATATGCTGAAATAAGAGAAATATAGTGAGCGGTCAATGTGCAATTGAGCCAAGCATCTCAATTGCTATATATGGTAAACCTAACACACAAGGAGCTCTCATAATTCGTGACTCAAACCAGAGAAACGAAATCCTAGAGAGAGAGGAAGAGTTAGGGTTTGAGTGGAGAAAGTGATGGAGATGCTGACCTAGGGTTTTGAGGTTCGAGGAATGATGAAATCATGTAAGTTTAGCTTCTTTGGATATAGTTTCAAGGTAAATCTTCTCTCACATGTCAATATTTCGTCCCTCCTCTGATTTGATCCAAAATGGCATCAAAACTTCCCCTTTTCTCACTCTTTCTTCATACTCCCTCATTTCTAGGGTTTCCGAGTTGAAAGGAAGAAGAATCGGGTGAATTGCTAGGGATTTGATATGAGATCAAGATTTTTAGGGACGAGATGCATTTTTAAGGTGTTTTCACACCTTAGGGTGAGTGGGAATTTCCTTTAAACAGTATATTGCACAGAATTTGGTTAAATCATCCATAATCCTTAATTGCTTAGTATACGACTACAAACCCTGAATTGTCTGTTTGATCTAGGTTGTTGCAAAATGATATGAAATGGATTCTTCCTCTGTTTGGATAAATTTTAGATGATAAAATCATATTAGAAATGTATACAATACATCCTAATGAGAATTCCCTAAGTATTCACAGAGGTTATAAGAGAAAACTAAAATATAGGGAATTTTTCTATGACTAAAATTGTTTTATAATTAAATAGAGAAATTTGTTTATCTGGATCCCCTTGGTTATGAATGATTGTTTATCTGAATTCATAGTACATATATGTCAGATACTATCTTGGATTTCATTTACGGTGAATAGTGTTTGTTTGATATCTCAGTAAAAAGGGTGAAACCCTAGATGCGAGGAAAGTTGGATATTTGCGAATAGATGTCGTGAAATCCATTTGAACAGATTTTCTTGACATGATAGACTTTATTTATATAATTTTATTCATGATGCATGATATATCAGTGAATGGCATGGAAACCCAAATTCATCTCAGTTCTAGGGTTTCATACATATATTGATTGTATATGATTTGTTGAAAGCAGTCTTTATTCAGTGAATGTTTATGTCATATGAATTCCTTATGAGAGCCATGTGATAAGTGAATGAGATAAATGAAACCCTAAGGATAGGGTGTTCAATGAATCAAGTATTGTGATATCAATGTCCTCAGTATGAGATGTGGTGATGCTTAACATTTCAATTGCATGATTCTAGTGTATAAAGTGCCACGTTGACATGTATTCTGTTTATTTAAGAATTTTAGTCTGCCAGTATGTATAGTATGATAATTACTCAAAATATTATAGTGTTTTGAATATACTACTCTACCAAGTTTAGAATGATATACATATTTCATTATAAACTTCAAATAAATAGACGTGGTACCATAGAGATACCAGAGTCAAGTATAAGTAAGGAAAAGATACAATATAGTAAGAGCTTTCCAAGAATAATAAAAAAATAGACTTAGGTGCCCTGAACACTGTAGATTCCCTACAGATGTCTACACTGTAGGGAGGAAACGATTCACCCTCACAGCGACCAGTGTACGGGGATCGGATCGCACCCACAGAGTGTGCGGGGAGACAAAGCCCTTCAGGAAGTCTCCTAAGAGAAGATAGGTTACCCAACTTGAACCAGAGATCCTGGTGCTAACCCAGAGGTACCCACAGAGTGTACTAAGATGAGGCCCACAGAGCGTATCAGACCCTCTTCCTGTGTACTCAACATAGAAGGAGAGGTCCAATTAAAGGCCAACTATTTAGCTACCTTAGTCAGACATGACGGTTCGAGTCAAGCAGACCCGGATTTAGTTCTAGGCTTAGATTCCTGGGTTTTAAGCTAAGTCTTGTACAGTGAGATCGTAGTTTGCTAAGAGTCTTCATATGTAGAGTATAGTGCATATGATCAGGGCATTATAAGATGAATGAGATGTTAAACAACTGTGTGTGGACAATCAATTATTCTTTGTATGTTTTGAATTATTTGTTCTCTTGAAATTAATCAAGCATGCTCATATATTGATTTACTCTTGTAGATATCTAGAGTATCATGCCATATTTATATTTGTCAATGATTAGACTCTTTAAACCTTACTACTGTTATAATTGATATTAGTTTCTCAAAAGTATATCTGTAATTATATCAGTGCTTTAGACTGTTTCTTTGAAGTACTCATTCACTGAGTGAGTAGGCTCACCCCTCTACTCAAAAATTTTAGCGAAACTGTGGGAATTGAAGATATCATTACATCAGAGTAGATCTTCCACAAGATTTAAGTCTGAGTATAGTTAAGTTCAGTCGGTCCTTGTCGCTCTAGGTCCTTGTAAAGAAATATGAGAGAGTTGTAAATGATGATGTATAACATTATTCCTCTTTTATCAATATATTCGAATTAGCAAGTCTTATGTGTTTAAAAGTATGAGAAACATAATGAATGTTTATACATGCATTTTTACTATTGAAATCAGATTAGAGAAATCAATGTTTAGATTCTCTTGTAAAGTTAGTTTATGTGGTTCAATGTGAGGAAACAAAGAGTTTGAAAAAAGAAGAAAAAGTTAAGAGTGATCTTTGTATTACATTAAATCCTCAATTTATGCCCTAATGTCATGATTAGTGGTAATTGTGAGATCAGGGTGTAACAATTTGGTATCAAAGCTTAGGCTGAGTTGTCAGGAACCATTAAGTTAGTAAGTTAGAGTCATAAGTGTGGAAGATAGGAGATGTTATGATGTTAGCTTTGGGGATTTGAGTATTTGGATATCCTGGCCCGGTATCTGAGTACTTGGATCAACCAGTATCAAGCTACTCTGTCTATTCTTTCATGTATACCCTGGCCAGGTATACAGTGGAAGGATGGTCCAGAGAGGAACCCTAGAAATATTAGGGTTAGAAACAAGATAAGTAACATGAATTAAGAGCATAAATATAAAATGAGATAGAACTTTCATTTAATATTGTTGTTTTATTGGAGATGAATAGAAAAACTCATATATGTTTGAATTCAGATATTGAGTATTTTGAAATATATATGGGTCTTTAAGGTTTGTTTTACACTATGCAGTTGTAGCATTTATTGATTACATTCTTTGTAACAAGTAGACTAGAAATGATCTTTGAATGAGATTTCCTAAGTGAATATTCTTTCCACATGTTTGAAATTAATAGGAGTTGGTTGATCTTGAGTATCTCTTGGCTTCAGGACTGCAAGTTTGGCCTAGTCCGGCTGGCAGGGTGTGTTACTAGGATCTAATGACTCCTATTAAAAATATAATAAGAGTAGACTCTGGATAAATTAGACCCACATCATAGTGAGAATGTACATACACTAAGATGTTGAAACATATATGAAAGATTAGAATAGCTAAGAATCAGTTGGAACTGATATCTGAAATCCAACTTTGGGGCCTCATATGAGAAACCCTTAATTGGGAATAAAGGAACACGACATAAGGTTCAGATTAAGTTTAATGATTAGTATTATATGAACTCTAAATATGAAATGTGGAAAAGATATGAGAAAAGTATCTAAGGGCCAAGATAGTAAGAATCAATCATGAGGAATGGATTATATAACTGAGTACAATGTTTTTATGTACTCCGAAGAAAAGAGAAAAGAGAAGAAAAGATTTAAGTATACGATAAGTACATAGAAGTGAAGAGTCTTCAGAAGAGTTAAAGTTAAGAGAACTAGATGAGAATGTAAATCATAAAACTAGGATAAGAAACTTAGTTGAAACAAAGAGATATGTTGGAAATAATGAGCTTGATTAAGGAATGAGGGTTATGATATAATTGAGAGCATGGGATGTATACGTTTATCAATAAGTTTAATACATTCATACTTACTGCATTTGGATTCTAAGTCTCTATAGAACAACAAACTAGTTTCTAAAAAAAGAACAAAAGTATAGATAAACAAATGAATAAGTCATACAAAGGTAGACTATATTCATGAAGGAAAAACTTGATTGGAAGAGAAACTATGTTTCACCCATGCATGAGTCGTTTGATTTAAAATGAAGGATATGTAAAGTATTAAACATGAGTTGAAACTAGTAGAGATATTATTGCTTTAGAATTTCAACTTCACATTAGCAAAAGGATAAAAAGAAATATGTGCAACATGGTATACATGATCATACACATGAATAAACAACATGATCATAAGAGAAAATTAGAAGTTAAAGATGATAGGTGGAAGAGTAGTACATGGTAAGATGATTATGGAAAGTAAGGAAGGGTTTAAAACATGGTGGAGTAATATAGATTATAAAATAAAGAGGTAGGAGATTCAATCAAGTGCTAATTAGTCAAGTATCCTTGTTGATAACTAATTAAACTTACATACGACAAATGTATTAATGAATGTTTGAAGATAAGAATTCTAAGTCTCAGAATCATCTTCTCTTTCATATCTTCCTTAATTAGAGCAATGTGGGAATGAATTGATAAGAAAATGAATCATATATGATGCATAACCACCATGGTATAGAAATCTAGTGTAATAATGACATACAATATGATGATGAAACCCTAGTAGGGTAAATTGAGAATGTAATCTATCTGAATAGCCAAGTAAGAGAAAGGAAATTCAATTGATAAGATAAGGAAGACTTTAGTAAAACTTGTGAGATCTACAGTTTGACTTTCAAATTAAGGGAGCAAAGTCACATCACAATAATGACATGCTATTGATAAGAACCAAACCCTAGAATGTTTAGAGTTGTAGTAGTTCAAGGGATGTCACTAGTGATTTAACCTTGAATACTAGCATCTCTATAAAACAAGATCATGAAATTTGCACTATGAGAAGTAAACTAGCACTAATAGTAATCCAGGGTTTAAAGATAGATAATGTGAAAGATAGATAAACTATATGGAAATGATTCAAAGTAAAGAGTAAGATATAAATTTGAAATGTAACAAGTGTGTTTTGAATAAAAGGGGAAATACAATATGTCTGAAGTGCGATATGAGATAAATTCTTGCAGTGATAGCAAGAATGATGAATAATCTATTTGTACCTTGTATGTTTCAATTTTAGGAATGTTTAATCTACATGATTAAAATGAGAAGGATAAGTAGCAAAAAGTAAGTAGTAATGAATGAGGAGAGAGATAAGAGAAAACAATGGCTTTTAGTAATATGTGAATTTGTTTTTAGAAGTGTAATTTGTTGAAGGTATAATGAGGGGTGTAAATTGGTTCTATGTATGATATCAGTGTACATGTACAAGCAATATGTTAATTAAAGGTGTCTGATAGTTGTAGTCATTCATACCAGTAATCCATCTTAGTATTGTACAATTATGGTATGGTGATATGGGTTGAATGACAATGGAACAAATGGAGGGTTACCCTGAATAAGGTAGTCTTACCTATTCACTCATATGAATAGAAGGGATGATAACCATATTGTATTGATATGTAACCCAAATGAGGTATAGCTTGTTATACCTAGATTTAATATAACTAAGTGATGGTAATTGGGTATGAATAGTCCTTGAATGACTAATACAATCATGGAGTACTCTGTTACTATTGTTGAAACCCTAGTATGCTATAACCTGATGGTTACACCTTGAATTATGTGTGGGTTCCTACTTGAGAATAGTATGGAATATGATGGTAATGCTTCACCTTATGCATCCATGATGCAATGGGGATGTTGTGAGTAGTATTGTACAATTTGTGTTGAATCTAGTCTTCCAACTCATGACTACTTTGCTATTTGAGTAAAAAAATAGTAATATTCAAAACAACATAGTGAACTCTCTTTTGTGACTCAGAAGTAATATAAAACAATAGTACATATTGAGTCGTATGAATTGAGATGGTTGGATCAGATTAGCAATGTTGAACACCTCAAGAGTATGAAAATATTGAAATGGTTGATTCTCTATCTACACTATGATTGATTGTGGCATAGAGAATTTGTTTGTTATCATTGAGAATTGTTTTAACATCTTGTGATTAGAAAAGAAATAAAGGATGTAACGTTGAAAACTACATTCAAGTATAAAATACAAGAATGTAATGACATGTAAGATTTCAGAAGCTTAAAATAAACTTTGAATATACTTTGTTTGTGTATTTAGGTTTTGGGGACAAAACTTTTTAAGGGGGTGAGAATTGTAATGACCACATTTGTGCTTAATTGGTAAACTAGGGTTTACATGAATGATTACATGCTTGATTAGATTGAACATCATTTAGACTTGATTAATGATAGTAGATCAATTGCAATGTTTCAAACCTAAGAATAAACTCTAACTATGATTTTAGTTTGAAGAATTAGGGTTTCAGAAAAGTAAACCCAAATCGTCAAAAATTAGGGTTTTGATAATACATAAATATGGAATTTGATCAGGATAGCAGTGTCGTAAATGATTTTTCATATTTTCTGAAAATTTTGTATTTAATTTAATTTTGTATATGATATGGATAACTAAATCATACATATTGGAGAAAAAATTCAGAATATTTGAGTGTTCTTTAAATGTGGTTCTCAGTCGAACTATACTTCGACCAAAAGGCTGACATAGTACTTTTTAGTAGTGTAGTGTTTTATTTTTATTTATGTATTAGTAACTCCAAATGATCTGATATTTTCACTGGAGATCTGAAACTCAATCATAAAGAACATGTAAAATTTTCATAATTTTTATATGCGTTTAGACCTTATCAGTAGATGAATTACAGTAACTTTTTTATGACTAAAACATCTACTGAAATAAGAGAAAGTATAGTGAGGGGTCAATGTGCAATTGACCCAAGCAGCTCAATTGCTCTATATGGTCAACCTAGCATACAAGGAGCTCTCATAATTCATGATTCAAATTAGAGAAACGAAATTCTAGAGAGAGAGGGAGAGTTAGGGTTTGAGAGGAGAAAGTGATGGAGATGTTGACCTAGGGCTTTGCGGTCCGAGGAATGATGAAATCATGTAAGTTTAGCTTCTTTAGATATAGTTTCATGGTGAATCTTCTCTCACATGTTAAGATTATGTCCCTCCTATGATTTGATCCAAAATGGAATCAAAACTTCCCCTTTTCTCACTCTTTCTTCATAATCCATCATTTCTAGGGTTTAAGAGTTGAAAGGAAGAAGAATCGGGTGAATTGCTAGGGATTTGATATGAGATCGATATTTTCAGGGAAGAGATGCGTTTTTAAGGTGTTTTAACACCTTAGGATGAGCGGGAACTTCCTTTAAATAGTATATTGCACGAAAATTGGCTAAATCATCTATAATCCTTAATTGCTTAGTATGCGACTACAAACCCTGAATTGTTTGTTTGATGTAAGTTGTTGCAAAATGATATGAAATGGATTCTTCCTCTGTTTGGATGAATTTCAAATGATAAAATCATATTAGAAATATACAATACATCCTAATGATAATTCCCTAAGTATTCACAGAGGTTATAAGAGAAAATTAAAATATAGGGAATTTGTCTATGACTGAATTGATGTATAATTAAATAGAGAAATTTGTTTATCTGGATCCCCTTAGTTATGAATGATTGTTTATCTGAATTCATAGTACATATATGTCTAATATTATTTTGTATTTCATTTAAGGTGAATAGTGTTTGTTTGATATCTCAGTAAAGAGGGTGAAACCCTAGATGCGCGGAAAGTTGGATATTTGCGAATAGATATCATGAAATCCATTTGAACGGATTTTCTTGACATGATAGACTTTATTTATTTAATTTTATTCTTGATGCATGATATCTCAGTGAATGGCATAGAAACCTAAATTCAGCTCAATTCTAGGGTTTCATACATATATTGATTGTATATGATTTGTTGAAAGTAGTCTTTATTCAGTGAATGTTTATGTCGAATGAATTCCTTATGAGAGCCATGTGATAAGTGAATGCGGTAAATGAAACCCTAAGGATAGGGTGTTCAATGAATCAAGTATTGTGATATCATTACTCTCAGTATGAGATGTGGTGATGCTTAATAGTTCAATTGCATGATTCTAGTGTACAAAGTGCCAAGTTGACATGTATTCTATTTATTTAAGAATTTTAGTCTGGCAGTATGTATAGTATGATGATTACTCAGAATATTACAGTGTTTTGAATATACTTCTCTGCCAAGTTTAGAATGATATACATGTGGTATTATAAACTTCAAATTAATAGATGTGGTACCATAGAGATACCAGAGTCAAGTATAAGGAAAAGATGCAATATAGTAAGAGCTTTCCAAGAATAATAAAAAATAGACTTAGGTGCCCTGAACACCGTAGATTCCCTACAGATGTCTGCACTGTAGGGAGGAAACGATCCACCCTGGCAGCGACCAGTATACAGGGATCGGATTGCACCTACAGAGCGTGCGGGGAGACAAATCCCTTGAGAAAGTCACCTAAGAGAAGATAGGTTACCCAACATGAACTGGAGATCCCGGTGGTAGCACAGAGGTACCCACAGAGCATGCCAAGATGAGGCCCACAGAGCATCTCAGACCCTCTGCCTGAGTACTCAACCTAGAAGGAGAGGTCCAGTTAAAGACCAACTATTTAGCCACCTTAGTCAGACGTGACGGTTCGAGTCAAGAAGACCCGAATTCAGTTCTAGGCTTAGTTTCTCGGGTTTTAAGCTAAGTCTTGTACGGTGAGATTGTAGTTCTCTATGAGTCTTCATATGTAGAGTACATTTCATATGATCAAGGCATAATAAGATGAATGAGAGGTTAAACAAGTGTTTGCAAATATTCAATTATTCTTTGTATGTTTCTGAATTATTAGTTTTCTTGAAATTAATCAAGCATGCTCATATATTGATTTGCTCTTGTAGATATCTAGAGTATCATGACATATTTATGATTGTCAATGATTAGACTCTTTATAGCTTACTACTGATATAATTGATATTAGTTACTCAAAAGTATATATGTAATTATATCAGTGCTTTAGACTATTTATTTGAAGTACTGATTCACTGAGTGAGTAGGCTCACCCCTCTACTCAATTTTTTTAGGGAAACTGTAGGAATTGAAGATATCATTGCATCAGAGTAGATCTACTGCAAGTATGAGAAACATAATGAAATATGAGAGAGTTATTGTCACTCTAGGTCCTTGTAAAGAAATATGAGAGAGTTGTAAATGATGATGTATAACATTATTCCTCTTTTAGCAATATATGTGAATCAGCAAGTCTTATGTGTTTAAAAGTATGAGAAACATAATGAATGTTTATACATGCATTTTTACTGTTGAAATCAGATTAGAGAAATCAATGTTTAGATTCTCTTGTAAAGTTAGTTTATGTGGTTCAATGCGAGGAAACAAAGATTTTGAAAAAATAAGAAAAAGTTAAGGGTGATCTTTGTATTACATTAAATCCTCAATTTATGCCCTAATCTCATGACTAGTGATAATTGTGAGATCAGGGTGTTACAGTTATATTTGATAACTCACTACAATAAGTGGATGCTTAACTCCCATGTGATCTAGCTTTTTATACCTAACCTTAATGTGATTATATGATGTTGATTGGTTATAATCAGACCTCTTGAATGATTAATGTGATTATGAATTACACTCTTCTTTTGTTGAAACGACAATGTAGTACTATTTGAATATCATAGTGCCTTGCCATGTTAATATCTATGGACATATATGTGCTAATGATCTTTTGAGCCTTGTTTAAGGCATGGAATGATGATGATAACCTTACAATGAATAACGTGATAGTCTTGATGAAATCCTCTTCACGTTCCAGTAAGGGTTAAAACCCTAGAACTTGTGATAAGATATTGGTATCTTGTAATAGTATGATGATAAGTGTGGTCCATTAATTTGCAATGAATGATAGCATGTGGTAATGTGATTAAGATTTATATATCAAATGTTTTATATCTTTTGAATTTGTTATACATATACTCTTGTTAGAAAAGAATTAGGGTTTGAATGTCCACTTGTATGATAAAGCCTTAATGCATTCAATTGGCAGTAATTAATCAAGTATAACCTTAATCATGTAGAGCCCTGTGCCGTAGAGCCATCTTCAGTGTCAGAACTTACTGGATGGTGAAACGAGTATTCCCAAGGGAAACTCGGAGCTCATACTGTTGAGTATGTGGGGGTGGGAAGTTGAGGATATATCCTTGTCATCCACAAACACAGGCATGGAGGATGGCTATGGTCATGCCTTTGACATTTGATGTGATTGAGGACAGTTGCAGTTGTACCTCGGATTAAAGGGTTGTGTATACCCTGTTTTCTAGTGTCGTAACTTGTACCAAGTATATACTAGTTGTTATCAGTTGACTATATGTCCCTATTGGCAGTTTGACTGGTATGCCACTACAGTTTACTCGTACTGACTGAGGGGAAGAGATCTTAGGATACTGGCACTCCTAGATCTTATACGGAACTGAATAGCACTTCGTAGTGGCTAGTTGGACTTTGAGTGGTACGACTCAAACTCCCCTAAGCATAATAATAAAAGATATAATACCAGTTGTATAGTATGATTGCTAGGGTTTAATATGTATCACATTGGTTGATTAACCCTTGTCTTGTCTTTACACTACATAGTTCTTACATGATGCAGACTTATGAAAATTGTGTAATTCTACTTGATGTTACAACTTATTTTCTTAACTGCTTAGTATGATTAAACTCTTCAATCTATTCATATTGTTTATTCAGTACCCTAATTGCTCAATGTATTTACTTTTAATTAATATATTATAATCAATATATGTTGGAGAGAGTTATATCTCTCACTGGGACTAAGTCTCACCTGTGGGTCACCACATTTTTTTAGGGGTTCACGGGAAACAAGGTCGAGGTTGCATTGTGGAAGAGAACCAACTTGGTGATCAATAGATTCATAAGGTTGGTTAGTTTTAGATGTTAGTAGTAGATTCCTAGTGTCATCCATGTACTCTCAGGTCTGGGTATAGGATGTGTTTTCTAGATGATATACTCATATCAACACAAGATTTTGGTAGTATGCCAATGTTTTCTAAATATATGGCATGTACATGTGAAATATCTTTTATATGCAGGATGTGACTGAGGTATTTGTACCCATATGTAAATACTTGTTACAGTATATGAGAATGGAATGATGGATCTTTTATAAATGTTCTAGAGTTTATTTACATTGTTGGAATTGGTTTTAATTATTCTTCATTTTTTACTATGTGATTAATTAGTAGTTGATCGTGTTTTGTGTTTTGTGTAATCTCATTTAGCGTGACGAGGTGTCATTGTTAAGTTGGTATTGGAGATCTAGGTTTACTGAGTCTATAGGGACATAGGACTTAGGTTTGAGTATGTTCTTATGTATCCAACATATCTGATCATAGTTTATGCATATGCAGATATGTCTGGAGGACATGAAGAACACGTTGAGAGTAGCTATGTTGCACTAGGAGGAGGTGCAAGGAGGAAGGCATACGATGAGAGAGTGCCAGAAGTAGGACTAGAGCAGCCCGCACTGCCTCATCTGGACCCAACAATGATGGCCAATCCTGAGTTTCAGTCTATGTTTATACAGATGATGGTCACAATTACACATATCGCTGACAGAGCGCCATCACCTCAATCTAGGGTAGTCACCTCTAATGTGGACTCCTAAGGTGTGAGGAAGACATTTGAACGTCTTAGACATGTTGGCACAATTGAATATGTAGGTAATTCTGATCCAGCAGACACTGACATGTGGTTGACTGAGCTGGAAAAGGCATTCAAAATCCTAAACATTGCTGAAGAAGACAAAGTTAAGCATGTGGTATACCTATTGAAGGGTAGTTCTGGCAACTGGTGGGCCATAGAAGAGGATAAAAGGCCAGGAGTTGTGATAGGATGGGAGGAGTTTCAGATGTAATTTGTTAGTCGATATTTTCTAGAGACCTATCTAGATGAGAAGATATCTCAGTTTGAGAAGATTCATCAAGGGGCTATGACTATTAATGAGTATGAATCAAAGTTTATGGAAATTTTAGGTTTTTCCCACATATGGAGGCAACGGACAAGGAAAGGATCTGGAGATTTAAAAAGGGCCTAAGTTCTGAGTTGGCTACAACAACATCAGCCCTAGAAAATAGGGAGAGGTTTTCCACCTTAAGGAGGATTGAGAGGTATTCTATAGAGAAGTGTGAAGATAATGCTAAGAAGCGACCTATGCAGTTTCAAGGGCAATCATCTGGAAGCTTTAAGAAGCTGAGGTTTTTCTCGCTATAATCGCAACCAAGGTCAACCTTCACTAAACTAAGATCACATGCACCATCACAGTGGACCCTAAGTCAGGGTAGAGGTCACAGTTTTCCATCAATGGGAGCCCACAGTACCTCATCAGTTTTAGTGACAGGGTCATTTAGGCCATAGCAGGACACCAGAACATGTTACAAGTGTGGGCAATGGGGCAGACAAGACCTTATTGCCCTATGAAAGATGAAGAGGTGACTCAGCAACCAAGGCAAAGTCAACAAGGTCCACAAAAATGACAATTTAGTAGTGGCACTAGAAGAAGACGTGGTCAGGCATCCCAGGCAAGATCCTCTAGACAAGCAAGTAGAGGATGTGGACGATAGTAGGTGACAACAAGGTTCTATGCCATGACCCAACCAGAAGCAGTGGTCAATCCACAAGTCGTAATAGGTCACATGGAGTTATTTCATTCTGATTTGTCTTCTTCTTATTTAGTATCTGTGTTAGTAGACCCAGGTGTGACACACTATTTTATCACTAGAGACGTGATAGATATTTGTTATCTACTTGTTAGTCTTAGATTTGATAGCCTACGGATAGATACTCCTTTGGTTGATTCCGCCAAGTTGCGGGAAGTGTGTCCTTCTTGTGTTGTTTCTTTTTATAGACACAACATTCAAGTGGATCTTTTGCCACTTGGCATGCATGGTTTTGATGTAATCCTAGGAATGTATACCTTGGAAAAATACAAGGTAGTCTTGGACTGTAGTACTAAGGTGGCAACGTTCCCTGATGGATATGTACAGTGGATTTTTCAAGGTGATAGGAAGATTCTTCCTACATGTTTGATATCAACTATGACAGTTGAGCGGTTGATGAGACAAGGATGTCAGGCTTTCTTAGATCATATTGTGGATACCAAGGCGGTAGGTCCTAGTATCCAGGAGGTACCAGTGGTGTGATAATTTGAGGATGTCTTTCCTGAGGAATTTCCTGGCATTCCCCCTCCTAGAGAGATTGAGTTTGAGATCAATCTTGTTCCTGGAACACAACCCATAACACAGTCAGCATACAAAATGGCACCAGTAGAGATGAAGGAGTTAAAGAAATAGTTACAAGAACTATTAGAGAAGGGTTTTATCAGGTCAAGCACTTCCCCTTGGGGTGCTCCCATGTTGTTTGTTAAAATTAAGGATGGTTCAATGAGGTTGTGTATAGACTACAGACAGTTGAACAAGGTGACAATAAAGAATAAGTATCCTTTGCCAAGGATTGATGATCTTTTTGATCAATTGAGAGGTGCCACTGTGCTTTCAAAGATAGACTTGTGGTCAGGTTACTATCAGTTGAGAATTAAGGCTGATGACATACCCAAGTCAGCTTTTAGGACTAGGTACGGTCATTATGAGTTTGTTGTTATGTCGTTTGAGCTAACCAATGCTCCTGCAACTTTTATGGATCTAATAAATAGGGTGTTTAGACCTTATCTTGATCAGTGTGTTGTCATGTTCATAGATGATATCTTGATATACTCCAAGGATAGTCAACATCATGAGAAACACCTTCGTCAGGCATTGACTTTGTTGAGGCAACATCAAGTATATGCTAAGTTCAGCAAGTGTGAATTCTGGTTATCTGAAGTGTCTTTTCTGGGCCATGTTATATCTACAAAAGGCATTTGTGTTGATCCCAAGAAAATGGAATATGTAATAGAATGGGAACAACCAAAGACATCGACAGAGATCTGTAGTTTCCTAGGTTTGGCAGGTTACTACAAGAGGTTCATCAAAGACTTCAGTTCTATAGTGTTACCCCTAACTAGGTTAACCAGGAAGGATGTTTTTTTTGGTTGGAATGACAAGTGTCAACATTCTTTCTAGCTTTTGAAAGAAAAGTCGACCAGTGCACCGTGTTAGTACTGCCAGAGTAAGGAAAAGGCTATATTGTCTTTTGTCATGCTTCAAAGAATGGGTTGGGATGCATGTTGATGCAGGATAAAAATGTGATTTATTTTGCTTTACGACAGCTTAATAAACATGAGGATAATTACCCAACACATTATCTGGATCTTGCAGTGGTGGTCCATGCCTTAAAGATCTGGAGACACTGTCTTTATGGAGAAAAGTGTCAAATCTTCACTGACCACAATAATTTATAGTATATCTTCTCAAAACAGGAGTTGAATATGAGGCAGAGGAGATGGATGGAGCTGATTAAGTATTATGATTGCACAATAGATTACCATCCAGGGAAAACTAATGTGCTAGATGATGCATTGAGTAGAAAGTCATCTTTGTAAGGCCCCTAAACTTGCTTAATGAGTTGAATAAGATTACTTATCATAATTGAATTCTTATAACCATAATATAAACTTTTTATATGCTTTGAAATCATAATACAAGCTTAAACTTCAAATTTGGTCCAATTTAGACACTGTTTGAGCAAGTTATGCAATTTGATGCACATTTTGGACTTTTCAACAATTTACCCAATTGATAGGTTTTCTTTGCAATTTATCACTTGAATTATGTTCCTCGGATATTATCTCATCATTCTTGAGCTTTTTGAGCCATGGGGAACCTATTTAATCCTTGGTTTGAAGGTATTTTCTCTATGGGTATTTTAGGGTTTACCCCTTCACGGATGAACAACCTTTAGTAGCTATCAACTAATGAATTATGTGATTGGCTGGAAAATTCAACAAAGGAAAGCTAATAAGGTCTATAAGGATGGTGGGGGAGCTTCTTGTGTGTGTGCTTGTATATTCTTAATAGTTTAAGGCCATAGACACATGGGGAAGCTACTTTTACACCTCATGCTTGCTCCCATCCTTATCCATGGGCTATATTTACCTCTTCCTTGCCCAAGTATGAAATTGTACTTTCTTTCTCTTTCCTATAACCTGGAGCAACGACTCCACTCTGTTTTTATGTGGAACCAAGTTCTCTAAGGTAGAAGACAACCTCTTTTTGGAGAAGAAGGTTTCCTAGGGCTCCATTTAGCCCTACCTAGGGTTTCCAAGGTCATCTTCTAGGGATTTCCACCAAGGAAAGTTATTTTCTTCCTTCGTTCTCCATTTCTCTTACTCTTCTCCTTCCTTATAATTTTCTCTAGATCGGAATCTTGTTGTTCCATGGTAGAAATTTCTCTAAAGCTCTAAAACCCTACCTTTCTTGCTCCTTATGCTTAGGGTTTTCTCATTTGATGAAGAAAGGTGCTAGATGGACGAGTTCATAGCTTATGCATGGATTTTCTACCCTACCCTGCTTGAGATTTCTTCTGTGTGGGGTTTCATCTTCTCATTAGAGGCAAGTTGTATCACTTGCTCCACGTTTATTTCTTACCATTAACTTTCTAGATCATGTTCTTTCTTGAAAATGATGATCCATGCACTAAAAAGATATGCTTGACTTGGATTTCGATTTTTATAATGTTCCCTGTTCTGATTTCAGTTATAGATGAACCTGTGATCATGTGTACATTATTCCCAAGGTATAATATAACTGGTATTAGGTTGGTTTGACAACCTATGGTGCTAAGAACCTATCAACCAATGGTCAATTTTAGGGTTTTAAGTTGATTTCTTCGATAAACCCATGACCCAATGATGGTACCATTGCAACAAACCTATGGTGTTGTCTTCATGATAATTGATGGTGGTAACCAAGGGTGTCAACTGACTTTCATACCTTAGGTCATGTTTTGGCCTAAATAGAAACCCAGTCATTAACAACTAAGTACCCTAATGATGCTATCAATCAATGGTGATATTAGTTTGATATTTGATGTTGATTAATGAATATAGTGTTGATCAAACAACCTATGGTGACTTAATGGTCACTAATGATGGTGGATCAGGTCTCCAAAACCTATGGTGGTTTAATAATATAGTTGTAGCATCAATTAAGCCTTAGACCAATGGTTTATTGGGTAACTTGATGCAATGGTCGGACCTATACTGTAATTGATGGTTTTAATATATGAACTTGACCCAATGGTCAAGATATAATGTTTATTCCTCCAATAAAGTGAAATGATGGCTAATGTAACAATGTTGGTCCTAATAATTTGATTTATGTGGTTTCCTTTATATGATCAACTTAAGGAGCTTACTTGTTGACAATGGATGGCTTATTTTAAATGAATAGTCGATTGTGGGTTTTACCCTACTTTCAATGGAACTTTTTGTATTGTTAATCAAGGGATGTCTAGGATTAGATGGTGACTCTTTATATATAACAAATCAAGGACTTCATAGATGGTTTATCCAAGGTGTTTACTTGTGTAAACAACCAATGGTCTTACCTTTTAAACATCCAATGGTTCTGGGTGACATGGTGGTATTGTGATATGGGTTGAATGATGATGGAACAAATGAAGGGTTACCCTTAATAAGGTAGTCTTACCTATTCACTCATATGAATATAAGAAATGATAATCATATTGTTTTGATATGTAACCCTAATGAGGTATAGCTTGTTATACCTAGCTTTAATATAACTAAATGATGGTAAATGGGTATGAATAGTCCTTGAATGACTAATACAATCATGAAGCACTATGTTAATGTTGTTGAAACCCTAGTATGCTATAACCCAATGGTTACACCTTGATTTATGTGTGGGTTCATACTTGAGAATAGTATGAAATGTGATGGTGATGCTTCACCTTATGGATCCATGATCCAATGGGGATGTCGTGAGTTAGGGTTCAGGTATAAATGTTGATTAGTAACATTAATATAATTTATCTTGTTGAATCTAACTCTAATGCAAATATATAAAGATGAGTATTCATGTTTAACATTCTTATATGATGGCATGATGGTGAAATAACCTCCTAACATGACCATAACCTTAATGTGTTAATTGGTGGTTGTCATAGCTACATGGTTGATACTTGCTTATGTAAAACATGTGCATTATGAATATGATGAGGTTTAATCATATATATATTCTTTGCATGTTGATGTAATAAAGGAATGTTCTCAATGTTAATATAACCCTGCTATGATTGTTTATGAATATCTCCTAGCTCATTAATGCAATATTGTGTTGATCTGGTGTATTATATGTAAGTGATGTTGTTGAGCCTTGTTATAAGGTTGCCATGATAATGATGATCTTGCAAGGAATAGTATGATGGTCTTAATGACCTTTGGGCATGGTTGAGCCCTGAATGAGGTGTAATCATCTAATGTTGATAAGGGTTGATATCCTATGATATTGTGAAAAGGATTTATATCTTGTGATAGTATGATGACTAGTGTGGTCTCATGAATGGCAAGTGAATAGTACCATGTGATGATGAGATGAGAAATTATGTTTCACACATTTTATATCTTTTCAAAGTTGTGATATTTATATGCTTTCTAGAAGTGAATTAGGGTTTGTATGACCACTTGCTTGATGCATCCTTAATTCACCCAATTGGCACAACTAATCAAGTGTAACTCTAATCATGTAGTTCCCTGTAATACCCCCGACCTGGGTTGTGGCCTAACCCTAGAATTTTTCCTTAAATAAGCTACTTACCAACTGGTTCTAATCTTTTGAAAAGTAATTAAGTCTTCTTGTGAAATTGTTTTCAAATTTTGAGCTTAATTGCAAACTAATTGTGCATTATATGAAAGCCCGAGTGAAAAGTGCAATTTACCCAAGATGAGGGGTTAAATTGCAAAATGCCACATGTGGAATGTGTTTTAAGTGTTTTAGTATCTCAATAAATAGAATGATGATATGTGGTGGCTTGTGGAAAGCCTAAATCCCAAGTTACAACTCGTTTGAACAATGCTAGTACCTTGTACACCAATTTTTGTACAATTTGTAATTTACCCAATATGTGGGGTTAAAATGTAAATTACCACCTCTAGAGTGTCCCTACTCCCTATATGTATATTTTAGAGGAAAGATAAATAATGGGGCACTATGTTTGAATCACCATTGAGTGATGATACTCTTGGTAATGAATGACCATGAATGAGTTGAAGGCAAGATCCTTATATGTGTTGTATCAAGTTGTAGACTTGATATAAGGAGCCCTATTGGCCAAGGAGCCAAAGTGGGATCCTCCTATCAGTTTTTTTATCCTTTTCAAAGACCATGACAGGAATATCACCTCAAGGAGGTGGCCCATGACGGGTTTCAAAGTTCCTTACAAAAAGTGTATCGGGTTGCTTATTTAATGAGATAAAGACGAGATAACTTGCCCAACAAGATAAGTAAGGGTCGAGATATTGTTTCTAGGTTATCCCCAAGACTTTTTCATGGCAATATATACATGTGTGCATGCATGGCCATGTGTCAACCATGCATGTCCATGTGTCATCTAGTAGCTTAAGGTGAAGACACCTCTTATATGCTTTATCTCATGAATCCAAGTATATATACTTCACCTTTCACCAACTTATAAAAGTTTACAATCCTCATAACTATTCCCATTGGATATATCATGAAAAGAAGCTCAAGGATCTAGGAGAGCTCTAGCATCAAGCTTTAGCTTAGGCTTTGGTCACCTTCAACCTTGGTTGAAGTAGGATATCGGGCTATGAATACTCCTTTCTTTTCTTCTTCACCAAGTGCTTAACTATGGTGATCTCTTGTCCATGGAAGAGTTGTGAATGAGCCTTGGACCTTGGAGAAGTTCTTCTTCAACCTTAGGATGTAAAGCTTTGGAGCTTGGAGCCTTGAAGATAATCACAAGGTGGGTTATATAACTTGAACCCTATCATGTTATTAGTCATCACCTAAATTGCTACAATTAATGAACTACTTTTAATTCTGAAATCTTCTAAAATAGTTGATGAAATTATGAGTTCTAGTAGTTTCCTAGACATGTTGCCATGAACTATAATAGTTAGAATGGAGGTCTAGATATTGAAGAAGATGGTATCACTTTATAAAGTGATATCAGGTTCAAGCTTACACACAATTAGCTCTAACTCGATATGGGTATGTGTAGACTTTTCTTGCCCGATATGTTTACGTGATATGATTGCACGATATGCTTGCACAATATGGACTCAAGAATATACTCTTTTTTGGTTGGTAAAAAATCATGTTACTAAAAAAGGATGATGCCCAAAACTTTGGGTCGAAAGAGTTTTGCGCCCCCATTACAGACCTGGATGAGAACATCCAAAACTATAAAATCAAAAGACTGAACACATAAAGCTACTAAAGCATCCTACTATCTAGAAGAAAAGAGGAAAAAAAACTCTACAAAACAGCTCCAGCAGCTAACAGAACTAGCAGAGAACCAATCCTAACTACTGAGGCCATCACTGACAGTATGCACATCCTTCAGAAATTGGGAGGCATGGGCAGCCGAATCAACCCTTTAGCAGCCTGTAACCACAAGAGGATGTGAAAACAAGGAAAAATTCCTTCTATCGTATAGATCATACATTCTCTGGCATGCAAAGCAAACACCAAGAAGATCTCCAAAATGTTGGGTTCTTTAGAACAGAAAGTCCCTGCTAACTAATCACTCACACACTAACAGTAACCTCATCCCTCTAAAAGTTGTGTGGACTAATCAGCTAAGCAGAGAGCAAGGTGAACCTCTAACTCCAACACCAAGAGATCAATTGATCTTTCCTTAAACAAAACCCGAGACCAGCAGTACAAGAAGAAGAGGGAGACCAAGCAGCTCAACTGACCTCAGCCCCCATCTCTTTCTTCCTTGCTACTTTCTTTTCCTGTTGTCCCAAGAATCCTCAAAATACAAGGACTCATCAACCAAATGGTCAGAGTCAATACCTGAACTTCCATTGACCTTGAAGTCCATCAAGATCATAGGAGAAGCAAGACTTCTCTCCAGAGTCCTTGTTCACTGTCCTAGAGTAATCCAGGTAGATCAGTGATTCTTTCTACTATTGTCCTGTAAGAACACCAGCCGGAGGACCTTGTCATTGTTGAACTGTAGGAGACCTTCCATTTCACTGGCGAGGAACTCCTTGAAGAAGGAGTTGTCGAAGATGAGAGTTGGAGGTCCATGGACCCTTGCATCTAGAATGTTCCCTGGGAGTGCGTCCCAAAGTGTGGCCTCCAGACAAGGCAACAATGTCCTGGTCAGTGAGTCCCATCTGGATGATGAAGACTTCCTCATATGGTAACTATCCTTGGTGGCAGCGAGACCAAATGCCCATGTGTACATAGAGGCATTTCACCGGGCACCTTACGAATACACCTTCACGCGATTCCTCAATTTGCACAGTGGAAAAACATCGAACACTTGGAGAGTGTTCCTTCGCACAGAAGCGGGGGCAGTAGGCAACCTCCAAGATGATGCCGCACCCCAATAGTGTCAGGGGCGGAACCCCAGAGCAGGGGACAAAGCCCGAGCACAACACCGTGTCGTGGTCGAGGGAGAGCCCTATGTACGATGATGTTAGAGTGAATCCAGATGCCTGTCGAGGAGCCATACTCCACCTTGGATGCCTAAGCATGACCAGATGTAGACGACGATGCCATGAACCTGTATAACCAAGTCATATCTCAGGGGGGGGGGAGGTGGCACAGGTGCCGGGGTCAGAGGAGAAAAAGACATGAGAGACGACAGGGGAAGGCTCTTCTCCACTCATCTCACTTGAACGAGAAGGAGTCAATGACTCAAAGGCACTGACCTCATCAAATCACGACTCTCGCATCACAGCCCAACCCGCATCTTCCAGGACCGAGAGGGCACCCGTCGGGGCAGCTAGATTGTAGCTCGATGCTTTTCCTCCAGGAGTAGATCGAAGCTTCAACCGCCGTGGTTGATAAGCCAGGGGGAGGGCACACATGAGAAGATGCCCCCTCCCCCCAGTGGTTCCTCTAGGTAGAGAGAAGCGGGAGCAACCCTAGAGAGAAAGCACTAGCCACAACTGTCAAGAATAGACTCTTTGCATGATATAAGGTTTAAAGTATACTTGAAAGCCAATATGAAGCCCTAATTTGGGTAACCCAATATGAGTAAAGAATAGCAAGTGCTCTTGCACGATATGATCATGTAATTTATCTTTGGTACCTGATACCTTGAAGTACACACCTCTAATGCATGATATGAATACTTAAGTAAATCCTAATGTATGATATAAAGTATGGATTCAAGAACAAAGTGTAACCCGATATGGTTGGAATATGTAACGACACTGACCTGGTTTATGAGGTAACCCTATTTGTTTTGGATAATAAAGTTTCTTAGAACTTTAATATAATCCTCGAAGGTGTTTTTTTATCATATGACACACTTATGTTTCAAGTTTGGTCCCGGTTGAATGTTATTTGAGCAATTTTCCTTTGTTTTGGACCAAAGTGCAATTTACCCAAATTGAGGGGCTATAATGCAAAATGTCACATGTTAAATGTACAACATGTGTTTTATCATCATAAGAGAGAGAATTATGCTAATTGGTGACTTTTGGAAAGCCCAAATTCCAAGTTTGAACTTGTTTGAACAATGTTGGTACCTTGTGCACCAATTTTGGTACAAATTGTAATCTACCCAAAATGTGGGTTTGATATGCAAATTACCACCTCTAGAGTGTCCCTACTCCCTCCTAGTATCATATACAGGAGATAGAAAGAAGGATACACCATGTTTGATTCCATTATGAATGATGGTAATCTTGGTGAAGAAATGACCAAGAAAAAGGGTTGAATTTGAAAGCTTAACTTGAGTTGTATCAAGTTGAAAAGCTTATATATGAGTACCTATCGGCCATGGAGCCCAAGGAGGTGTCCCATATCATTTTGTGAACTCTTGCAAAAGTCCATATCATGCAAATCACCTCAAGTAGGTGAGGTGTGACGGCCAGCAAGTTTCCTTAGAGAAAGTGTATCGGCTTGACTTAAAATAGTGATTAAACCTAGATGACTTATCCAAATGGATAAGCAATGGATGAATTTGCATCTTAGATGATCCTCAACCTTTTTGAATTTCAATATAAATTTTGATGCATGCATGGACACGTGGCACCTACTAGTGTTGGATCCTAGATGGGTGATTAGATGCTCTAGAGGGGGGGTGAATAGAGCTAAAAGCACTTAAACAAAACTCATTAAACCTTCAAGATATATGACAAGATAAGGTTGTTAAATAGGTAATTTGAGTGAAAATAAAACATACATAGCAAGGGAGAGAGATATTGAACATGCACCATTTAGACAAGCTATTTAGAGTGGTTCCACACTTCAAACTAGAAGTGTGTTAGTCCACTTGCCTAAAGAGGTCAACCTCTAGGACTTCCAAACTATTTCACTCTTATATTCATTCATAAGACATATAATGCATGACCAAACAAAAGACTTACCTATCCAATAAAAAGAGTCTTCAACCTTACCAAGGACTTACCCACTTTGCAAGAGTCTTCGGCCTTTTCCAAGGACTTACCCACTCTTGCACAAATCTTCAGCCTTGTAGGGATCACCCACTCTTCTTGGATCTTCAGATTTTGACTTCACCTTCACTCGGAGAAGCTTCCACCAAGGTCTTACCCACTTGAGCTTGATTCTTCTGCCTTCTCCAAGGGCTTACCCACTCTAGATCCAAGTCTTCAGCCTTGATCTTCACCAAGGGACACCTTCCCTTGTTCTTCTTCACCTCTCTTAGCCAAGAGAGAGAACCTTCATCTTCATGGTTGAAATGAGAGATAGGGAGGTGGTGGAAGTGAGAGCCTCACAAGATATACATGTAGGACTAGCTCTCTTACAGATTTTCTACTCACTCTAATGGATGTAGCAAGTGATTAAGCTTAGAGAGAGAGAGGAGGTTGTAGGAAGCACTCAACTATAGAATAGGAACCTCACATAGAGTTTGCATTGAATGCTCAACCTTGGAATGAAGCCCAAGGGGTCCTATTTATAGATGGGGATGCCTCTTAGCCTTTGGGAACACTTGTGAATGAAAACTAGCCATTTTGTGGCTTGCAACGGATCTATTTTCACATGTTGCAACTCCACAATGGCTAGAAACACTTTTCTGCACTTTTCCGTACAGTGCAATCGGTCGAGTTTCTATAAGGGTAACTCGACCGATAGAGTAAAAGACAAAGCCGATATTCAGACCATCGGTCGAGTTTGTCCTGAGGAAACTCGACCGACCAATGAAAATTGATTTGGTCAGTTACTCCATCGGTCGAGTTCTGTGTAAACACAACTCGACCGATGCAATCTCCATAAAATTGATCAAGGATGATCGGTCGAGTTTTCAGGTTGGGAAACTCGACCGACAAAGTGCCTGTAATCAATTTTCAAAGTTGCATCTAAAGTTCTCTAATATTCGATCTAAGTGCTCCTGATATTTTTCTAAGCTTAATTACAAGTCATACAATCATTACAAGTTATTTACAACATGATTCTAATGGATATACATCATATTACAAAAATGTGCACTTGTATTGACTTTGACTTGTCTTTTCTCCAATTTGAGATGCGCAAGTTAGGGCATTTGGAGTGTGTCTATACCTAATCTGAAATCACTCAAGTAGAGACATTAGACACCAATATGTGGAATGGTTAGTCATAATCAAAACAGGGGTTTAGTCAATTTAGATGTGAGTCAACATTGACCTAATTGACCTTGAGTCAACATTCTCCCCCTTTTTGAAGATGACAAACCATTCCATAAATGTATTGAAAGCTTTTAAGTAAAGTCATACCTTTGGAGAAACCTAGGGGTTTCAATAGGATTTTTCTCATATGCTCCCCCTCAATTGATGTGCATGGAGTTCTCATACTCCCCCTCAATTGATGATATTTCTCCTGCATGGTTAGCTTTCATAACATTTATAGAATACTATGTCTTCTACTCATATATGTTCTACACATATATGTCTTCTCCCATTTACCTTCTCCCCTTTACATGGACATGCTTCTCCTCTTCATATAAGACGTGCCTTCTTCCGCTTTTAAAAGAAGACATACCTTTCTCCCCCTTTGTCATTTCAAAAAGTGGGGTTATGAAGAAATAAGAAACATCACTTGTTAAAGAGAAAGGAGATAACACAAATATATATAAGGAGAGTAGAAGAGCACAGATAGGGGCTTGTCCAAGCATAGAAAGAAAAGCAAGTTAAAACATATACTTGAACAACCCAAAATGCAAGATAAAGTGATGTAGAAAAACAATAAATCGAAATTTTGACCCTCAAGATGATAGAATTTGACCAAAAACCATCAGATATCATTGCAAAGCAATGAGTCATGCTCAGAAGGTTGTTTCTGCATGAAAAACACTAGCCTTGCACCAAAAATTGAAACTGGAGCAAAATCTGCATAAAATCCAAACAAATACTCCAATTTCTACATATAATGTAGCTCTTTATGCCCTGCATCACAATGTTATGCAAGCAACTCAAGATAGTAGATATGCAGTTCAAGGAACAAGCTTGAGCAAGTATGAGACAAGATACAAGCATAGCATATAGATGAGCAAAGATGTCAATTATAAACAAGGTTAGACCTACATATATGTGAACTACTAGTAGATGTTATCGCAAGTTAGGACTACTAGTAGGATCTAGATCATAGCAAGAGATACCAAAAGATACACAAGATAAAGCATGCTATGAGTAGATGAAGAGATATATCCAAAAAAAGAAATAAGCAATTTTAGAAGCACGAAGGGATATAACTCACATACAGATATGCATCCTTACCAAAAGATGATTACCACTAAGAACCTCAAGGTTGTATCAAAACAAGATATACACCTAGATAGATGTAGCAAGTTAGAGTACAACGGAAGTGATTTTAGACACAACCAAGAGATCTAAAGAGATCATCATCAAAACCTGCAAAACAACTCAAAGTAAGTAATTGCAAGATATAGATATACCAATTTAGAGCAATGAAAGAGATAGAGTTGTAAGCAAGATAGGCAATTTAGAACATGGCAATATGCATATATAAAGGTACAAAATGAGAGTGACAAAGAATAAGGCTATTGGTTGAGAAAATCTAGTTGAGAGGGAAATTCTCATTCAATAAGCCAAAAGTATATTTTGTGCACAGTGTTATCGGTCGAGTTTTGTGTATTGACAACTCGATCGAATGACAACTGCTGACAACACCCATTGGTGCCTATCGGTCGACTTTCAGATAGGGCAAACTCGACCGATAGAGCTGCTATCAAATTGCACATATATTTCATAAAAACATATTTAAAGGCATGCTAAATATACAAACCATATCCAAACATGTTTGAGCAAGTTAGTAATGCACTATAGAAGCATTAGAAATAGTTTTTGAGCAAGAGTGTGATTAGAAACACAAAATACCACTTTTGACTCAAAAACCATATGTATAGTGCATACTAACTTGACAAAACAAGTTAGGATTGGTTATAAGCAATAAAAACTTTACCTTTATTCTTACCATTCCTTTTCCACTTGTTGTCACCATCTACACATCTCACCTTTCTTCTTTCATGTGGATTGAGAAGTCAATTTGCAATTCAATAGCTCAAGTCAATCGATTTGCAAGTACCTACAAGAAGAAAGATGAAATGGTCACCAATCATGTTTTTGGGTCCGGAGGGGTTAGTTTAGCAACCCAAGTCCTATTGCTCTTGGGTGCTTTCATAAAAGGACAACAAGTAGAATAATGACCAATTTCATTACAATAGTTGCATGTGCCCATAGTCTTAGAACTAGAGGATTCTCCATGGAATGTTGGAGGTCCTTTATCTTTGTTGTTTCCTTGACTACTATCATATACTAAACCATGTCTACCAATTTCTTTGGTAGTATGATGTAGGATGTCATTAAGGCTCTTCTTACCAACTAAGAATCTTTGCAAAGAAGATCTCAAACTATCATCATCATGCTTAAGAGAAGAAATAGTAGAAGACAATTTATTAATATTATCTCTAGCATGCAAAAGATCATTTTTTAAGCAAAGAGCTTTAGTTAAATAAGAATCTCTATCAATATGAAGAGCAGCAACATCATTCTCTCTATTAGTAGAACTAGAACAAGATTCATGCACATTGATTTTAGCAAGCAAGGAGGCATTTTCTATTTCTAATTCTTGCAAAACATAATCTTTGTCCTTGTTTTTAGATTTAATAACATCAATATCATGCATGAGAGAATCAATAATTAAAGTATGCTCTTCATTAGAACTAGGCATGAGAGGTTGAGCTTCTAAAAATCTAATCTTATCAAGCAAACTAGAATTTTCAAGTTTAAGAGAGTCTACTTGGCTAAGACAAGCATTTTTATCATCAAGCAAGCAAGAATTAGCATGTTCAAGATCATCTAGTTCTACATGCAAATTATCAACAATTTTAGCAAGCTTTTTCTTTTTCCTTTTTAGAAGACTTAAGAGAGGCACAAATATCATGAATAATAGCAATCAAAGATTCTTTATCTAAAGAGTTTAGATTTACCTCACTTGAGTCTTCACTTGTTGATGTTATAAGAGCAAAATGGCATTCTCCTTCATCACTAGAGCTTGATCTTGATCCTTCACTTGAATCTTCACTTGAGCTTGAGTTGGAGGATCCACTTGAACTAGAGTACCATTTCTCCTTCTTCTTGTGAAGATGGGTCTTTTTGCCTTGTGAGCAATCTTCCTTGTAGTGACCCTTCTTTCCACATGTGAAGCACCGGATGGAGGAGGACTTGCCTTTGTAGAATTTACCCTTGGAGTACATGTCATCTTCTTTAGCTTGAGAGGATGGAGAGACTTGTTCCATGATAGCTTCAATTTGAGCCTTCATTTTAGCCTTCTTCATTCTCTTTAGCTCTTTCTTCTCTTGTCTTTCTACTTCCTCCCTCTTGTCAAGTGTGGCTTCATGTGCTTGTAGATTTCCAATGAGCTCTTAAATAGGAATATCCCTAAGAGACCTTGCTTCTTCAATGGAAGTCACCTTGGGTTCCCATCTCTTGGGGAGAGTTCTAAGGATATTTGAGTTGATCTCTCCACTAGACATAGGATGTCCTAGAACAGCAAGACCATTCAAAATAGTGTTGAGCCTTGAGTACATGTTGGCTATCCTTTCCTCCTTTCCCATCTGGAAGTTCTCAAGCAGCCCTTTGAGCATGTAGACTTTGCTTTCCTTCACTTGATCTGTCCCTTCATAAGTGATGCAAAGCTTTCTCCATACCTTATAGGCTGTTTCACATGAAGAAATCTGGTTGAACTCAGTGGGGGTCATGGAGGCATAGAGGATGTGCATTGCTCTAGCATTCAAGGTTGCTTTCTTCAAGGTATCTTCATCCCATTCTTCAATCCTTATCTTTGGTATCATGTATGGGCTATTCACCATTTGCTACATCTCAATACTTAATCCTTGGATGTAGAATTGAAGCCTTCTTATCCAATAGAGGAAATTGCTCCCATTAAAGATTGGAAGGCTGGTCGAGTATCTCCCTCCAAGGTAGTCACCCATCTTCTCCTACTTGTTGAAGTATGCTTGGAGAATACCCGCTCTGATACCAATTGTTGGATCCTAGATGGGTGATTAGATGCTGTAGAGGGGGGGTGAATAGGGATGAAAGCACTTAAACAAAACTCATTAAACCTTCAAGATATATGACAACATAATGTTGTTAAATATGTAATTTGAGTGCAACTAAAACATACATAGTAAGGGAGAGAGAGATTGAACATGCACCAATTAGACAAGCTATTTAGAGTGGTTCCACACTTCAAACTAGAAGTGTGTCAGTCCACTTGCCTAGAGAGGTCAACCTCTAGGACTTCCAAACTATTGTAATCTTATATTCATTCATAAGACATACAATGCATGACCAAACAAAAGACTTACCTATCCAAATCAAAGAGTCTTCAACCTTACCAAGGACTTACCCACTTTGTAAGAGTCTTCGGCCTTCTCCAAGGACTTACCCACTCTTACACAAGTCTTCATCCTTGCAGGGATCACCCACTCTTCTTGGATCTTCAGCTTTTGACTTCACCTTCACTCGAAGAAGCTTCCACCAAGGTCTTACCCACTTGAGCTTGAGTCTTCTGCCTTCTCCAAGGGCTTACCCACTCTAGCTCCAAGTCTTCAGCCTTGATCTTCACCAAGGGACACCTTCCCTTGTTCTTCTTCACCTCTCTTAGCCAAGAGAGAGAACCTTCATCTTCATGGTTGAAATGAGAGATAGGGAGGTGGTGGAAGTGAGAGCCTCACAAGATATACATGTAGGACTAGCTCTCTTACAGATTTCCTACTCACTCTAATGGATGTAGCAAGTGATTAAGCTTATAGAGAGAGAGGAGTCTGTAGGAAGCACTCAACTATAGAATAGGAACCTCACATAGAGTTTGCATTGAATGCTCAACCTTGGAATAAAGCCCAAGGGGTCCTATTTATAGCTGGGGATGCCTCTTAGCCTTTGGGAACACTTGTGAATGAAAACTAGCCATTTTTTGGCTTCCAACGGATCTATTTTCACTTGTTGCAACTCCACAATGGCTAGAAACACTTTTCTGCACTTTTCCGTACAGTGCAATCAGTCGAGTTTCTACAAGGGTAACTCGACCGATAGAGTAAAAGACAAAGCCGATATTCAGACCACCGGTCGAGTTTGTCTTGAGGAAACTCAACCGACCAATGAAAATCAATTTGGTCGGTTAATCCATCAGTCGAGTTCTGTGTAAACACAACTCGACTGATGCAATCTCCAGAAAATTGATCAAGGATGATCGATCGAGTTTTTAGGCTGGGAAACTCGACCGACAAAGTGCCTATAATCAATTTTCAAAGTTGAATCTAAAGTGCTCTATTATTCAATCTAAGTGCTCCTGATATTTTTCTAAGCTTATTTACAAGTCATACAATCATTACAAGTGATTTACAACATGATTCTAATGGATATACATCATATTACAAAAACATGCACTTGTATTGACTTTTACTTGTCTTTTCTCCAATTTGAGATGTGCAAGTTTGGGCATTTTGTGTGTGTCTATATCTAATATAAAATCACTCAAGTAGAGACATTAGACACCAATATGTGGAATGGTTAGTCATCATCAAAACACAGGTTTAGTCAATTTAGACATGAGTCAACATTGACCTAATTGACCTTGAGTCAACAACTAGTTCAAAATAATGATACCTCATTTTTATCTTCCATCATGTTCAACAAGTATATATACCCCTAGTTTCACCCCTTAGTGCAATTTTGCGACCCTTACCACCCTCCTACCCTAAGGTATCATGCATAGAGCTCCCATATCGTGAAGGGATTCTATGGTATCATGCATGTGCCTTAGGATATCACCCATGGTAGGATCATATCGCCCAAGTAGGTGATATCGGCCATATAGGGTGATATCACCCATAGTGGAGTGGTTTGAGTGGCATATCGTGCAAGTGAGTGTCATATCATGCATGGGTGGTCGCATATCATGCAAGGAAACTATTGTATAGTGCAAAGGTGTTAAGGAGCAAGAAGGAGCTCATACTTAACCCTAAGGTAAGGATAAGATCATCTTCAACCTTGAATTGAAGTATGATTTTAGGGTTTTGATCTTCTTTTCTTTTCTTCTTCACCAATTGCTTATCCATGGTGATTCCTTGTATATTAAGGTGTTATGAACGATCCTTGGACTTTTCATAAGTCATCTTCAACCTTAGGAACATGGAGCTTTGAAGCTTGGAGCTTTGAAGTGGTTCTTAAGGCGGGTTATATAACTTGAACTCAACCATGTTATTATTCATCACCTAAATTGTTGTATTTAATGATCTACTTTTAATTCCAAAATTTCCTGAAATAGTTGATGAATTTATGAGTTATAGTAGTTTCTTAGACCTGTTGACATGAACTATAATAGTTATAACAAATTTCTAGACCTTGAAGATGATGATATCACCTTATAAAAGTGATATCGGGTGCATACACACAAGCAAGCACCCCTAACCCGATATGATGATGCACCTATTTCACAAAAATGATATGAATAGGTTTGTAAACATTATTGAACGATATGGGGGTGTATTATACACCTCTTGAACGATAGGGAGTCAAGTATAGACTCCATGCATGATACAAGGTCAATTGTATACTTGTAAGTTGATGTGAAACCCTAATTTGGGTAACCAAATATGAGTAAAGAATAGCAAGTGCTATTGCACGATATCATAGCCCGATACACAACCCTAGTTGATGTCTAGCCCGACATGGTGATGGATTAATACCTCATGCACGACATGGGTAACACATACAAACACTTCTAGCCCGATATGGTGAGTGCTCATATACTTACAACCATATATGGTGAACATATGCACACTTCTAACCCGAGATACCTTGTAAAGGTGAGGGAAAGACACTCTTAGGAGTGATAAGAGTAACACCAAGTTATGGTGTGGCTAATACCTTTATAGGTGAAACACCTAAAGTGGTTGATAATGGACAACCTTATATCAACAGTGCCTTAACCCGAGATGAGTCCATATCATTGATGATAGTTGGGTGATTCAAGTGTATGACTTATGGCCAATACTTTACAAGATTAATATGATGGGATAGTGGATAAAGTATTAGGATGGTAAATACCCTAATACAAGATAAGTTGATGAACTTAAGTAAGTTAAATGTGATGAGGGAAGTGATACACCAAGGTATGGTAAATATAACATCCAACACTATAAGGTTGCTACACCTTGATGCATCTTAAATCCAATATGTATGCATGAGTAACACATGAAGTGTGTCATGCCAATTGTTACATTGAAATGTAATGAGTTTAATGCACTTTGATAAGTGTAGTCTAACATACCTTGAGAAAGGGGTAAGCCAAAAAATAAAGTATGATGTAATCAATATCCTAGAGAGGATGAGAGAGAAACTCGTACCTTGTGTTGGTAATCATTTAATGATAAATGTTGAGAATAAATAAGTATGATTGGATATTTATGATAGCAATGTATGCTCCTATATGTGTGGAGCAATGAATTAGGGTTTGGATCAATAAAATAAACATGAAACCCTAATCAGTCATAAAGGGGAAACCCTAATCCCAATGATGGGATGGTTGTAATTCTCTTATTGAATAAGCCTTGAAAGGCATGCTAAATACTTGTATAACAAGTATAATGAGCTATGGCTTTGTGAGCCATGTGAATACGTTGTCGCCTAGTGAGAGGTGACAAGATGTGTTATGGCTTTATGAGCCATGTGAATAAGTTGTTGCCTAGTGATAGGTGACAAGATGTGTTATGGATTTGTGATGCATGAGAATAAGTTGTTGCCTAGTGAGAGGTGACAAGATGTGTTATGCCTTTGTGATCCATGAGAATAAGTTGTTTCCTAGTGAGAGGTGACAAGATGTGTTATGGCTTTGTGATCCATGAGAATAAGTTGTTGCCTAGTGGGAGGTGACAAGATGTGTTATGGCCTTGTGAACCATGTGATAATTTGTTGCCTAGTGAGAGGTGACAAGATGTGTTATGGGCCTTGTGAGCCATGTGAATAAGTTGTTGCCTAGTGAGAGGTGACAAGATGTGTTATGGCTTTGTGATCCATGAGAATAAGTTGTTTCCTAGTGAGAGGTGACAAAATGTGGTATGGCCTTGTGAGCCATGTGATAATTTGTTGCCTAGTGAGAGGTGACAGATACTTAATGGGCCTTGTGAGCCATGAGGATAGTTGTTGCCTAGTGAGAGGTAACAAGGTGTTTATAAAAGTCTCATGTAAGAAATGTTAATGTTCAAAATAAACTAAGAAATGGAAACTTAGTAATATAATGATAATAATAAATGGATACAATAATAATAATGAAATTTTGATCATACATGCTTTATGCTTATAGCCAAATAAGGGCTATAGTGTTTGAAATATATGATAGGGATACTTGTTTATAGAAAGGATGTGAATAAGCATGATGGCTTGGCCAAGGTA
This sequence comes from Alisma plantago-aquatica, assembly GCA_963693085.1. Lineage (NCBI taxonomy): Eukaryota > Viridiplantae > Streptophyta > Magnoliopsida > Alismatales > Alismataceae > Alisma > Alisma plantago-aquatica. The sequence continues at coordinate 516,023,462 of OY856410.1, read as the reverse complement.
TAATGCCTAGTAAAAGTGATGTGGTATTCAGTGATGTTTGCATAGGATTGGCATAGTCCAATGCCTGAAATAGTTGCATAGGATTGGCATAGTCCAATGCCTGAATATAATATGAAGATGTATACTCACATGACTAGTATAATTAAATATCTGGTTAGCAGATTGGAAGAGGCCAACAAATAGAAATGAGAATGATTCATGGATGACATACCATGATAATGAGTTTTACTGGATAAGCTTGAGATGTTGATATAGTATGATGAGTAAATGATATACATGTTCTTCCCATTCCTTATAAAGAGAATAAATGACTTACTGCTCTATCATAGATAGTTGCAATGCTTTTAAAGATGAGAATATTCTAAACTGCTTATCTTCTGCTCAGTTTTATACCATTTAAACTGTGATAATAATATTGTTGGCGGAAAGTTATATCTCTTGCTGGGACAATTATCTCACCCCATGGGATCCACATTTTTTTAGGTGGACGTTCACGAGGGGGATTGAGATTGTATTGCAGAGGAAGAACATCAGCAACAGGGATAGCAGTGACAACTCAGGTTGAGTGTACTGCCTATTGTGTCTTGTAGATAGTAGTCCTATGTTTCGTCTCTATACTCTCAGGTCCTTGGAGTTGGTCTGTACCGATTTTATGATAATCTGAGGATTTTGGCATGAATGCCTTGAGGTTTTATGTTGCTTCAGTATGTGTTTTGATAGAGAAACTGCTATATGTTATCCTCGAGAAAAGATGGTACAGTGTATGTATAATGTGAACAATGATGTATATAAAGTTTTGGTTCTGCCTTAAAGAGCTTTCCTAGAAATGGATCTCTTTGCAAAATGGTTTTAATTTTTAGTGATTTTTGTTAATCTGCAATTTATGTTTATTCCGCTTAAAAAAATGACGATTTGTTTTTCGGTCGTCACAAAGTTTGGTATCAGAGATTAAGGTTCGCTGAGTCTACAGAGACATAGGACTAAGGTGTTGAGTCTGTTTTAGTGTCCTCCAGTGTACCCTATAATGACTTCTGCTTTTGTAGAGTAAAGGGTAAAGTTTATAAATGACTGGGGAACATAAGGGACACATTGTTGAGGGAAATGTTATTGCACCAAGAAGAGGTGCAAGGGATCAGGCGAGAAAAGAATGAGTGCCTGAGAATTCTCATCATGACCCGATCAGGATAAAGAATCCTATGTTTATGCTCTTGAAGGGTAGGTTAGGACAATAGTGATGCATATAGAAGACTGGATACTAGCATTACAACCTAGGTTACCAGTCCTTAATGCAGAAACTTTGGGTTTTGAAAAGGTTCCTGAATGACAAAGTCATGTTGGAACAGTGGAAAATGTGGAAAGATTAACATATGGCGAGAAAGTAGACTCTGCCATAAGTTTAGACAGATAGTATATATGTGATGGTAATGCCCAAGAAGGGGCAATAAGCTGAGAATTAAAGAAAGGTCTCTATGATTCTAGAGACATTTGCATAGTTATTCTAAAAAGCCAAAGTTTTTGGTGCCATCAGTGCAATAAATGCCTAGTGTATCAGGGCAGTAGCCACTAAGTAAAGGCAAAGGTCCTAACTTTCCACCTGTAAGAACCCATGGCTTAGTCCCTACATCAGTAATAGTATCGATAAGACCATGGTACGAGGACAAGACATGTTATAGATATGGATATGTTGAACATACTAAACTCTTTTCTTTGAAAAGAAAGGAGGAAATGACTCAACAACCGAGGTAGACTCGGCAGGGCTTATGAAAGTTATAGCCCAATAACGTGAAAAGGCAAGAATAACAACATGAAATAACTAGACTCTATGTGTTGAGTCAACCTAAAGAGGTAGATGACCGTGAGGGGTAACAGTCAGATAGAGATTTTTCATTTTGATATGCTTATTTTGATGTTACCTGATAATCCTAAAAAGGATTGTTGTTATGGATTTCCCTATTGATTGCCCTATGGGGACATAGGGAAGAAATGATGAGAACTAGAATTTATATTCTATTCAGTATTCTTGTAAATGTTCTGTAATTGCTCTTATATGTGTGAAAAAGGATGAGATATAGAAGTGATTCCTGGAGAAAATCCAGGAATGCTAAATCATGTGTTTATAATGATGAGAAAAGTGAGGAACATGATAGTAAATAAAGTGCATACTACCTAATCTCAATGCTTATATACCCTGGCCAGGTATATGATTATTGGAAATAGGGAAAGTATGGAACTCTTAGATTGTTATCTTTCTTATTACTCTGATCAAGTAGTCATTCTGAAACAATCTAGTGAGTATAATGAAACCAAATAGGAATTTCTAAGTGAACTTTCCCAACTAATGAGGAAGTGCTAAGTGAACTTTCCCAAGTAATGAGGAAGTGCTAAGTGAACTTTCCCAACTAATGAGGAAGTGTTAAGTGAACTTTCCCAAACTAATGAGGAAGTGCTAAGTGAACTTTCCCAACTAATGAGGAAGTTCTAAGTGAACTTTCCCAACTAATGAGGAAGTGCTAAGTGAAATTTCCCAACTAATGAGGAAGAGCTAAGTGAACTTTCCCAACTAATGAGGAAGTGCTAAGTGAACTTTCACAACTAATGAGGAAGTTCTAAGTGAGCTTTCCCAACTAATGAGGAAGTGCTAAGTGAACTTTCACAACTAATGAGGAAGTGCTAAGTGAACTTTCCAAACTAATGAGGAAGTGCTAAGTGAACTTTCCCAAACAAATAAAGGATTCCTGAGTGGATTACCTCTGTTAAATATATATTTTTCCCCTTTGATAAACAACCTTGGGTAATTATAGGGGTATGTTCCTTTATGTTTCTTCCTTTCATTAACATGACAATCAAGTAAGTATTATGACATGTGATGTACATGAATTAGAAATAATCCGTTGATGGATACTTAGAAAAGTATCAGTTTGCTTTGGACTTTGGTTCCAAGATAATGATATATGGAACAAGCAATGTCCTAAAATAAAAGAAATACCATGTGCATGTGTACCCTTGGTGGTAACAATAGAGAAATGAATATGAAAAGGATGAGATGTGTTCTCAACACATATGCTGAATACCAAAGTAAGGATTATGGTATCTGAGAATAATAGATGATTTATGTTGGTTATCTATATTGGCCAATTGTGAAATCAACCTAGTTGCATCAAATAATATGGACATCATATGTTAGGGGTTTATGCTCTGCATAAACATAAACATTGATAAGGTTGAACTAATGGAAGGAACAATTGTATTTGGTGGAAAAGTTTATCAAGCTAAAAATATTTCCTTAGAATAACCCTGTGTGGAAGAATTTTGTGTGGATTAAAGACCTATTATATCTCCATGACATTAAGATGTTATGTGGAGACTTTATGGCATGATAAATGAGTAAGATCTATCTCTCCTTTTTCCTGGGATTTCGGGGACGAAATCCTTGTTAGGGGTTTATAACTTGTAACGACCCTGACCTGGGTTATGAGGTAACCCTATTTGTTTTGGATAATAAAGTTTCTTAGAACTTTAATATAATCCTCTAAGGTGTTTTATTATCATATGACACACTTTTGTTTCAAGTTTGGTCCCGATTGAATGTTGTTTGAGCAATTTTCCATTGTTTTAGACCAAAGTGCAATTTACCCAAATTGAGGGTCTATAATGCAAAATGTCACATGTTAAATGTACCCCATGTGTTTTAGCATCATAAGAGAGAGAAGTATGCTAAGTGGTGACTTGTGGAAAGCTCAAATTCCAAGTTTGAAATTGTTTGAACAATGTTGGTACCTTGTGCACCAATTTTGGTACAAATTGTAATCTACCCAAAAAAGTGGGGTTTATATGCAAATTACCACCTCTAGAGTGTCCCTACTCCCTCCTAGTATAATATAGAGAAGCGATAAAGAAGGATACACCATGTTTTATTCCATTATGAATGATGGTAATCTTGGTGAAGAAATGACCAAGAAAAAGGGTTGAATTTGAAAGCTTAACTTGAGTTGTATCAAGTTGAAAAGCTTATATATGAGTGCCTATTGGCCATGGATCCCAAGGAGGTGTCCCATATCGTTTTGTGAACTCTTTTAAAATTCCATATCGTGCAAAGCACCTCAAGGAGGAGAGGTGTGACGGCCAGCAAGTTTCCTTAGAGAAAGTGTATCGGCTTGACTTAAAATAGTGATTAAACATAGATGACTTATCCAAATGGATAAGCAATGGATGAATTTGCATCTTAGATGATCCTCAACCTTTTTTAATGTCAATATAAATATTGATGCATGCATGTACACGTGTCACCCATGCATGGACAAGTGGCACCTACTAGTTCAAAATAATGACACCTCATTTTTATCTTCCATCATGTGCAACAAGTATATATACCCCTAATTTCACCCCTTAGTGCAATTTTGCGACCCTTACCACCCTCCTACCCTAAGGTATCGTGCATAGAGCTCCCATATCGTGAAGGGATGATGTGTTATCGTTCATGGGCCTTAGGATATCGCCCATGGAAGGATCATATCGCCCAAGTAGGTGATATCGGCCATAGTGGAGTGGTTTGAGTGACATATCATGCAAGTGAGTGTCATATCGTGCATGGGTGGTGTCATCTCATGAAAGGACACTAGTGTATCGTGAAAATGTGTTAAGGAGAAATAAGGAGCTCATACTTAACCCTAAGGTAAGGATAAGATCATCTTCAACCTTGAATTGAAGTATGATTTTAGGGTTTTGATCTTCTTTTCTTTTCTTCTTCACGAATTGCTTATCCATGGTGATTCCTTGTATATGAAGGAGTTATGAACCAGCCTTGGACTTTTCATAAGTCATATTCATCCTTAGGAACATGTATCTTTGGATCTTGGAGCTTTGAAGTGGTTCATAAGGCGGGTTATATAACTTGAACTCAACCATATTATTATTCATCACCTAAATTGTTGTATTTAATGATCTACTTTTAATTCCAAAATTTCCTGAAATAGTTGATGAAGTTATGAGTTCTAGTAGTTTATTAGACCTTTTGACATGAACTATAATAGTTATAAAAAAGGTCTAGAGCTTGAAGATGATGATATCACCTTATAAAAGTGATATCGGGTGCATGCACACAAGCAAGCACCCCTAACCCGATATGATGATGCACCTATTTCACTAAAATAATATGAATAGGTTTGTAAACATTATTGAACGATATGGGGGTGTAGTATACACCTCTTGCACGATAGGGAGTCAAGTATAAACTCCATGCACGATACAAGGTCAATTGTATACTTATAACTTGATGTGAAACCCTAATTTGGGTAACCAAATATGAGTAAAGAATAGCAAGTGCTATTGCACGATATGGTAGCCCGATACACAACCCTAGTTGATGTCTAGCCCGACATGGTGATGGATTAATACCTCATGCACGACATGGGTAACACATACAAACACTTCTAGCCCGATATGGTGAGTACTCATATACTTACAACCCGATATGGTGAACATATGCATGCTTCTAACCCGAGATACCTTATAAAGGTGAGGGCAAGACACTCTTAAGAGTGATAAGAGTAACACCAAGTTATGGTGTGGCTAATACCTTTATAGGTTAAACACCTAAAGTGGTTGATAATGGACAACCTTATATCAATAGTGCCTTTACCCAAGATGAGTCCATATCATTGATGATAGTTGGGTGATTCAAGTGTATGAATTATGGCCAATACTTTACAAGATTAATATGATAGGATAGTGGATAAAGTATTAGGATGGGAAATACCCTAACACAATATAAGTTGATGAACTTAAGTAAGTTAAAAGTGATGAGGGAAGTGATACACCAAGGTATGGTAAATATCACATCCAACACTTTAAGGTTGCTACACCTTGATGCATCTTAAATCCAATATGTATGGATGAGTAACACATGAAGTGTGTCATGCCAATTGTTACATTGAAATGTAATGAGATTAATGCACTTTGATAAGTGTAGGCTAACATACCTTGAGAAAGGGGTAAGCCAAATAAATAAAGTATGATTTAATCAATATCTTAGAGAGGATGAGAGAGAAACTCGTACCTTGTGTTGGTAATCATTTAATGATAAATGTTGAGAATAAATAAGTATGATTGGATATTTATGATAGCAATGTATGCTCCTAGATGTGTGGAGCAATGAATTAGGGTTTGGATCAATAAAATAAACATGAAACCTAATCGGTCATAAAGGGGAAACCCTAATCCCAATGATGGGATGGTTGTAATTCTCTTATTGCATAAGCCTTAAAAGGCATGTTAAATGCTTGTATAACAAGTATAATGAGTTATGGGTTTGTGAGCCATGTGAATAAGTTGTTGCCTAGTGAGAGGTGATAAGATGTGTTATGGCTTTGTGAGCCATGTGAATAAGTTGTTTCCTAGTGAGAGGTGACAAGATGTGTTATGGCTTTGTGATCCATGAGAATAAGTTGTTGCCTAGTGAGAGGTGACAAGATGTGTTATGGCTTTGTGATCCATGAGAATAATTTGTTGCCTAGTGAGAGGTGACAAGATGTGTTATGGCTTTGTGATCCATGAGAATAAGTTGTTTCCTAGTGGGAGGTGACAAGATCTGTTATGGCCTTGTGAGCCATGTGATAATTTTTTGCCTAGTGAGAGGTGACAAGATGTGTTATGGGCCTTGTGAGCCATGTGAATAAGTTGTTTCCTAGTAAGAGGTGGCAAGATTTGTTATGGCTTTGTGATCCATGAGAATAAGTTGTTGCCTAGTGAGAGGTGACAAGATGTGTTATGGCCTTGTAAGCCATGTGATAATTTGTTGCCTAGTGAGAGGTGACAAGATACTTAATGGGCCTTGTGAGCCATGAGGATAGTTTTTTCCTAGTGATAGGTAACAAGGTTTTTATAAAAGTCTCATGTAAGAAATGATAATGTTCAAAATAAACTAAGAAATGGAAACTTAGTAATATAATGATAATAATAAATGGATACAATAATAATAATGAAATCTTGATCATACATGCTTTATGTTTATAGCCAAATAAGGGATATAGTGTTTGTAATATATGAGAGGGATATTTTTTTATAGAAAGGATGTGAATAAGCATGATGGCTTGGCCAAGGTATAATGCCTAGTAAAAGTGATGTGGTGTTCAGTGATGTTTGCACATGATTGGCATAGTCCAATGCCTGAAATAGTTGCACAGGATTGGCATAGTCCAATGCATGAATATAATATGACGATGTATACTCACATGACTGGTACAATTAAATATGTGGTTACCAGATTGGCTGAGGCCAACAAATATAAATGAGAATGAGTCATGGATGACATACCATGATAATGAGTTTCATTGGATAAGCTTGAGATGTTGATATAGTATGTTGAGTAAATGATATACATGTTATTCCCATTCCTTATAAAGAGAATAAATGACTTACTGCTCTATCACAGATAGTTTTAATGCTTTAAAAGATGAGAATATTCTAAATTGCTTATCTTCTTCTCAATTTTATACCATTTAAATTGTGATAATAATATTGTTGGCGGAGAGTTATATCTCTCGCTAGGTCAATTGTCTCACCCCGTGGGATCCAAATTTTTTTTAGGTGGACGTGCACGAGGGGGATTGAGACCATATTGCAGAGGAAGAACATCAGCAACAAGGACAGTAGTGGCAGCTCAAGTTGAGTGTACTGCCTGTTGTGTCTTGTAGATAGTAGTCCTATGTGTCGTCTCTGTACTATCATGTCCTTGGAGTTGGTCCGTACTAATTTTATGATAATCTGAAGATTTTGTCCTGAATGCCTCGAGGTTTTATGTTGCTTCAATATGTGTTTTGATAGAGAAAATTCTATATGTTATCTCGAGAAAAGATGGTACAGTGTATGTACAATGTGGACAATGATGTATATAAAGTTTTGGTTCTTCCTTAAAGAGTTTTCCTAGAAATGGATCTCTTTGCAAAATGGTTTTAATTTTTAGTGATTTTTGTTAATCCACTATTTATGTTTATTCCGCTTAAATAAATGACAATTTGTTTGTCGGTCATCACAGAATACATCTACCCGATATGAAACCCTAGAAGGGGTTAACCCGATATGAAGTTGGATGCTAGCTCATACATGATATGAGTCATGCTTGTTGCACGATATGAGAGATACCCCACTTATCCTTATGCATGATACAAGTCTAGGCTACACCTCTTACACGATATAGAGCTAATGAACACTCTAATCAACACAGAGTTGGAAACCCAAGATGATGGGTAAACCGAGATGAGTGGTGGATGATACCACATGTATGAGATGAATGATATCTCTAGATTGATAAAGAATAGCACCTACTTTTATCTTGTGAACGATATGAAGTTCAAACTCATATTTCATGCATGATATGGCATGATGTAACCAATTTAGTGGAAAACCCTAGATGAGGGATTGGAATCCGATATACCCCCCCTTTTTGTGTAATGAATGGTGGTATGAGAATTTAATAAGACCATTAGCTTGTCATGTAATTACATGATAAGGATGATCCTTGTAGGAATGAAGGGGATATGAGTTTCAGGGTCTACCTAAAATGGTAACCCAATATGCTACCTAAGATGGATACCTGATATGATACCCGATATGGATGACCGATATGATACCTGATATGGATGCCTGATATGGGGCATATCTTGTACACGATATGGAACTAAACACAAAGCTTATATACGATATGGGGTCAAGCATCTAGCTCATACCCGATACAAAATTAATCTGAAGTCATAAGATCTAAGTGATAGTCCATCTGATGTGAGTACATAATATGTTGATTAGGGTTTACACCCTCAAAACATGACATGGTGATGTGGTTATACCACATGCCGATATGAATATATATGACATAAAGTAAAGGATGTGGTTTAAATTATACTATGATAGCACACACACATCTTGATACCAATATGGAAGTGACACTTCAATCATGTGTGATTGATTGAGTGACATATGTTGAACATGGTGTTAAATGAAAGTTAATTTGAATTGTTAATGATGGACTAATATTCATGAAAGAGGAGGATTGAATCAAAAGTATGATGTATTCAATATCCTAGTAAGGATGAGAGAGAAACACATGCTTGTGTTGTTAATCATTTAATGATAAATGATGAGAAAATATATAAGTATGATTGAATATGTATGATATCAATGTATGCTTCTATATGTGTGGAGCAATGAATTAGGGCTTGGATTAATAATATGAACATGAAACCCTATTTGTCTATAAAGAGAAACCCTAACCCTAATGATGGGAAGGTTGTATTTCTCTTATTGTATAAGCCTTGTAAGGCATGTTAAATACTTGTATAACAAGTATAATGTGTAATGTCCTTGTGATCCATATGAATAAGTTTTTGCCCAGTGAGAGGTGACAAGATGTGTAATGGCCTTGTGAGACATATGAATAAGTTGTTTCCTAGTGAGAGGTGACAAGGTGTGTAATGGCCTTGTGAGCCATATGAATAAGTTGTTGCCTAGTGAGAGGTGACTAGATGTGTAATGGCCTTATGAGCCATATGAATAAGTTGTTGATTAGTGAGAGGTGACAAGATGTGTAATGGCCTTGTGAGCCATATGAATAAGTTGTTTCCTAGTGAGAGGTGACAAGATGTGTAATGGCCTTGTGAGCCATATGAATAAGTTGTTTCCTAGTGAGAGGAGATAAGATGTGTAATGGCCTTGTGAGACATGTGAATACTTTTACTACAAGTGAAATGAATACCTTGGTCTGAGGACCTAGAGGTAATGGTTACCTATTACAGAGGTAACAATGTTATGTAATGATCTAAGGGTTTGAATACCCAGATCTAGTAACCATGATAATGATGATGTGAAGGGATGAGAATTCCCAGTAATGTGATAAGGGACTGAGATCCCAAGTATCATGTGTTTTAAAGATTTGAAAAGTACGTGATAGATGTATTACACCTTTCTTTGTAGCATTTGTTGTGATTAATAATGATAACTTGTTTTATACTAAAAACATGTTGTAATACATGTAATACATCATTAGGAACTACAAAACATTGCCCTAACCATAGATCCATCAGTGTCAGAATTTGCAGAATGGTGAAATGGGTTCCCCGCGGCATAACCCGGAACACATATTTTTGAATATGTGGAGCATGGTGCCTAAGTGACCATGACTCAATAATGTCATAAGAATGTCTCAATAAGAGCATGGTGAACTGACCCATGGTTCAGAGTATGGTGTCCTTGTGACCATGGCTCAAGAGCAAGGTGCCTATGTGATCATGGCTCAGAGTATGGTGCCTATGTGACCATAACTCAATAATTGGGGACGGTTGTTGTAGATGTTCCCCTAAGAGAGCACAATTGACATTGTAGCTCTAAGAGAGGATGCCTACGTACCCTGGCACAGCTATTTGCAGCCGACAAAAGATGTCCTGCTATGCCTAAGTGGTCTCGTACTGACCGAGACAAGTGAGGTCATGGCAACCGGCTCTCCCATTGACCTTGTATGGTACTGACTTGTGAGAAGTTTGTGGTCAGTTGGAGATGAACGGGGTATGCTTCATCTCCTCAGGGCATAAGTGTGATTGTTAAAATATGTTCAGCCGTGTAGCATATCTATTTAAGGATCAAATACGGAAAAACATTGCTTGATGCGCAATTCAGTTATACATCTTAGTTGATAGATGTTATTTATGTTTCTTTATATTCCTTGCAAAGTAGATAGATGATTTATAACTCTACCATGGTTAGATGCAATATTTTCCCTAAGAAAGGAGATTATCTTATTTTATTCATATAATGATTAATCCTACTTGTTAATATAAAAGAACCCCTGCTCAATTTTATAATGTTTATCTGCAATAATAATATGGCCGGTGGAGAGTTATATCTCTCGCTGGGACAATTGTCTCACCCTGTGGGATCCACAATTTTTGGGTGGACATGTACGAGGCGGTGGAGACCTTGCTACAAAGGAGGAACTACAGTTGAGGCAGAAGTGACAGCTCAGGTTGAGTGTATTGTCTGTTGTGTCTTGTAGATAGAAGTCATATGTGTTGTTTCTGTACTCTCAGGTCCTTGGAGTTGGTTCGTAATGGTTTCATGAATAATTTGAGATTTTGGGTTGTATGCCTCGAGGTTTTATTTTTCTCCAGTATATATTTTGATGGAGCAACTGTTATATGTCGTCCTTGAGATGAGATGAAATAATGATGTACAATGTAAATCATGATATGTAAGAGTTTTGGATCTTTCAGTAAATTTTTTCGGAAAAGGATCTCCTTGCAAAATGGTTTTAAATTTAATGATTTTTGTTAATCCATTGTTTATGGTAATTCCACTTAATTAGTAATGATTTGTTTGTTGGTTTGATGATGATTGTTTCATGCCCTGTGTCGTAGAACCATATTCAGTGTCAGAACTTGCTGGATGGTGAAACAAGTATTCCTAAGGGAAACTCAGAGCGCATACTATTGAGTATGTGGGGGTGGCAGGTTGAGGATATATCCTTGTCATCTACAATGAAAATTGTGGAGGTTATCTATGGTCATGCCTCATACATCTGATGTGATTGAGAACGGTTGCGGTCGTGTCTCGGTGATTATAACATGATGTGATTAGAGGAAAACTGTAGTTGTACCTCAGTGATTGGGTTTGAATACCCTAGATGCTAGTGTCATGACCTGTACCAAGGTGGGATAGTTAAAGGACTATATGTCATTGTGGTGGCAGCTTTGACTGATATGTCACTGCCTTTTACTCATACTGACTAAGGGGAAGAGATCTTAGGATACTGACACTCCTAGATCTTGTACGAAAGCGAATATCCCTTCGCAGGGGTCGGTTGGACTTTGAATGGTATGATTCAAATTCCCCAGGGTGTAATAAAAGATGTAATATAGTCGTGTAGCATATTTGTTTAGGGTTATACACAATGTTTCAAATTGGATGATAACCCTTGTTTGTTATCTTTACATAAAGATGATGTTTAGTGCAATTAAAAGATAATAGATACACTTAGGTTGTGGATATTCTTAAGATTGTAGATGCGTACATAGAGTAGCTATGCTTGTATTGATAACTATACTACTACTAGTGAATATAATCATGATGCTAGCTATCTCATGTTGTTAGTTATGTTTAGCATGCTAGCCATGCCTTTGTAACTAGAGATGCATATATTGCTAATCATGCTTATCCATATATTTGTGCTTATGTTTTTATCTCTTTTTATGATGTTGATATGTTCAACCAATTAGACATGCTCATGTTGTTATCTATGTTATGATACTAGATTTGCTCATGATGCTAGATATGCATATGCTACTGAATTGCTTATATTGTCAACAAGATAAAGGATGATAGTATGGCTAATGATGATAGTTATTATCTGCTCCTTTATGTATTTTGTTAATCATCAATATTGCTGATCTTATTTGTTATATCTGATTAAACTACTTAACTGTTTAATTACTTAAAAATGTTGTAATCAATAAATGTTGTTGGAGGTTATATCTCTTGCTGGGACATGGGTCTCACCCTTCGGGTTCGCCACATTTTTTTAGGTAATCAGAAATGACGAAAACAAATATGTGGCAGCAAAGAGGAGCTATAGTAATGAATCTTTTAGAAAGTTGATTAGATGTTTAGTGTATCCTAGAGTCATCCCTGTACTCTCAGGTCCGGGTAGGAAAAGTTTGTATATGGTATTTCAAACGAATCAGAATTTTGTTAGCATGTTAATGTTTGTTGTTTGGCATATACAAGTATTGTTCTCCTGTGTATATATGTTGTAGATAAGGTGATAGAACAATTTGTATCAAATTATTGGCATAGTGTGGATATAAGAAAGATGTTGGGCTCTTATGCAACTATTTCTGAGTGGGTGCTAACATTGAAACCGGCTTTAATTTACCCATATTTTTAGGTATGTTGTTAATTGGTGATTGATTGTATTTTATGTTTTGAGTAATCTCGTTTAGTGTAACGGGTTCTCACAATTTGGTATCAGAGCTTTAGGTTCACTGATTTGCACTCTTTTCACGCATTCTGAAGACCAAGTTGTTGATATCTTCACTAAGCTGTTGGCAAAGAAGCAATTCTGCACTCTTAAGGACAAGTTGGGCATGATTGACATCTATACTCCAACTTGAGGGGGAGTGTTTATACAACACCATGAAATCTAAATCTGAATACCAATAAGGAAAAGAGGAGTTCTTGAAGATGTGATTCAAGAAGATAATAAAGTAAAAGACAAACAAGTCTATGCTTATAAAGTGAATCAAGGTATGAAATCCACATAAGATAGAGAGAACTCCTATAATAAGTACAAAATGAGAAGATGAATGGGAACAATGACAAAGAAATAAGGTGGAACCTGAGTTAATATCAGACCAACCTATGTGTGTAAGAAAGTGTTAATGAAAAATCAGCATGGCATGTGAAAGAAATTAAGGGAGATGTTCTTGATTTAATGAAGAAAATGTGGAATATGATGATTTATATGTCGATAAGTGGTTGAAAAACATAATAAAATAAGAGAACATACCAAGTGTGATAAATATTTGTCAAGGAAGGAGTAATGAGATATGTTAATCATGATGATTCCTATGCGAATGGCAAGGAACCTGAAATGAAAAAGATAAAATGATACATAAGAACTTGTAACTTGCATAATGAAAATAGAATTGGTCACCTTTTTGCTAGTGACCTTGAACAATGTTGCTATGATGTGGGAAGTGTGTTTCCCCTTGTGTCTTTTCTTTCCAGGGCACAACTTTCAAGTGGATCATTGCCACTTGGTATGTGTAGATTCGTTGTAAACATGAGGGTGGATAGCTTATTATAGCATAAAGTTGTTTGGACTATGGTTCCAAGTTCATAACATTTGTGATGATTTTTCTTTTGAGCCTTCCAATAATTAGGAAGACTCCTCTTATATGTCTTGATATTTGTTATGTTGGTAAAAGTAGATGATATAAGGATGTGAGTTGCTTATAGCACATGAGGTGGATACCAAGGTAATGAATCCTAGTATCCAAGATGTATTAATAATATGAGAAATATGTGAAGGTTGGATATGTTTATTAAATGAACATTCCAAGTATTCCTCTTCTGTAGAAGGAGAGGGAGAGAGAGTTGATGATGACCCTCTAAATGTTGTTTGGAAGGAAAAATAAAAGTGATTATATAATGTTGTGTATGGTTCAGTGATAGCTGGGCAAGACCACTATCAAGGATAGATGGTTTGTTGGTTAATAGATATGTGATATCGTGTTCCTTTAAGATAAACCTATGATCAAATGTCAATGCATAAGAGTTAGATTGGATGACATAATTCACATGACCATGATGAGTTTAGAGTTATGTCCTTTAGACTAAACAATGTACAAGTAGAATTTATGAATAGGAGGAACAGTGTGTTCCAGTCATGTCATACAAGTTATATCAAGCTTTGAATGATGGCATGTCAAAGTATTTCAAATATGATCAAAAATATGATCAAAATTTATTCAAAAACCTTAGGGTTGTCGAAGCAGCAATAGCTATGAGACAAGTTGAACAAGAGTGAGATGGGGTTGATTAAATTTCTTTATGGGATCATGATATGTCTTCTAAGTAGGTTGTGTAAATCCTAGTAAGGTGAAGATAGTGTTGTTGTTTCACCCCTAATAAGGTTGACTAGGAATGATGTTTCCTTGTATAGAATGACACGTGCCAATGTCAGTATTTCTTTTGATGCTGAAAAAGAACTGACAAGAGTTCTAGTGTCAATGTATAAAAAAAGGATGGATACATTGCCTTTTTTTATATGCTTCAAGGAATGGTATGGGGAACATGCCATGATTGGTAAAAAGCTAGAAAGTATGACTTTTGAGTAATGTGTTGACACAATAGATATAATTTTAGGATGACATCTAGAATTTAAAGTTGAACATTACTACTGGAGTTGTATAGATGACACAACAAGTTTCTACATTCCATATTGAGAATGTCTTCTTAGGTGTGGGTTTTTATGCTAACCCAAGAGGATATATGTATGAATGATGTGACATTACCATGATATTCAAGTAACCATGTGAAGGTAATAGGATGAGGTGCAAAGGAAGTACCCATCTTTGTTTACCTTGGATTTTGAGGGTGAAATCCCTGTTAGGGATTTATAGTTGTAAGGCCCCTAAACTTGCTTAATGAGTTGAATAAGCTTAAGTATCATAATTTAATTCTTATAACCCTAATATAACCTTTTTATATGCTTTTAAATCATAATACAAGCTTAAGTTTCAAATTTTGTCCAATTTGGACACTGTTTGAGCAAGTTATGCAATTTTATGCACATTTTGGACTTTTTTGTAATTTATCAAATTGAGAGGTTTTCTTTGCAATTTATCACTTTCATTATGTTCCTTGGATATTATATCATCATTCTTGAGCTTTTTGAGACATTGTTCACCTATTTAATCTTTGGTTTGAAGGTGTTTTCTCTAAGGGTATTTTAGAATTTACCCCTTCACGGATGAGCTACATTTAGTAGCTATCAACTAATGAATTATGTGATTGGCTGGGAAATTCGACAAAGGAAAGATAATAAGGTCTATAAGGACGGTGGGGGATATGCTTGTGTGTGTTCTTATATATTCTTAATAGTTTAAGGTCATAGACACATGGGGAAGCTACTTTTACACCTCATGCTTGCTCACATCCTTATCCATGGGCTATATTTACCTATTCCTTGCCCAAGTACGAAACTTTTCTTGATTTCTCTTTTCTCTAACCTGGAGCAATGACTCCACTCTGTTTTTCTATGGAACCAAGTTCTCTAAGGTAAAATACAATCTCTTTTTGGAGAAGAAGGTCTCATAGGCCTCCATTTAGCCCTACCTAGGGTTTCCAAGGTCATCTTCTAGGGATTTCAACCAAGGCAAGTTATTTTCTTACTTCCTTCTCCATTTCTCTTGCTCTTCTCCTTCCTTAGACTTTCCTCCATGCCGGAACGTTGTTTTTCCATGGTAGAAATTGCTCTAAAGCTCTAAAACCCTACCTTTCTTGCTCCTTATGCTTAGGGTTTGCTCATTTGATGAAGAAAGGTGCTAGATGGACAAGTTCATAGCTTATGCTTGGAATTTATACACTACTTGCTCGAGATTTCTTCTGTGTGGGGTTTCATCTTCTCATTAGAGGAAAGTTTTATAAGCTGCTCCACGTTTATTTCTTACCATAAGCTTTCTAGATCATGTTCTTGCTTGAAAATGATGATCCATGCACTAAAAAGCTATGCTTGACTTGGATTTCGATTTTTATAATGTTTCCTATTCTTATTTAAGTTATAGATGAACCTGTGATCATGTATATGTTATTCCTAAGGTATAATATGACTTGGATCAGGTTGGTTTGACAACCTATGGTGCTAATCACCTATCAACCAATGATCAATTTTAGGGTTTTAAGCTAATTTCTTCTATAAACCCATGACCCGATGATGGTACCATTGCAACAACCCTATGGTGTTTTATTCATGATAATTGATGGTGGTAACCAAGGGTGTCAACTGACGTTCATCTCTTAGGGCATGTTTTGGCCTAATTAGAATCCTAGTGATTAACAACTAAGTACCCTAATGATGCTATCAATCAATGGTGATATTAGTTTGATATTTGATGTTGATTAATGAATATAGTGTTGATCTAACAACCTATGGTGACTTAATGGTCATTTGATGTTGATTAATGAATATAGTGCTGATCTAATAACCTACGGTGACTTAATGGTCACTAATGATGGTGGATTAGGTCTCCAAAACATATGGTGAGTTCTTGAAATACATTCACACTGAAGGAAGGAGTGATTCGCGAGAGTGGGGTAACTTGATGGTTTTAATATATACTGTAATTTGATTCACACTGAAGCCTTAGACCAATGGTTTCTTGGGTAACTTGATGCAATGATCGGACCTATACTGTAATTGATGGTTTTAATATATGCACTTGACCCAATGGTCAAGATATAATGTTTATTCCTCCAATAAAGTGGAATGATGGCTATTGTAATATGTTGGTCCTAATAATGTAATTAAGATGGTTTCCTTTATATGATCAACTTAAGTAGCTTACTTGTTGACAATGGATCGCTTGTTTTAAATGAACAGTCGATTATGGGTTTTACCCTACTTTCAATGGAACTTTTTGTATTGTTAATCAAGGGATGTATAGGATGAGATGGTGACTATTTATAGAGAACAAATCAAGGACTTCATAGGTGGTTTATCTAAGGTGTTAACTTGTATAAACAACCAATGGTCTTACCTTTTAAACATCCAATGGTTCTGGGTGACATGGTGGTATGGTGATATGGGTTGAAGGATGATGGAACAAATGGAGGGTTACCCTTAATAAGGTAGTCTTACATATTCACTCATCTGAATATAAGGGATGATAATAATATTATGTTGATATGTAACCCTAATGAGGTATAGCTTGTTATACCTAGATTTAATATAACTAAATGATGGTAATTGGGTATGAATAGTCCTTGAATGACTAATACAATCATGAAGTACTATGTTAATGTTGTTGAAACCCTAGTATGCTATAACCCAATGGTTACACCTTGATTTATGTGTGGGTTCATACTTGAGAATAATATGGAATGTGATGGTGATGCTTCACCTTATGCATCCATGATCCAATGGGGATGTCATGAGTTAGGGTTTGGGTATAAGTGTTGATTAGTAACATTAGTATAATTTATCTTGTTGAACCTAACTCTAATGCAAATAGATAAAGATGAGTATTCATGTTTAACATTCTTATATGATGGCATGATGGTGAAATAACCTCCTTAACATGATCATAACCTTAATGTGTTAATTGGTGGTTGTCATAGCCACATGGTTGATGCTTGCTTATGAGAAACATGTGCATTATGAATATGATGAGGGTTAATCATATCTACATTCCTTGCATGTTGATGTAATAAAGGAATGTTCTTAATGTTAATATAACCCTGCTATGATTGTTTATAAATATCTCCTAGCTCATTAATGCAATATTGTGTTGATCTAGTATATTATATGTAAGTGATGTTGTTGAGCCTTGTTATAAGGTATGCAAAGATAATGATGATCTTTCAGGGAATAGTATGATGGCCTTAATGACCTTTGGGCATGGTTGAGCCCTGAATGAGGTGTAACCCTATTATGCTGATAAGGGTTGATACCCTAATAAAAGGATTTATATCTTGTGATAGTATGATGACTAGTGTGGTCTCATGAATGGCAAGTGAATAGTACGATGTGATGATGAGATGAGAAATTATGTTTCACACATTTTATATCTTTTCAAAGTTGTGATATTTGTATGCTTGCTAGAAGTGAATTAGGGTTTGTATGCCCACTTGTTTGATGCAACCTTAATTCACCCAATTGGCATAACTAATCAAGTGTAACTCTAATCATGTAGTGCCCTGTGTCATAGAACCATATTCAGTGTCAGAACTTGCTGGATGGTGAAACAAGTATTCCTAAGGGAAACTCAGAGTGCATACTGTTGAGTATGTGGGGGTGGTAGGTTGAGGATATATCCTTGTCATCCACAATGCAGATTGTGGAGATTGGCTATGGTCATGCCTCATACATCTGATATGATTGAGAACGGCTGCGATCGTGTCTCAGTGATTATAACATGATGTGATTAGAGGACAACTGTGGTTGTACCTCAGTGATTGGGTTTGAATACCCAAGATGCTAGCGACGTGACCTGTACCAAGGTAGTCTAGTTATAGGACAATATGTCACTTTGGTGGCATCTTTGACTGATATGTCACTACCTTTTACTCATACTGACTGAGGGGAAGAGATCTTAGGATACCAACACTCTTAGATCTTGTACGGAACCGAATAGCCCTTTGCAGGGGTCGGTTGGACTTTGAATGGTACGATTCAAATTCCCCAGGGCGTAATAAAAGATTTAATACATTCGTGTAGAATATTTGTTTACGGTTATACACAACGTTTCACATTGGATGATAACCCTTGTTTGTTATCTTTACATAAAGATGATGTTTAGTGAAATTAAGAGATAGTATATACACTTAGGTTGTGGATATTATTAAGATTGTAGATGCGTACATACAGTAGCTATGCTTGTGTTGATAACTATATTGCTACTGCTGATTATAATCATGATGCTATCTATCTCATGTTGTTAGTTATGTTTAGCATGATAGCCATGCCTTTGTAACTAGAGATGCATATACTGCTAATCGTGCTTATCCAGATAGTTGTGCTAATGTTTTTAGCTCTTCTTATGATGTTGATATGTTCAACCAATTAGACATGCTCATGTTGTTATCTATGCTATGTTACTAGACTTGCTCATGATGCTAGATATGCATATGCTACTGAATTGCTTATATTGTCAACAAGATAAAGGATGATAGTCTGGTTAATGATGATAGTTATTATCTTCTCCTTTATGTATTTTGTTAATAATTATTATTGTTGATCTTATTTGTTATATCTGATTAAACTGCATAACTATTTAATTGCTTAAAAATACTGTAATCAATAAACATTGTTGGAGGTTATATCTCTTGCTGGGACATGGGTCTCACCCTTGTGGTTCACCATATTTTTTTAGGTAATTGGAAATGATGAAAACAAACATGTCGAACCAAAGAGGAGCTATAGTAATAAATCTTTCGGAATGTTGATTAGATGTCTAGTGTGTCCTAGAGTCATCCATGTACTCTCAGGTCCGGGTAGAAAAAGTTTGTATATGGTATTTCAAATGAATCAAAATTTGTTAGCATGTTAATGTTTGTTGTGTGGCATATACAAATATTATTCTCATGTGTATATATGTTGTAGATAAGGTGATAGAACAATTTGTATCAAATTCTTGGAAAAGTATGGATATAAGAAAGATGTTGGGCTCTTATGTAAATGTTTCTAAGCCGATGCTGACATTGAAATCGATTTTAATTTACCCATATTTTTGGGTATGTGGTTAATTGGTGATTGATTGTGTTTTATATTTTGAGTAATCTCATTTATTGTAATGGGTTCTCACAGTCTTCATCGTCAATGGTAGATAATGCACAATTAAATTCCTTGATGTGCCATAAGAGAGATATACTATCTTCGTCAGATGAATGTACAGCTAGAAGTTTCTTTGTTGGCACAATTACAAGTGAAACCTACCTAGAGACAACAGATTTATGATGCACAACAAAATGATATTGTGATATAGAATATCTGATCAAGGATTGATAGTGAAAAGTATGATGGATTTCATGAGGCAGATGATGGTACAGTTTGTTACCATAATAGGAAAGTAATTCCTAATGTTGATGGGTTGAGGAAGATGGTACTTGAGGAGACTCACTCTTCCATGTATGCAATACATCCTGGAAGTACCAAGATGTACCAAAACTTAAAATACATGTATTGGTGGCCAGGTCTAAAGCGTGATGTGGCAGAGTTCATTGCCAAATGTCCAGTTTTTTAGTAGGTGAAGGTTGAGCACCAGAAGCCTATAGGGACATTACAACCCTTACCAATACCACAGTGGAAATGGGATCATATTATGATGGACTTTTTGGTTGGTATTCCTAGGACAACCAAGGGTCATGATTCCATATGGGTGATAGTAGACAGATTCACTAAGTCATCTCATTTTCTTCCAGTTAAGATGACATTTACAGTAGAGAAATTGGAACAAATATATGTTGATGAGATAGTTCGTATACATGGCATTCTAGTGACTATAGTTTCTGACAAAGGTCCACAATTTACAAGTCATTTTTGGGAGCGTCTGCATTCAGCAATGGGAACACATCTGAGATTCAATATATCTTTTCATCCGTAGACTGATGGCCAGTCTAAAAGGACTACAGACTTTAGAGGATCTCTTGAGGGCATGTGTGCTGCAATTTCTTTGTAGTTGGGATGTACATCTAACTTTGATAGAGTTTACTACAACAATAGCTATCAAAGAAGCATATATATGGCTCCTTATGAGGCTCTATATGGGAGACAATTTCGATATCCTCTTTGTTAGTATGAGAAAGGTGAATATCAACTTTTGGGTCCCTAGCTAGTACAACAGACTATAGAAAAGATTAAAGTGATACAACAATAGTTGAAAGTAGCCCAGGACAGGTAGAAATCTTATGCAGATAATCGATGCAGACCACCTGAGTTCCAAGTGGGAGATAGAGTATATCTTAAGGTTTCTCCTTGGAAAGGTGTGTTGAGGTTTGGAAAGAAGGGTAAGTTGGCTCCTAGATTTATGGGGCCATACTCTGTCCTAGCTCATGTTGGAAAGGTAGCATATAAGTTGGAGCTACTACCAGAGATACATAGATTGCATAATGTCTTTCACATATCTATGTTGAGGAAATTCCATCCAGATACTGACCAGACAATTCAACCAGTAGAGGCTGAGTTAGATGAGGATATCTCCTATGTTGAGGGTCCTGTGTTGATCCTGGATACAAGGGTGAAAAAGCTGAAGAGAAAAGATATAATACTAGTGAAAGTTTTATGGAATCATTGTGGCATAGAGGAATCCACATGGGAAATAGATAATGAGATCTGTAGAAAATACCCATCTCTTTTTACGTAGGATTTCGGGGCGAAATCCTTGTTAGGGGTTTATAGTTGTAAGGCCCCTGAACTTCCTTAATGAGTTGAATAAGCTTAATTACCATAATTCAATGCCTAGAACCCTAACCTAACCTTTTATATTTTTTGAAATTATAAGACAAGCTTAAGTTTCAAATTTGGTCCAATTTGGATACTGTTTGAGTAAGTTATGCAATTTTCTGTACATTTTCGACTTTTCTGCAATTTACCCAATTGAGGGGTTTTCTTTGCAATTTTTCACATACAATATGTTCCTTATATGTTGTGTTATAATTATTTAGTATTTTGAGCCATGGGGATCCTAGTTGAGCCATGGTTTGAAGGTGTTTTCCTCAAGGGTATTTTAGGATTTACCCCTTCATGGATGAGCTACCTTTAGTAGCTATCAACTAATGAATTATGTGATTGGTTGGGAAATTAGACAAAGGAAAGCTAATCAGGTCTATATATATGGTGGGGGATCTTCTTGTGTGTGTGTGTGTTCTTGTATATTCTTAATCGTTTAACGCCATAGACACATGGGAAACTACTTTTACACCTCATGGTTGCTTCCATCCTTATCCATGGGCTATATTTACTTCTTCCTTGCCCAAGTAAGAAAATATGCTTGCTTTCTCTTTCCTCTAACCTGGAGCAACGAATCTACCATGTTTTTATATGGAACTAAGTGCTCTAAGGTAGAAGGAAACCTCTTTTTGGAGAAGAAGGTCTCCTAGAGCTCCATCTAGCCCTACCTAGGGTTTCCAAGGTCATCTTCTAGGGATTTTAACCAAGGCAAGTTGTTTTCTTCCTTCCTTCTCCTTTTCACTTGCTCTACTCCTTTCTTAGATCTTCCTCCAGGTTGGAACCCTGTTGTTCCATGGTGAAAGTGGCTCTAGAACTCAAAAATCTATCCTTCTTGTTTCTTTTTCTAGGATTTTGCTTCTTTGTGGAGAGAAGTACCTATTTGGCCAAGTTCAGATCTAAATCCAAGATTTTCTTGCCATGTTTTCTCAATATTCTTTCTTTTTGGGATCTTACCTACTCTATAGAGGCAATTTATATAATATGCTTCACTTATATTGCTTGTTAGAAGCTTGTTAATTCATGTTTATGCTTTAATGTGATGAACTAAGCATAGAGAAACCATGCTTGTTTAGAATTACGAATTTTTGTGGTGTTCCTTATTTTGTTCCAGTTCTATATGAACTTGTAAACATGTGTACGACCTTTCTAAGGTGTAACATAATCTGGGACAGGTTAATAGCATCAACCTATGGTGCTAAGCACAGAATAATTGATGGTTCAAATTAGGGTTTTCAAGCTATTTTCTTCCCTATCACACAACCGATGGTCATACCATTCAATAACCAATGGTATTTCTATCTTGGCAATTGATGTTCATGATCAAGGGTTTCAAATTTATGGTAACAACCTATGGTCACCCCCTTAGGTCAGGTTTTGGCCCAATTAGACATTTAATTATAATTTACTAAGTATTCTAATGATGTTATCAATCGATGATGACATTGGCTTAATATTTGATGGTGTTAATTGAATGTGTTACTAATCTAACAATTAATGGTGACCTAATGATCACAATTAATGGTGGATCAGGCCATCACCATATATGATGAGTTAAAAATGTAATTGTAGATTTGGCTAAACCTTGAACCAGTGTTTCCTTGGTTCAATTGATCTAATGGTTAGACCTATACTTCAATTGATAACCTTGAACAATGAACCTGATCCAATGAATAATATTGGATTCTTTAACATCCAATGGATTAGAAAAAATCACATGGTATTATATTTGGGTCCTAGTGATGATAATTCGATGGTTCAATACCATTAATTTGTAGTGTTACCTTTTCCATTATATAGTTATATTTGATAAATCACTATAATAAGTGGATGCGTAACTCCCATGTGGTCTAGCTTGGCATACCTAACCTTAATGTAATTATATGATGTTGATTGGTTATAATCAGACCTCTTGAATGATTAATGTGATAATGAATTACACTCTTCTTGTGTTGAAACCATAATGTAGTACTATTTGAATATCATAGTGCCTTGTCATGTTAATATCTATGGACATATATGTGCTAATGATCTTTTGAGCCTTGTTTAAGGCATGGAATGATGATGATAACCTTACTATGAATAATGTGATAGTCGACCTTTGGGCATGTTTGACACCATGATTGAGGTGAAATCATCTTCATGTTTCAATAAGGGTTAAAACCCTGGAACTTGTGATAAGATATTAGTATCTTGTAATAGTATGATGATAAGTGTGGTCCATTAATTTGTAATGAATGATAGCATGTGGTAATGTGATTAAGATTTATATCTCAAATGTTTTATATCTTTTAAAGATGTTATACATATACTCTTGTTAGAAAATAATTAGGGTTTGAATATCCACTTGTATGATAAAGCCTTAATGCATTCAATTAACATTAATTAATCAAGTGTAACCTTAATCATGTAGAGACCTGTGCCGTAGAGCCATCTTCAGTGTCAAAACTTACTGGATGGTGAAACTAGTATTCCTAAGGGAAACGCAGAGCGCATACTGTTGAGTATGTGGGGGTGGCAAGTTGAGGATATATACTTGTCATCCACAATTGCATGTTATGGAGGATGGCTATGGTCATGCCTCTGACATTTGATGTGATTGAGGACAATTGTGGTTGTACCTCAGATTAAAGAGTTTTGTATACCCTATTTTCTAGTGTCGTAACTTGTACCAAGTACAGATTAGTTGTTATCAGTTGACTATAGTCACTGTTGGAAGTTTGACTGGTATATCACTGCAATTTACTTATACTGACCGAGGGAAAGAGATCTTAGGGTACTGGCACTCCTAGATCTTATACGGAACTGAATAGCACTTCACAATGGTGAGTTGAAATTTGAGTGGTATGACTCAAACTCCCCAAGACATAATAATAAAAGATATAATACCAGCTGTGTAGTATAATTGCTAGGGTTTAATACGTATCACATTGGTCAATTAACCCTTGTCTTTTCTTTACACTATATATTTCTTACATGATGTAGACTTATGAAAATTGTATAATTCTACTTGATGTTACAACTTATTTGCTTAACTTCTTGGTATGCTTAAACTATTCAGTCTGTTCATATTGCTTATTCAATACCCTAACTACTCAATGTATTTACTGTTAATTAATATATTATTATCAATATATGCTGGAGAGAGTTATATCTCTTGATGGGACTCAGTCTCACCCTTGGGTCACCACATTTTTTTAGGTGGTCACGGGCAACGAGGTCGAGGTCGCGCTGTGGAAGAGAACCAACCCGGTGATCAATAGATTCAGAAGATTGGTTAGTTGTAGATGCTAGTAGTAGAGTCCTAGTGTCGTCCCTGTACTCTCAGGTCTGAGTATGGGATGTGTTTTCTAGATGATATACTCATATCAACACGAGATTTTGGTAGTATGTCAATGTTTGTAAATATATGGCATGTACATGTGAAGTATCTTTTGTATGCAGGATGTGACTGAGGTCTTTGGACCCATATGTAAATACTTGTTACAATATATGAGAATGGAATGACGGACCTTTTGTAAATGTTCTAGAGTTTATTTATATTGTTGGAATTGATTTTAATTATTCCACATTTTTTACTATGTGATTAATTAGTAGTTGATCATATTTTGTGTTTTGAGTAATCTCATTTAGCATGATGAGGTGTCACAGTTTTACATTTCCTTTTGTTTGGTTCAATGTTCTTACAGTTCATGATGAGAATTCAAACCACAAACTCAACATAAAGTATGTACAAAATTGTTGAAAAGCAACCGAGCCATTTTAGTGTGTGCTTCACTTTCCATGTTGCCCAACACACTTTTTTTATCTGAAGACTATGTGTAATCTGCAGTTATCAGGTTGCTGGCTTCTACATGTTGTTGAACGAAGACACAAAAAACACCCAACTAAAATGAAACAAACCAACTAATAAAAAAAGGTCGAAAAATAAAACACATCACAACAATTATTCAAACCCACGACCTCCTTCTCAAAGCAAGCGAACGCAACCATTGCGCCAACGTAGACTGTGTTCCAACCAAACTATTTCATTGTAGATTGAATTCGTTAGGTTTTAATTTCTATTTTGAAAGTTTCAGTGTGAAAATATTTTACACCCAACCAAATTAGCCTTTAGTATAGATGAGTCTCTTAATATAATATATAATTTAAAAAATAAAAGATAAAAGTGTAATGTACAAATAGGAATCCATATGTAATTTAAAAAAATAAAAGAGAAAATTTGCAACCAAGCCCTAGTCTTTCTTATATAGTATAGATGGGTCTCCTAATATAATATATAATTTAAAAAATTAAAGAAAAAAGTGTGGTGTTCGTATATAGGGACCAATATGTAATTTCAAAAAATAATGGAGGAAATTGCACCCAACCCCTCCACCAACTTTCTTATATAGTATAGATGAGTCTCCTAATATAATATATAATTTTAAAAAATTAAAAACAAAAGTGTGGTGTACACACAAAGGGACCGGTATGTAATTTCAAAAAACAATTGATGAAGTTGCATTCAACCCCTCTATGGACGGATTTTTTTAGGTACAAAGGGTACATTTGCAATTTATAAAAGTGTTGGAAAAGATTGCACGACTAATCCAAAACGGCTTAGTTTATATAGTATTAAAGATAAAAGTGTGGTGTACGCATAGGGACCAATATGTAATTTCAAAAAATAATGGAGCAAATTGCAGCCAACCTCCTCTATGGGTTTTCTTATATAGTATGGATGAGTGTCCTAATATAATATATAATTTAAAAAATTAAAGATAAAAGTGTGGTGTATACACAAACGGACCAGTATGTAATTAGGGGTGTCAAAAAATCAGGTTCGGGTTGATTTTGGGTAAAAAAAATCTTGTCTGGATTGTTTGACTGGAAAATTCAAATATGAATCCAGACCCAGATTTTATTCGTATATGTTAACCCAGAACCAAACTGGATCGGAAAATGTAAGCCCAGAACCAAACCCTAACCTGGATTTGATGATGATTTAAAAAAAACATTTTCACAAAGAGTTACCTACAAAATTGTAAATTATATTATTATCTAAATAAACTACCAAAGATGTCAATTACTCATATAATATGAAATAATTATAATATTTTTTTGCTTATATTAGAAAAGATAATACCAATAGTAAAATATTAATATCACCTTAACACAAGAAAATTTCGACGCAAGTGCAACATCACATATATATAATACTAAAAAATGCATATACCATATTAACATCACCTATAGCATACCAAAACAACACATATTCATGTCAAAATATAGTACATCCAACCAATCGAGATGACTATATCATACCAAAACAACATTTATATCGTTTCATAACAACATTTGTATAATAAAAGTCATCATCAGTGTTTCCTAACATATAAGTAAAATCTAACACAATAGGGATATCACAATACTATTTAAACAACACATATATCACATCAAACAACTAAAATATGTTGCAATATTACATATACTAAATAAAAAAAACACATATATCACTTCAAAATATAGCCTACATCCCTAAAATATAGGTATACAAGTAAGTATTTAGAGTCTGGTTTTGTCCAGTATCTAAACCTAGAACCGACCCGGTTTTGTTTTGGACATGTCATCTTAAACCCGGAACTGACCCGAAATGTTATAACCAAAATCCAATCCCAGTTTTTTCAGATCGGACACAATCGGAGCACATATTTGGACAAATGTTGATAACCCTATATGTAATTTCAAAAAATAATAGAGAATATTGCATTCAACCCCTTTATGGACCGACTTTCTTAGATACGAAGGATATGTTTGCAATTTATAAAAGTGTTAGGAAAAAATTCACGACAAATCCAAAACTGGTTGTTTTCTATAATATAGATTACAACACATCTCTTCAACCACAAGTTATGCACGTTTGAGAATCATGAAACAATGTACTAAAAGAGGTTTGCTCGGCATGTTCGTGAAATATGTGTGCTCGAAAGTGTTATAGAATTTATAGTCTAAATAATTTCCCTCTATACAAAGTATGAGATGTGCAACCTAAACCCGATAATAGCAAATGAATTTCCTCCGGAACTCATTTGAGACTAAATTATAAATTCACCTGATTATTCGGAAAAAGGAAGTGCCTAACGCCTACCATTGAGTACTCTCCTTCGTCTAATAGAGGACGCCCAGGTGGTTTCTTATCAACATGTCTCAAGTTTGATCTTCAGCCACAGGATGAATAGAATGATCATTTTTTTTTTATAAAAAAATATTCTTTTTCTACAGCACAACTACTCCGATTAATTATTCTTTTTTTTTATTGCTTCGGAAGTGCCGTGGAGTAATTACTTCCGAATCTTTACTACAATCCACATGAAGAATCATCATCTCTAAACTCGATATGTAATGTTTTGACCATCTCAAAAGTGTCAGCATCTGTCGAAATCCGTGGTAGGTGCAGTCGCCCAACATGGTACTGAAACGGGCGATTAGACTTTTTCTTGATTTGAAAAACAGATTTAACACTGGATTAACGACCAATTGTGGCATAAAATGCACCCCTAATGGCCAGTAGTAGTAGTCTATCCGATATTCTTCAAACGATACAATTATGCAACCCCTTACCGAACTGGCGCGCGACTAAACCGAATCCGATCAAAGAGATACCCAATCGAAAATATGGGAATCTTTTGAGTGGGGGTTCATACCATGCAGCCGGTTTGGGACGTATTGTCTTCTTGTGAGACCAATGTGTCTGCTGTTGGGACACATTGCACCAATGAGTCTCAGTCGGAGACGTATTGCAGCAATGCATCCCCATACAAGACTCATGCAAGACGCATTGCATCAATGTGTCTCCATGCATGACGCATTATTATTTTTTAAATATTTTTGCAGTCACTGATATGTATATTAACAATATTGATTATATTTTTACATTTATAAATCATTCACTTGTATTTGGATGTCTATAATATACTCAATTATTATAAACTTGTCAATTTCAATAACTCGTAGCATGCATATGGAATATATAAGTGGTATTGCAAACAACATCAGATGGTTTCTAATTGATTATATAATGAGAACTTAATTCAAAAAAATGAGATAGCAATTAAAAATAAGGTTAAAACATGAACCAACATGACGAGAAAATAATACACAATACACAATAGAACAATACGATAGATCCAAAATGAACCACTTAGATATCATAATATGATAGATCCACATATAATAGATGTCTTCACAAAGGCATACATACAACACAATACAATATATAAAAAATTAAGCACGTCCTCCTCGCCCACGACGTCCTCGCCCACCTCCCTCTACATCTGGCTCCTCTGTACCGATGTCATCTGGAGACGTCTGAACTGGGGATAACTGCGTAGGAGGATGTTGGCGAGCATCAGGGCAGAAATGAAAAGGTGGAGGTGTGGTGAGGGGTCTCTGAAAATCAGGATATGATGCATCAGGTGGATGCATCCTGAGAAATCAAACGGAGTAGGTGAATATGTGGCATAAGGTGGTGGTCGGCTCTCATGAATAAGTGGTGGTGGGAATGGAGTGTATGGAATAGAAAAACTTGCTCCATGGTAGGATGCTAGTTGAGGTGGGGTGATGAATGAAGAATAAGAACCAACTCCTCCAAAGTATGAGCTTGTGTGTCCCCATCACATCAACTGAGAAATGGGAGTGAGCTCGGGAGCAGTAAGTACATGAGTAGGAGTAGGAGTAGGAGTAGAAGTAGGAGTAGGAGTAGGAGTGGGTTCAGGGGTTGTGGTATGAGTGGGTATGGGATCCCACGACCGAGCATAGTCAGGAAGACTGTCAAAGTAAACCCCATGGATGCTATAGATGTCGTCTCTGATCTGTGTAGGGGTGTGCTCTAAAGCCGCTCAGATCGCCACCTGTGTTTGCACATGTAAAATAAAGTATGTACACATAATAAAGACCAATTACATATATTACAAATAACAATGATAAAAATAACAGTTTGTAAAAGAAATAATAATGATACTCATAAATTCTTGATGGCGATAACTTTGCGGGTAGTATGTGGTCAGAGGCATAGCTGGAGGGGGCACGATGTACTAGGGATGATACCATGCGTAGTGAAGCTGAGGACTGAAGATTGTATCAATTGGTGGAGTGGGAACTAAGCTCTCACGTCTATTGTTCCATAGCTGCACCTCCCGCCTATAATGAAGCAGCCAATCCTCAGCCGCATGACCCCTCCCATCAATCCAGCTAAGCCACGGTAGCTCAAGAGTAGGTTTTACTTGAACAAAGCCGAACTGTCGAAGTACTCTGTCGGGGAAGTGTCACAACACTATTGTGTAGCACAGCAAAGTCACTCGTGCCAACCAAACATCACTACCCTCTCTACAAATAGCAGGCAATCTCTCAAGAACATTAGCAGTGTAAGGAGTCAAATTTATCTGTTATTCATATAGACAACATGTATCATATAAAATGAAGTAAATTGCAAATAAATAAAACATATACCATACAACATGTTAGTAGAGGTAAGTAAGTTATAAATGCGAGGACAAAATCTGGTCAAATGATGAATCGTAAAACTGGATTGTTCCACTGATAGTGTCACTCCTTTGGACAAAGGTAGGCCACCTATTAAATTGACAAACTATATTTAGATAAACACTATATAATGTTTGTATAAATATAAAAATTAATTGTGTAGATCTTTACCTGTAGCCCAAGGAAACATCTTCTGGCCACTCCCCCCAATGCATAACAATTGAACATGGGTGTCCAATTCTCAACCTCTCCCAACACCACAAATGCAATAGACAAACACAACCTGACAGATGGGCAGTTCTCCTGGACCAGGTGGTATCCGTATACAACTCCCTATATAAGTAAGCTAGAGTTGCAACACCCCAAGATAGAGTGCCACAATGTGAAAAATCAGACACAAGAGGGAGGTACCTAACATGCACTTTATCCCCGGTACTATCTGGGATAAGGTAACTATGAGAAGAGAAAGAAGATCATTAGTAGAATCGCCTCCAAGCAGTATAAGAAATGAAGAAGATAGCAGCTCTAAGATCGCCCGAAATAAGCTAGAAATCGCCTCCAAGCAGTAGAAATCTGAGCAAGAACTCCTGAGCAATGGGAGTAGAGAGCAAGAGTAAGAAAATGAAGAATGATGTGAGTTTGGGGGGCTGATTTCATTTATAGGAGAGCAACATGTGGCACCGTGCCATGGCCCAACGGCAAAATAGTCGTTGGGTTGCGTCGGTCCATGTGTTGGGTGGGAGCAATGCATCCCCGTCCCAGATGCATTGCCTGCGTGGCAAAATTTAGCCGTTGAGGCATCTCCGTATGTGAAGCATTGACCCCACAAGAGAGCAAAGCGTCATGGTTCGAGACGCATTACCCTCTTGTGGGGCCAATGTGTCATGAACCGGGCAATGCGTCCCGAACCGGGACGCATTGCCTCGCGGGAGAGCAATGTGTCCCAGAAGGTGACACGTTGCTCTACAAATGTGCCATTTTAGACAATAAGTTCAAGAACGTACCATTTAGGGAATAAAATATGGCAAATGTGCCATTTAGGTTTTTTGGCCTTCTTATCAACATGTTTCAAGTTTGATCTTCAGCAACATGATGAATAGAATGATCATTTTTGTTATAAAAAAATATTCTTTTTCTACAGCACAACTACTCCGATTAATTATTCTTTTTTTATTGCTTTGGAAGTGCCGTTGAGTAATTACTTCCAAATCTTTACTACAATCCACATGAAGAATCATCATCTCTAAACTCGATATGTAAAGTTTTGACCATCTCAAAAGTGTCAGCAACTGTCGAAATCCGTTGTAGGCGCAGTCGCCCAATATGGTACTGAAACGGACGATTAGACTTTTTCTAGATTTGAAAAATAGATTTAACACTGGATTAACGACTGATTGTGGCATAAAATGTCAAATAATAAATGTCAAATATGTGTTGAAACTAAATCTACCAAGAAACTATGTCCTCAAATTTCACATAGAAATTTTGAATTGCTCGATTTAATTCACACTGATCTTGGAGATTTAAAAGGAAATCTATCTAGAGGTGGGAAACATTTCTACATTATTTTTGTAGATGATTTCTCACGATATAAAAAATTATATTTACTATATTCAAGGGATGAAGCTTTTGGAATGTTTGTTAAATATAAAATAGAAGTAGAGAATCAACTTAATAAGAAAATAAAACGTCTTCGCTCAGATAGGGGTGGTGAATATGATTGTTCTCCTTTTAATGATTTTGGTGTAAACCATGGTATTATACATGAATACACACCTCTATATTCGCCTCAATCAAATGGAATTTCTGAACTTAAAAATAGAACTCTAAAAAAATGATGAATTCTATTTTAATCAATTCAGGCACACCCAACAACTTGTGGGGGGAAGCGATCTTGTCATCTTGTTTTCTTCAAAATTGCATCCCTAGTAGGAAGACAAATAAGACACCATATGAATTATGGAAAGGATATCCTCCTAATTTGAAATATCTCAAAGTGTGGGGGTGTCTAGCTAATGTCTTATTAACTGAGCCTAAGAAACGAAAATTGGGATCTAGAACCCTAGATGGTGTTTTTATAGGTTATGCTCAAAATAGTGCCGCATATAGATTCTTGGTTATTAGAAGTGGCAACAATTTTGTAGAACCTAATACAATTGTTGAATCTAAAAATGCTAATTTTTTGAGTATATCTTTCCTATGAAAACTCCTTAGAAAACTTATCTAATCCTTCAAATGAAATTTTAGAGAATATCTCAAATACATCAAATTATAATGATGATTTAGAACCTAATGATATAGAACCTAGAAGATCCACTAGGATGAGGAAGGAAAAGAATCTTGGTGATGATTTCTATTCCTTTATAGTGGATAATGACCCTCAATCTTACAATGATGCTATTAATTCAACTGATTCCTCTTTATGGAAGGAAGCAATTAATAGTGAGATTGAATCTATATTATCTAATCATACATGGGAACTAGTGGAACTTCCACCAGGTATTAAACCCATAGGATGTAAATGGATATTTAAAAGAAAATTGAAAACAGATGGGACTGTAGATAAATACAAAGCTCGTTTGGTTGCCAACAGATATAAACAACAAAAGGATATTGACTATTTTGATACCTTTGCTCCTGTTACTAGAATCTCTTCAATTAGGATTTTAATTTCTTTGGTATCTATTAAGAAATTAATTATACATCAAATGGATGTTAAAACTTCTTTCTTGAATGGAGATTTGGATGAAGAAATTTATATGGATCAACTCGAAGGTTATGTAGTTTCGGGAAAAGAACATATGGTATGTAGAATAATCAAATCTCTCTCTGGCTTGAAACAAGCACCTAAACAGTGGCATGAGAAATTTGATAAGGTAATTGTATCATATGGATTCCATATAAATGAAGGAGATAAATGTATATATTCTAAAGTCGATAACCAAGGTTGTGTTATTATATGTCTCTATGTAGATGACATGCTTATTTTTAGCACTAATATTGATATTATAAATAGTACAAAAGGCTTCTTGGCTTCTAATTTTGACATGAAAGATATGTGTGAAGCAGATGTAATCTTAGGAATTAAACTCCTTAAATATGATGATTACATCATGCTATCCCAAGAACATTATGTTGAGAAAATTCTCAAAAGGTTTTCAATGTTTGATTGTAAGTCAATAAGTACACCTCTTAATTCTAATTGCCATCTTAAGAAAAATAAAAGTACTAGTTTTCAACAAGTCAAATATGCACAAGTAATTGGAAGCCTGATGTACTTAATAAATTGTACTCGTCCAGATCTAGCATATGCAGTGGGGAGATTAAGTAGATATTTCCAAAATCCTAACAAGGATCATTGGGGTGCTCTACATAGGGTTTTAAGATACCTTAAATGTTGGGTTTTAGAGGAGACAGAGAAGGCAGCGGAAACAAAAAAAATTCTTCTCCCAAACCCATAATAAAGGAATCACGTCAACTTCTATACAATAGAAAGGATGGTTTGTAGAGGCGTACCTTGTCCCGAGGCTTGCTCGGGGATGTTACCTCGCGGCTTGCGCGGTCTTCACCTTCGGTCTTGGACGGTATCTGTGTAGCTCCTGGTCTCACCGGGACTGTCGGGATTGACAACTGTCATCCGAGCGACAGAAGTCTCCTGCCTCTACAGTCGTCCACACGGACTGCTTGGAACTCTGATCTCCTTGTCCCACAAGGAATCGGAAGGAGTCGTACCCTCCTGTCGGCGTAGTAGTCACCGAAACACTCTCCTGCAACCAGTTGCTTTTCTGCAGTTGTCTTTCCCTTGTTGTGCCTCCTTTATCGGGTAGCACTTGCTCGGGCTCTCTCGGTTACCAAAACCAGAGAGAACGAAAACTTTGCAGAGCAACTGGTGTTTTGAGTTGTACTTTGAGAAGCCCCCAATACCCCTATATATATAGGAGGATCAAGGCACATGGTTCTCTACCTCAGGAAATGCGGGACTAAATAGGAGTAGAAGGGTTCGAGATTTTTCCACAAAACAACCAACTGCGCCAGCTGAACCGATCGTTTCAACCATGATCGTTTCAACCCTGAAACGGTCGTTTGGTGACCTCAATCGAACGGTTCACACCTGAACTGGTCGTTTGGCACCCCTTAGCCGATCTGTTCATCACATGAGTCGATCGGTTCATGGTCCTGGTCCAACTCAAATTGACTTTCATATTTGTTTCCGATTAATCAAACATTAATCCTTATCCAAATTGAATTTGTACAAGTGAAACAAATTGTATTTGTAAAATCAACTTTCCAAATGATCTCTTTTGGTCACATGAGTCGATTCTTTTCAACAATTGAGCTGATCGGTTCATCACATGAGCCGATCGATTCATCTCATGAGCTGATCAGTTGGAAGTGCAGATTGTGCAAAATCAGTCAATCACGATTTCAATCAATCTGATACTCTAATCAATTGGTCCAACATCTTGAATACTATGATTTTGAGCTATCAATCAACTGAGTGTTTAATTGAACTACTAAACTCCTTTAGTAATCAATCTAAACATCATTTGTGGATAAACTCCTCTTCCAGGTTAAATCCTATGTGTGTGACCCTGCAGGTCTATTTCACGTTGGTAGTGAAAGTCCATAACACTTATGACTTCACAAGCAAAGAGCGGTGCCTAGTCGCACATCAGTGCTACCCAAGTGAAATAGAAAGTTGGAGAACAACTTTCAATCCTACAATCCTTGAATGATGTTACAGTGAATGTATAATTCCTTTGTCACTAATGTCCTGGATGAACTCAAGGCATGGTACAGTCATCCTTTCAACGTTCATCCATTTCCTTGATCTCAGAGCAGACTAGGTGAGATGTGTGTGACATCAATATCACATATTGATTCACACATGCATGCGCATGCCTTTCTCAATCCTAATCATCAAGTGGCCATGGACATTAAACTCCCTTAGGAGGGATAAATCCCATATCTATCACTCACCCCTCAAAAGCCCCATGTGTCAAAGTCACCCAATCATCACCTTTATAACAACCCATGTTTCAGGACTGCGTTTGATGATGTCAAAGTGTACCCAACGACATGTGTTGAGTGTAGTGATTTCAGGTCGAAGAATCACATTCACCACCATCACTGTGAGAGCTGACTGTGACTACCAAATCATGGTTCCATGTGTCACTCTCACGGTGGGTCTTTCCAGTACACTTGTTCTCTAACAAGTACCTATGTGCTTGGTTTGATATCACTATATCATGACTAATGAGATTTTTTCATCAACCAACACACAATCTAGTCTTTAGTGTTATTGATGTCTATGGTTATTTCCATACTAACGACCGACTAGGGACTAAACAAGAATGTATACTCTTAACATCCGTATGATTTCATCGTTTAGGTCCTGAACCTAAAAGCATACGTCATTGGGTAAACAATTATTTAGACATCTATCATGTTACACTATCATCTCAGAAATAGTTAAAACATATAGATCGGAAATTGCCTTTATTATTATTCAAATCATTTACAAAATATCCCATTACAATCATCACATGACTTACTCTATGGGCATACATACCAACATATTCCCACTTGCACTTAGAGCCAGTCACCTAGGAACCTCAGTTCTTGTGACTTAGCATGACCATCATGCTTTTGTTGAGAAAGGGCCTTAGTCAGTAGATCAACTATGCTGTCTTCAGTTGGTACTTTACAAATCTTCACATCTCCTTGATGTACGATCTCTCGTATGATATGGAAGCACATCAATATGTGCTTGGACCGCTGATGTGATCTGGGCTCCTTAGCTTGACCAATAACTCCATTATTGTCATAATAAAGCTCAATTGCATCACAGCTACTGGGAACTACACGAAGTTCAGAGATGAACTTCCTGATCCACACAGCCTCCTTTGTTGCATGTGAAGTAGCAATATACTCAGTCTTTGTAGTAGAATCATCAACTATTTCTTGCTTGGAACTCTTCCAGCTCACAGCTCCATTGTTTAGGCAAAACACAAATCATGATTGCGATCTATAATTATCTTTGTCGGTTTAGAAGCTTGCATCGGTGTAACCCTTTATAACCAGTTCTTCCTCGCCGCCGTATATAAGGAACTGGTCCTTAGTCCTTCTCAAGTACTTGAGGATGTTCTTTACGGCCGTCCAGTGAGCATCCCCGGGATCTGACTGTTACCTGCTCGTCATGCTGAGGGCATACGAGATATCTGGGCGTTTGCACAACACAGTATACATGATGGATCTGATGGCTGATGCATATGGGATCACATTCATACGCTCCCTCTCTTTACAAGATTGGGGACATTGAGCTCTAGATATGGTGACTCCGTGTAGCATGGGGATGTTGCCTCTCTTTGAGTTCTCCATCCTGAACCACTTCAGCACTTTGTCAATGTACGTGCTTTGACTTAGTCCGAGAAGCCTTTTAGATCTATCTCTATAGATCTTAATTCCTAGAATGTAGGATGTTTCTCCAAAGTCCTTCATTGAGAAAGTATTCCCAAGACAAGTCTTTACCTTCTCTAAGGCTGAGACATCATTCCCCATCAATAGTATGTCATACACATATAATATGAGGAATGTGGTAGTACTCCCACTAACCTTCTTGTACACACAAGGTTCATCTTCATTTTGAATAAAGCCAAACAGTTTGACTTCCTCATCAAATCGAAGATTCCAACTTCGAGATGCTTGCTTCAATCCATAGATTGAGCTTTGTAGCTTACAGACTTTATTGGCATTCTTTGGATCTACAAAACCTTCAAGTTGTGTCATGTACACATCCTCATTAATATTCCCATTAAGGAATGCGGTTTTAACATCCATTTGCCAAATCTCATAGTCATAGTAAGCCGTAATGGCAAGCATAATCCTGATGGACTTAATCATGGAAACTGGAGAAAAAGTTTTGTCATAGTCAATACCTTAAACTTGTTGAAAACCCTTCGCAACCAATCTTCCTTTATAAGTTTGTACATTGCCATCCATGTCGGTCTTCTTATTGAAGACCCACTTGCACCCTATGGGTTTTACCCCTTCGGGTGGTTCCACCAAAGTCCATACTTTGTTGGAGTACATGGATTCCATCTCGAATTTTATGGCCTCAAGCCATTTCTCAGAATCTAGTCCCTCTATAGCCTCTAGATAGGTAGTTGGATCATCATCTATGATCAACTCACCGCCTTCCTGAGTCACAAGGTATCCAAACCTCTCAGGTTCAAGGTGTGTTCTACTAGATCTACGAGGTCCTTGTATTACTTGAGGAGGCTGAGATTCCTCAACACATTGTGAATCTCTATGTTCTTCTTATACATCTACCGGTTCAATGTTTTCTTGTTGGGCTTGAACCTCTTCAAGCTCTATTTTCCTCCCACTGCTTCCTCTGGAAATAAATTCATTTTCAAGGAATACAGCTATCCTAGCAACAAACACTTTGTTGTCAGTAGGTTGGTATAAATAGTATCCCCTCGTTTCCTTGGGGTATCCAACAAAATAACATTTATCGTACTTGGGTCCAAGCTTATCAG
Source organism: Alisma plantago-aquatica (assembly GCA_963693085.1). Taxonomy (NCBI): domain Eukaryota; kingdom Viridiplantae; phylum Streptophyta; class Magnoliopsida; order Alismatales; family Alismataceae; genus Alisma; species Alisma plantago-aquatica. The sequence goes on along the minus strand of OY856410.1, from coordinate 515,985,692 downwards.
GAAATATTTTCCTAACGTAAGCCTCACAACCCCAAATCTTCACAAAAGACAAATCGGGACGCTTCCCGTGCCATATCTCATATGGTGTCTTTTGAACCGATTTAGATGGTACTCGGTTAAGTGTAAATGTGGCAGTTTCAAGAGCATGAACCCAGAAGGAAATCAGAAGATCAGCAAAACTCATCATTGATCACATCATATCCAGTAAAGTGTGATTCCTTTTTTCAGACACACCATTATGTTGTGGTGTTCCAGGCGGATTCCATTGTGATATGATACCACGAGCTCACAGAAGGTCCTCAAACTCTTGGCTTAAGTATTCTCCACCTCGATCGGATCGAAGTGCTTTAATGCTTTTACCAAGTTGATTCTGTACTTCATTCATGAAATCCTTAAACCTTTCAAGGGTTTCTGACTTATGTTTCATCAGGTACACATAGCCATACCTACTGAAGTCATCAGTAAAGGTAATGAAATACTGACACTCATTTATGGCATTAGTTCTAAAAGGCCCACATACATCAGTATGTATGAGTCCTAATAGATCACTAGCTCTCTCACCTTTACCTGAAAAAGGAGTCTTGGTCATCTTACCCAACAAACAAGATTCACATGTCTCCATCGATTCATAATCAAAAGAGTCTAGATAACCATCTTTATGGAGTCTAGAGATGCATTTCTCATTTATGTGCCCTAGACGACAATGCCAAAGATATGTTTTGTTTGAGTTGTTGAGTTTTTGCCTTTTGATGTTAACGTTGTATACATTTGTCTCTAGATCTATCAAGTATAGACCATAAGACATTGGGGCACTTCCATAAAAGATCCCATCTTTTGAAATAGAACACTTTCCATTCTTAATAAGAAATTCAAAACCATCCTTGTCCAAACAAGAGACGGAAATGATATTCCTATTTATGGTAGGTACATAATAGCATTTCTTCAACTCTATTATTAACTCACTAGGTAGAGTTAACTCATAGGTTCCTACGGCACTGGCGGCAACTCTTGCCCCATTGATAACATGTAGTTCAACCTCACCTTTCCCCAAAGGCCTACTTCTTTTAAGATCCTTCACATTTGAACAAATGTGAGATCCACATCCGGTATCAAGTACCCATGACAAAGAAATAGTAAAGTTAATCTCTATCACGTATACACCAGAAGTAGAGATCTCCATCTCTTGCTTCTTCTTCCATCGTTCCCTCCATCCTCTCCATGTTTTCAGTGCAGAAGATTCTGACATTGGTTTGGTGAGAGAACCCTTCTCTCCCTCACCTTTGTCCTTAGACTTTGTTCCATTGATCTCCATCAATGAACTATCCTTCTTCTTAAGTGCACATAGAGTGGACTCAAAGGCTACCGGTATTTCTGGATTGTGTAGAACACTTCTCACAATCCTCAACCAGTTATGGAATTTATTCTCAATTAATTTTCTCATTTTGAAAAGATGATTCTTTTGCCATTCTACAAGAGAAAATTGCATTTGTCAAAACTCCTTTTGATTTGATTTGATTTGAATGAAATTTGACAGTAGTTAATTAGGCCTTTAATTAATTACCGCTCCCACTATTTTGATTCAAATTGATAGCCCTCACCATCAATTCGGAAGATTGTAGTGTACAATCTTCTAGTGGATCAAGATCCTGAAATCCTCTGAGTCATGGACCAGTTAGGGCTTTCACCCACAACTTAGATCTTCTAGACAGGCAACTCTTGCCAATTGCATCACATGCAACTCTTGAAAGATGTCATGCACAACTCCTTGCCATGATCACCTCCATGCCTCAAGGTGTTAGATCCTATCTAGGTCACCTTGTTAAGTTTGACCCAAAGCCAACACGATGAATATGCACCCTGCTAGGGTAGACCCACATATCCATCCTTCATGCTTCCAAGAGATAGATGGTGTACCACGCTAGGGCGTGCCCACACTTGGCCGATCAAGTTTTTTACATGTGTCGTATTTGGAAGGCATCTAAAACTTTAATATTTAATGAGGGATTTGGTTTTTATAGGTACATATACATATCCAATCACCACAATATAGTAAGTATCATATACATACTATATCCCACAGAAAACATGCAAAATGATAAAAGCAATGAGTATGGCCATCCTAATGTGATTCCTCGAGCCAAGAGGAATCGTTGTCATCTAGGTCCACATCACATGCAACATGTACAAGATGAACTCTGTGCTTTGCCTTTCTAGGTTTGATCAACTCATCCCCATGATTGATCGGCTCGCCAACAGACTGGTCGGTTGGGTGCCACCAGCCGATCGACTGGCGCCTCCAACCGATCGGTTCACTGGTCGTCGTGCATCTCCTCAGGCCACCACCCGCTTGTCTTGCTCCTCAAACCGGTCTTCAAAAAGTCCTCCGTTCTTTGACATAATAAGAAATAAAATTCTATCATATTTTACATTTGAAAAATGAAACCCCGAGTTACATTCGGGGGGAGCAAAGATAGGAAAGAAATCTCGAGTTATCTCGAGTTATCTCAAGTTACATAAGGAATAGGAGACAGGGTATTGCTGCGCAGACCAAGATGCAAGCAACCACATTCAACTAAGCACACATACATAGGGTTCATTGGCCATAACCATGTATACATCCACCACAAAACTCATTTAAGGGTGATGTGTATCGAGTGCATTCATATTACATATCAGATATGTATATTGGGATTTGTGGATTTAGGATTGGACATGCATAAAGCCAATTTTATTCGCATCGTATGTAATAAATAAAGGTGACAAATCAAAATCGATCATATCGATAATCCTAAAGCATAGAGCAGTTGACGTGGCTCTGATACCACTATTGGGTTTTAGGGGAGACAGAGAAGGTAGCGGAAATAAAAAAAAATTCTTCTCCCAAACCCATAATAAAGGAATCGCGTCAACTTCTATACAATAAGAAGGATGGTTTGTAGAGGCATACCTTGTCCCGAGGCTTGCTCGGCGACATTATCTCGCGGCTTGCGCGGTCTTCACCTCTGGTCTTGGATGGTGTTTATGCAGCTCCTGGTCTCACTGGAACTGTCGGGATTGGCAGCTGTCCTCTGAGCGGCAGAAGTCTCCCGCCTCTACAGTCGTCCACACGGACTGCCTGGAATTCCAATCTCCTTGTCCCATAAGGAATCGGAAGGAGTCTTACCCTCCTGTCGGCATACTAGTCACCGACACACTCTCCTGCAACCAGTTCTTTTCTGTATTTGTCTTTCCCTTGTTGTGCCTCCCTTATCGGGTAGCACCTGCTCGAGCTCTCTTGGTTACCAAAACCAGAGAGAACAACAACTTTGCAGAGCAACTGGTGTTCTGATTTGTACTTTGAGAAGCCCCCAATACCCCTATATATAGGAGGGTCATGGCACAAGGTTCTCTACCCCGGGCAATGCAGGACTAAATAAGAGTAGAAGGGTTCGAAATTTTTCCACAAAACAACCAACTGCGCCAGCTGAACCGATCGTTTCAACCCCAAAACAGTCATTTGGTGACCTCAACCGATCGGTTCACACCTGAATTGATCGTTTGGCACCCCTGAGCCGATCTGTTCACACCTGAACTGATCGTTTGGCACCCCTGAGCCGATCAATTCATCATATGATTCGATCGGTTTGTGGTCCTGGTCCAACTCAAATTGACTTTCATATTTATTTCTGATTAATCAAACATTAATCCTTGTCCAAATCGAATTTGTACAAGTGAAACAAATTGTATTTGCAAAATCAACTTTCTAAACGATCTCCGTTGGTCACATGAGCCGATCGGTTCAACAATTGAGCCGATCGATTCATCACATGAGACAATCGGTTCATCTCACGAGCCGATCGGTTGGAAGTGCAGATTGTGCAAAATCAGTCAATCGCAGTTTCAATCAATCCGATACTCTAATCAATTGGTCCAACATCTTGAACACTATGATTTTGAGCTATCAATCAATTGAGTGTTTAATTGAACTACTAAACTCCATTAGTAATCAATCTAAACATCATTTGTGGATAAACTCCTCTTCCAGGTTAAATCCTATGTGTGTGACCCTGCAGGTCCATTTCACGTTGGCAGTGAAAGTCAATAACACTTATGACTTCACAAGCAAAGAGCGGTGCCTAGTCGCACATCAGTGCTACCCAAGTGAAATAGAAAGTTGGAGAACAACTTTCAATCCTACAATCCATGAATGGTGTTACAGTGAATGTATAATTCCTTTGTCACTAATGTCCTGAATGAACTCAAGGCATGGTACAGTCATCCTTTCAACGTTCATCCATTTCCTTATTCTCAGAGCAAACTGGGTGAGATGTGTGTGACATCAATATCACATATTGATTCACACATGCATGCACATGCCTTTCTCAATCCTACTCATCAAGTGGTCATGGACATTAAACTCCCTTAGGAGGGACAAATCCCATATCTATCACTCACCCCTCAAAAGCCCCATGTGTCAAAGTCACCCAATCATCACCTTTATAACAACCCATGTTTCAGGACTGCGTTTGATGATGTCAAAATGTACCCAACAACATGTGTTGAGTGTAGTGATTTCAAGTCGAAGAATCACATTCACACCATCACTGTGAGAGCTGATTGTGACTACCAAATCATGGTTCCATGTGTCACTCTCACGATGGGTCTGTCTGGTACACTTGTTCTCTAACAAGTACCTATGTGCTTGGTTTGATATCACTATATCATGACTAATGAGATTCTGCCATCAACCAACACATAATCTAGTCTTTAGTGTTATTGATGTATATGGTTATTTCCATAATAACAACTGACTAGGGACTAAACAAGAATGTATACTCTTAACATCCATATGATTTCATCATTTAGGTCCTGAACCTAAAAGCATACGTCATTGAGTAAACAATTCTTTAGACATCTATCATGTTACACTATCATATCAGAAATAGTTAAAACATATAGATCGGAAATTGCCTTTATTATTATTCAAATCATTTACAAAATATTCCATTACAATCATCACATGACTTGCTCTATGGGCATACATACCAACATTAAAGGCACAATTAATCATGGATTGATTTTTTGTGGATCTCCAACTGTGCTAGAAGGATATTGTGATGCCAATTGGATTTCTGATTCAGATGAATTGAAATCTACAAGTGGTTATATCTTCACTATGGGTGGAGGTGTTGTTTCTTGGAAATCTTCCAAGCAAACTTGTATAGCTTGTTCCACTATGGAATCTAAGTTTATTGCCTTAGAAAAGGCTGGAACTGAAGCCGAATGACTAAGACATGTTCTAATGGATCTTCCCATTTGGGAGAAACCTTCTCCACCAGTGTTTATACACTGTTATAATCAAGCTACCATAGCAAGGGCTAAAAACAAAGTTTACAATGGGAAGAGTAGACATATTCGTCTACATCACAATATTGTGAGGCAGCTTGTATGTGATATCATAATCTCTATGGATTATGTAAAGTCAGAATTAAATTTGGCCGATCCTCTGACAAAGCCATTAAGTCAAAGACTAGTGAGCGATACATCGAGGAGAATGGAATTATGCCCATACCAGATGTTGAAGTGATGGATACCCAACCTTCATGAACGGTGATCCCGGGAAGAAGGTTCAATGGGAAAAACAAAGTCATTGGATGGCTTAATGTGTTGTAATAAATGTATCTCATTCTTATGATGTAAACAACAATTTACAATGATTTAGTTGAATATGTTTCTTAATGGATCTCATAGCCGTTAATGGTGGTGTATATACTGCAATATATGCTTGATGAAAGTTCAACTATATGAGTGTGGATTGGGGCCACTCCTGTTGAGATTTGGGCAGATCTCTAGAGCATTCATGAATTTTCCTAGTAGGCGCATGGCCTAAAGGCGCCAATCCGTAAGAAAGGTATTTGATTTTATGAATATCATGTGAGTAATGTATTTCTAATTTGACAAGGGAGGAATTGGTTCTGGAACATAGTTCCACCAATCTTCTACAGATTACGTACATCTACTCTATGCTTTAGTTCAAAGAACTCAGTTCTACCAAAGCTTATGCATGCTATTTATTTAAGTTCTTCCAATGGTCAACTCGATTTTTAGTTTGGTTTTGTTTTGAAATAGTGGGGGATTGTTGTGGCCGCTGTTGTATTTCAAAGTAAAAGCATTTAGACCCACATTGCTTGCTTTGGAGACTTCCCTCCTATTCATATATGTCTGCTAGTCTATGTAATATTTGAGCAATAAAATAGGATGTGGGCTTCACACGCGCATGGTGGGGCAGTCCAAGTGGGTTTGGGCCGATCCGGTCCGGAAACCCTTTAATTGGGCGCATCGACACATGTCACATCCCGCGCGCAGGGGGTGCAAATCCGGCCTCCCGAAGCCCCTTGCATGGGCGTGACCCTGGCTTAGTTTTGCCCTTTGGTTCATTGAACCATTTTTAACATGGGCTGCAATGCACCTGTTCGTTTGGCAGTTACAAACCGCACTGCGTTTTTACAATCGAACACATCCTTTCACGCTTCTTTTTCCTAGTTATTTATGTTCCCTTTCCGCTGTCGTTCGGAATATACGAGAAACTTCTTTCGTTTCTTCTTCCTCTCTTCTCCACCGCCTACGGTCTGCCCACTGGAAGAACGATCACTTGCCTTTCGCATGTCTCCGTGACTGCGTGTGCAGGCTTCACGTTGACACACGTTGTTGGATCCTGCGAGAGTAACCGTGCAGGAGACAACTGCACAGACGTTCGTTGTCGGGTACCGCAAAAATACTCTTAAAGATAGTGCATCTCGCACGCCTCAGCGATACTCTGGTATAGCCTTATGCGTTTACGCCTATTCATTACGGTTTGTATAACGCCTACCATTAAGTACTCTCATTCGTCTAATAGAGGATGCCCAGGTGGTTTCTTATCAACATGTCTCAAGTTTGATCTTCAGCCACATGAATGTTCATTTTTGTTATAAAAAAATATTCTTTTTCTACAGCACTCCGATTAATTGTTCTTTTAATTTTTTTTGCTTCGGAAGTGCCGTTGAGTAATTACTTCCAAATCTTTACTACAATCCACATGAAGAATCATCATCTCTAAACTCGATATGTAAAGTTTTGACCATCTCAAAAGTGTCAGCCTCTGTCGAAATCCGTGGTAGGTGCAGTCGCCCAACATGGTACTGAAACGGGCGATTAGACTTTTTCTTGATTTGAAAAATAGATTTAACACTGGATTAACGACCGATTGTGGCATAAAATGCACCCCTAATGGCCAGTAGTAGTAGTCTATCCGATATTCTTCAAATGATACAATTATGCAACCCCTTACCGAACTGCCGCGCGACTAAACCGAAGCCGATCAAAGAGATACCGAATCGAAAATATGGGAATCTTTTGAGTGGGGGTTCACACCACGCAGCAAAGCTATATTTATTCCCCCTCTCCCTCCATCGAAACACAACACCTGGTCCAACCGATCCATAGAGTGCCGCCTACGCGACGATCGATCAGTACCGTCCCTGCACACCGCCATAACGAAAGAAATGGCAGGAGCAGTCGCTGTGCCGCCAAGCCACCTCGTCCACCACCACCCTTCCCCCACGTCTCCTCCTTCTCCCATTCCGACCCCAATGGAGACACCTCCCTGGTTTTCCACGGAGACCGGCATCTACAGCAGCAAGCACCCGTCGATCTCTCTCCCGTCGTCCCCATATCTCGACCTTCCGACGCACGTGTTCTCTTACCACCACGGCGGCACGACCGCCCTTGTCGACGCCAATGACGGGTCGACTCTGTCGTACACGGAGCTCCGGTCCCGCGTACGGTCATTTGCCTCGGGGCTCCGACAGGCAGGGGTCCGGTCAGGTGACGTGGTCCTGATCCTCTCACCCAACTCCGTGCTCTTCCCCGTCGTCTTCCTAGGCACTCTCGCCGCCGGTGCCGTCGCATGCCCTGTAAGCCCGCTGAGTACTGCCCAGGAGGTCCTAGGACACGCTAGAGCTACCCGGGCGGTTCTTGCGTTTGTTTTGCCAGGCAATGCGCGCAAGCTTTTCGGCGCTGATTCCCTGAGGGTGGTGAATATCGCCGAGTCCGCGCACTTCGACCCCCTTGTGTTCTCCGAATTCCACGCCATCCTATTCCACGACGTCACTGGTTCTCTGCCGCTTCCTCTGCCGATGGTGAGGCAGGACGACGTCGCAGCGCTGCTCTGCTCCTCCGGCACGACGGGCCCCAGCAAGCGGGTGGCGCTGACCCACCGCAACCTTATCGCCGTGGTGGAGCTGTTCGTCCGGTTCGAGGCGTCACAGTACGCCGGCGAGAACGCGTGCGAGAACGTGTACCTGGACGTCGTGCCCATGTTCCACGTCTACGGCCTCGCGCTGTTTGCCGCCGGCGGACTGTTCTCGCTGGGCTCCACGGTGGTGGTCATGCGCAGGTTCGACGCCGAGGGGGCCGTCAGGGCCATCGAGAAGTACGGGGTGACGCACTTCCCGGCTGTGCCTCCCGTGTTGGCAAGTCTCGGGAGGGCGGATCCAGCGGGGTGCCGACTCAGCTCTCTCAAGCAGGTATCCAGCGGGGCGGCACCTATCAGCCCGGAAGTGCTGCGGAAGTTCCTGGAGAGCTTCCCTCACGTGGATTTTATTCAGGTGAATTGATGAAAACTCTATCTGTTACTTGTATTTTATATTTTTGTTGTCCTTCTTAGATACGAGGATAAATGGGCGCTGGTATTTTTTTTGTTTGTTTTTGACACTATAAGTTTTATCCCCTATCTTCGGTTGGTATTTCAAATCGAATTTTTGATTTTAACTAATCGCGGAAACCTCCCAGAACCGTTACTCACTGTCAAGAATCTAACGGGTTTGGTACTTCGAACCGTTCGTAGGTTTTCCATATACGTCTTCTTTATTTTTTGTGATTTCTTTCTATGTTTATATATATAATAAACTTTATTCTTCTGTCAGTTAAAAAAAATCCAACCCATTTAACATATTCCAAATTCAATATCAAATTCTATTTGAAAAATTGATTCACAAGTTCTTCCTATTCGTTTGGAAAGTACTTAAAGGAGAATTCAAATTAAGTCGGAACATAGTGATCTGATACATACATTTTGTCCTTAAATTATAGAATATGGATCAGTTCCGGATTGCATGCTATGAGATATATTATGGTTCCGATGTTATAAACTAAGTTTGATTTTTAGTTTACAACTTTAGAAGCAGAAGAAATTATTTGTTATAGGTTTTGAGTTGGGTAGCTGATCTGGAAGTTATCTGACCTAGTACCGACTGCAGATGATGATATTTGTCATATCTTAAATCAGACCATGCGATATTTGAAGGTGACATGAAATGAAATATATGTGGTGAAACTCAGATAGCCGATAACTTTGCCATACTATAAGGATAAAAAAATATTAAAAAGAAAAAAAAACAAATTAACGAAAAAATCATAAAAAGGGAGGGTTGGCTCTCGATTGTTTGTCTTTGACAACTTAATTCAAATAGTGGTTTGGATTTTGTCATTTGGGGTCGGCCTCGTATTAAAAAAATACAGAAATCTGGTTACAGTGAGAATACAAGGAGTTAATTATAATATCTAACAGAAAAAAAGACTATATATACCATTCAAATTCAGTGCTAGGTAAGACGATTTTTTATATTCTAGGTCTTAATTTATAAAACCAAGTTCGATTTTGAGCTAAGCATTTTGGAAATAATTGAGTTCACAAACGGTTTTGAGAGGATCTGTTTTGCGTTGACTTGAATATTATATGACTTAGACGGACCCTAAACAATGATATTGGTCGGAGTTTTTATACAGTAGAGCCGGACCCGAAACTGACTCTAAATAAAAAAAGATATTAGTAGAGCTTCATGTTCCAGTACGCCATGCCACACTAGTTTATTAGTTTATTGTGATAACATCTCCGCTATATATCTTTCCAACAACCCAATTCAACACCAACGAACAAAACACGTTGAGCTCGACATACACTTTGTTCGCGAGAAAGTTCAGGTTGGTAAAGTACGTGTTCTCCATGTTCCGTCCGAGTATCAATATGCAGACATTTTCACAAAGGGACTACCTCGACACCTCTTTACTCGTTTCAGATCCAGCCTGTGCGTCCGTTCTTCTCCCGCTCCGACTGCGGGGGTGTAATAAATATAAATAATAGTATAATTATTTTTCTAATTAGCTTTATTGTTTCCTAGAATAGCTAGCTAACATCTCGGACGGTCAACATATGTATCCCGGGATTCTCTCTGTACAGTCTATATATTATTGGCTAATGAGAAGACTCAGCAGGGGATTACGATCTAATAATTAGAGATGCAGCTGTAGTCTAATTAGACCAGAACCATGACACTGTTATTCTATGATTATTCTATGACTAGCATATTTATTAAAAAAAAATACAAAAGAGAAATAAGCAAATCCACAACCAAGATCACAAAAAATTAAAAAGCCGTAAAAAAATGAGCAAAACCGTTATTTTTTTACGGTGTGTAAAGTTATAGATGGCTGATCAAGATAAACTATAACTGATGGGTTAATGGAACATCGTCAAAAAGGATGTGGTAAACAAGAAAAAACTGATTTATTTTTGTAGCTAGGAGATCCGAAAGAACTCCCAGACCCATCAATAAATTCACAAGAAGTGGATTTTTGATAAAGCACGGATCTTTCCCGGTTTCCCTGGCCCGTTAGCCTGCTGTAGCATGGAGTGGTGTAGCTTCCCTGTCACTTAAAATAAAGTTACACGCCACGATTCAGATATGCCTCGTTAGTCGTTATTGGAGGAATTATAAGCAATATAGACAGTCCTATTAGATGGTCAAATAAGCTGACGTTGTATTGACCGGGATTCAGATAAGCCTCGTTAAGATCCAATAAAACCTGGAGACTAGGCTAGCAATGTTATCGGAGGATTCATAATCAATCCAGATATAACCTATTCTTTCTATTCTATAAACATACCTGACGATGTAGGAACGCTTCCAACGCTTAGATATTGCTATTGGACGAGATCCATGAATAGTGGAACTAAGCTACTGGAGGAGCTCCGTAAACAATGGAACTAAGCTATTGGAGGAGCTCCGTAAACAACGGGACTAAGCTATTGGACGAGATGCGACCAGTTCATTAAGAATCTCAACTATGGATCTATCTATCAGTCATTTACATGGCAGACGTTCGCCAATATTGATGAAAAAACGGAACATCGAGGTCAAATAGTTGCAGGTCGTGTCCCTAGCTGGATTTTTGTAGGGCATGCGTTGTTGACTTGTTGGGGGCAGCAAACAAAGCACAACCTACCCTATTTTCTGGTATTGTCCTCCCTTGCAATCACATTAGAATGCATGACGTGTGGAGAAGTAGGTTTCGGGTTGGAATGAATGGGACCGTAACTTCACAAAGTTGATTTTATTTCCTGGTGTTTTGTCCTCCTTTTTTAAACTATGTTTGTCCTCCCTTTTTAAACTATGTTAGACTTTTTTTGGTTGGGATGAATGGTGAATGTGCCGGCCGTTTAGATTTAGTTACATCACAGAAACAAGATGTAGATGGTACGTCTACACAAAAGAAACAGAGTAAAAAATGTTTTAGGCGTTGATTTTACAAAATCTGAATAAAATAAAGGAAAAAACACAATTTAGTACACTTTTATAAAAATATTTACCAACATAGCACACTTTGTAAAATATTTCCCAAAATAGCACACTTTGTGTGGAACCCACCACTTTTTGTGGCATTTTTATATGCGGGATTGAAAAGCGCCACAATAATTGACGTGTCTACTTTTAAATAAAAAAACTGAAAAAAAAATAAAAAAAATTAAAAACGCCACATGAAGTGGCGCTTTCCATTTGCAATCATTTTTTTTTCAATTTGTTTTATTTAAAAGTAAACACGCCAATTATTGTGGTGTTTTTCAGTTCTGGTTACAAAAAGCTCCACCAAAGTGTGACGTTTTGAGACAAAATTGTGCTACTTTAGGAAATATTTTGTAAAGTGTGCTATGTTGGTAAATATTTTTGAAAAGTGTGCTAAATTGGTTTTTTTTCCTAAAATAAAAGACCCCATGCACGACACATGAACTTGCAAATATACGAGGGTGAAGGTCGTGATGGCCTTCAAATCTGCTGTGGTAATTTTGTTGTCTTGATTGTGTCCCAAACAATCCTTGTCATGTGCTCACCTAAAAACGCATCCCTATAAAAGTTAAAAAGGAATGAATATGGTGAAGGCTAAAAGTGTCACGTTAGGAGAAAGTCCTTTGGACAGCAGATTTGTACCCCTCAGAGAGGTGACTCGTCTGTCAGTCGTGATCGTGTATTTGCTATGAGTATGTATTGTATTACAAAGTTGTTTAACCCATCAGCCTATTAATCACACAATAACTATTTCAACGGGGCCGAATACTAGCACTTAAGTGTAATAAGTTAAATTAGACAGTTTATGTAGTTCAAATCTTCTGTTATGGTAAACAGAACAAATAAACGAAATTTATCAATCACGCCACACATCCGGCATCTTGGTCATCGTTACGACATATTCTTCCTCTAAATTTTACAGCTGGATCACTTCCCTCCTTTATTTACTGCTCCAGATTAATTAATGTATGACCTATGTTTATAACTGCAGGGATTAACAAAAGCAAGAGCCGCACGGCCCCCTAATGGATTTCTTTTCTACTGTACACATTGGAATACATTGATATACATAACATTCCGCAAAATACACGCAATTAGTGCTCATGAATTTAGATAAGAAAATACTATCATTATGCCCGTTTTAGAAACTCTAGTGTGAGCAATAATACATATAACAGTACAAAAAACAAACTGGCCCACCAAGAAAAGTGTTAATAGAGTGTGGGCTGTCCATGGTATGCCCATTTTAGAAACTCTAGTGTGAGCAATAGTACGTATAACAGTACACAAAACAGACTGGACCAAACTATTACGAGTAGGTGGTCTAGTGTGTTTTTTAGGTATTTAGTGTTAACAATACCTAAATAGAATCCATGGCTTAGGAACAACAAACGGCCTAGGCGGCCAATTGCGCCCAAGACCGCTTAGGAACAGCAAACGGCCGAGTTCCTCTAGAGGGTTTTAACTGCTACCCTGGCTTGGGTAGCTTAGATCATGCAGCGTCCGTCATCCGTTCAGCCTCCGGCCGCAGCTGAACGGGCTGAAAACGCAGCACCTGAACGGGCTAATCCGCCACCTCCGGCCGCACCTGAACGGGCTGAAACCGCAGCACCTTGCTCTGTTCTCAGCGACGAGGATTTTATCCTGCGTGCAACTATAGAAAAATGAAGGGCGAGGGCTGCTTCCATTTCAGTGATCGCTCTTGTCCGTGGTGGATTAAGTGGGAGTCTTCTTCATCTACTGATTTGGTGACACCAGATAGTTCAGACTCCTGCATATACCTTTTATCGGGAAATCATAGATGTGGTGGCAACATACGAGGACATTTCTTGAATCATTTTCTAATGTAAAATATGCAGAGATTCAAACAAATTGGAGGATTCATATGTTTATTGATAAGCTCATCGACTACAGAGCCTTTAAAGTTTTTTTAATTGTAGTACCAAAAAATAGTTCTATTGATCTATAGAGCAAGTCAAATTAAACTGACCAGCAAAATCCAAATAATAAACCCTGATTGGTCTGTCCTGAATCAAATAATACTTCAATTGACTTAAAGCTAACATCAGATAAGCATGATCCATACTGGGATTGTCCTACCAGACGTAAGTTTCCTCAACCAGGCCTATGTTTGAAGTAAATTAAACTGAAAATAAGCCGATATTTCCTTACTAATTTAAGTTGGACGCTAAAAGGAGATGCCCCTCCCTTGTATATTTTTTTTGGTTCAAGTAGGGAGTCCATATTCATGTACCCCCGATTAGATATTGTTCACATTTTCTTAGCCTATGTATAGTTCATTTCTCCGGGGATAGACTCGATTTTTACCGTAGACTTGATTTAATCAAATTGACATCTCTTTTTGCAGTTACCTTTAAGTTCATAATTTGGGGTACACAATAGTTTAGTCTACATGAAAGTGGTTTGAAGGGCTTCACTATCTCGAGTAGTTTACTTCATGACCCAATCTTAACATAATCTCGATTTCTAAGTTGACATTGGCCTATGGAACTTAATTTCTCAGTTCCATTAGCGCAACATGATAAAATATTGAGCTGGGATCCAAATTCTAGCAAAAACATGTGACGAAACCAATGTGTTAATGTTCACGATTCAATCTACTAACCAAACTATAATCCATGCCTACATTTTAAACTAATAATGAAAGTATGTAATGTATACATAAAATATTCTTACACAACCTAACATGTCTTGACGTAAAAAAAACCAACAAAATTATGTGTTGACTTGTGATATTTTGTGAAATATGCTTTCTTATTCTATTAATCTTAAAACTTACATGAACGTATACTGTTTTGAATACTGATATAATGTTTTTAAAAATGTTAACATAGAATTGGAATTAGTGTATGTACATATTCCTCACATACTTACTAGTTTACAGTCACGTTGTCCATGCCCAATCCTCACCTTTGATTAAAATTAGCATATGAGAAATTCAATTTATGTAGTAGACACGCTAAACCCTGATTTGAACTGACTCCTGGGTGACATACTCCTAGTTTTAGGAACACTGGGCTGCTAAGCTCTCATAAATCTTTCTTCAACCTCTCAAAACCAATTACATAATATATGATTGTGAGGCGGGATTAATCCATCATATTCTAGATCGTGTCGGTCTCTTGATATGGTACTTAATTTACAATCAATTACTTTCCATCAGAACTGAATTGGCATAAGGCTTTACATTGATACTTCTATTTTAGGGTTATGGTTTGACAGAAAGTACTGCAGTAGGAACTCGTGGCTTCAATACTAAATTGAAAAAGAAGTACATGTCTGTTGGGCTCCTAGCTCCCAATATGCAAGCAAAAGTTGTAGATTGGAGCACGGGTAGTTGTTTGCCACCGGATCACAAGGGTGAATTATTGCTACGGGGACCTGGGATCATGAAAGGTACCTGCATTTTCTTCATTGGAGTCTTGGATTCATTCATTAATGATCAAAAAACATGTATAGAGATTTTTATTTTGAGACAAGAAGTTTAAAAATCTATTCTCATGAACACATGCTTGCCATCTTTCTAATTGTGTTGCACAAGTCAACCATTTTACTGTTCTTTTAATCATGCTTGTAAACTTAACGACTATCTATATATTCTTTTGTCTTTTTCAAGTAGACTTTTCTCTTTGTTATCATGTTTCCTCACTAGTCTTCAATTGTTATTACGAATGGAAATTATCCCCAACTTCTGAGGTAAAACATATTGAACTTGATAAATAAACCTTATAGCAAGGAATTCATGTATCATGGGTTGAAAATTTCATGGAGTACGGTTTAATTTACCAAAAGTTGGATTTATGTGTGGGAATGACCCCATGGTATTTATTAATATAAATGTTAATTATTAGATAACTTGTGAAAGGTTGACTATGACCCTTGTAATAAGATATCAATATCAAAGGTACATTGCAATGCCATCTCTTCCCAATATTTTTTATTACAAACTTAAAAGGAAATTGACTTAAATGTTACTAATAGGGTATCTTGATAATGAGGATGCAACATCATCAACGGTTACTAAAGATGGCTGGCTCAGGACAGGAGACATTGCATATTTTGATCATGATGGATATTTATTTATAGTGGATCGTCTAAAGGAAATAATAAAATATAAGGGTTTTCAGGTAATCTATTATATAACATCATTATTATTGTATTCATATTCTAGGTTGTTTTTTTACCAGTATCCTTGTTGTTGGGTGGTTTTTCTTCGGGTAAGTGCTTTTTATATTTTGTAAAGTGCTCACCTTGTAATGTTATATCCCAAATAAATAAATGATATATGTTAAAACAAATTAGCATGATGTTAAGGCTTAAACAACTAATATGTACTTTGTTGTAGATTGCACCAGTTGATTTAGAAGTTGTACTGATATCTCACCCAGAAGTTGTTGATGTTGCTGTCACATGGTATTTTTTCATTATCCGTCTCATTTATATTAGATGGATATTTATCAGTGGTCAAGAGACTGAAAATTGTGTTTACATTTTCTTTCAGCACCCCAGATGAAGCTGCAGGAGAGATACCAGTAGCATTCGTGGTTAGGAAGGAAGGAAGCCTTCTTTCTTCTGATGATGTAATGGATTATGTCAGCAAGCAGGTATTGGCTATTTACTTGTCCTTCACATTATACACAACATGCGCTTGTTTAAGAACTATTTTTCCTGTTGATCTCATTTAGCAAGTGTTCATCATTTTCAATATTTACTTGTTCACTGGTTCCTTGAACTTCATCAATCCCATAAATCAACATTCTCCATGTAATTTCAAATTATCTAAAGAACTATTATTAATTCCATACTATTTTTCTTTTATTCAAGTCATTTCACTAGAGGATGTGAGTTAAAATATATATCTTAAATTGACTCTGTACACACATATCGATCAATATCATTATGCTATCAGATAATAGATTTTTCATCAATTACAACTCAAGTGGTACTTCAACTATGTGGAACATACTACCTAGGTGCTACACTCAATAATTATGGGCTAGTTTGTTTCCTTAAAACTAGTCATTTCATTTAGATAATGGGTATCCAACTAAAGAAAAGTTAGTTATGCATCTTACACAAGTAACCCTAATATTTGTAAGAATGTCTAATGTAGATATATTACTAAATTGTGACATGAATTACTAGAACATTCTAGGCATAATTCCAAGTAAATTTTGCAATTTAGATAACCTTGGCCTCGGTATGGCACCTTCTATTAATGAAACGATATAAAAAAAATCACTTGTGTACACTCATTACCTAGGTTGGAGGTGAATGTTTTTCCAATTATCTTTGACACACACCCCTGCGTTTTCCTCACATGGGAATGGAGTTATATGAGAAAGAAAACAATTGTAAACCATAAGGTTCTTCATTCAAACAAATGAAAAAAAGTTGGTGTTATGACAAGAGGAATGGACTTCTTTTTATTTTATTGAAAAGTGGAGAGGGCAGCGTACATCGTTCCTAAATTATGAACTTTTTAATGCAGGTAGCCCCATTCAAGAAAGTAAGGAAGGTGGTTTTTGTGGATTCAATTCCAAAGTCACCTGCTGGAAAAGTTCTTAGAAGGTTGTTAAAGTCTTTCCTGAATTCAAGATTATAATCTCAATTTCTTCACAAACTTCCACAAACAGACATAGAAAAAGGAGATTCTTCCTAGCCAAACTTCTTATGTAGTAAATTATTTTTGATTGGTGGTAAAGCAGAATAATCAATGTATTTAATGTTGTTGTAGAAGATGGCTGCCATAATTTGTATAAATTGGTGCCCATATAATTTCGATGTTTCAATATACTGATTTACAATATAATGGAAATAAAGTACCTTTCGAATTACAAAGAGTTAAAGAAAACACACTGACTTGTGTAAGATACATGCATTTCGTTACCTTAGAAAGTGATACATTGGTGTATGCACAAAAATGGGGTACAAAATTGGAATTGCTCTGATCGTTCTATATTCCAACATAAAATCCTTGATTTAGATGTAGAAATTAATTTTTTTCCAGAAATCACATGCCCATTTAAGATGCATATGTATAAATAATTGAAAAAGCTACTTTTGAAGCCCCAAGCTTATTTGTAAAAGAATGTGGATATTTATATATGGGGTATGTCTCGAGTACAAGGCTAATCCAATTAAAATTTTGTTAGAAGGTCAATAAGGCAAAATCAGGTAGGAGTTGTCAAGTTGGAGAATGGCATACAATACATGCCCCCATTGAACATATGAAAAAATATTATCCTAATTTAGAGGAGAAGCGTGATAGGAACATTCATATAATGGTATTTGTTGCGGTGATGGGTTGCACTGATGAAATATAATTTTAGGTTGAGTAGTTTCATTTGTTAACACAGTACAATGTTGAGTTGACACAAAAAGATAGAGGCTACTTCGGTTACAATTGTATTAAAACACACCTTTATTAATTTGGCTATATATGGATCTAAATGGGGGTGTTTCGTTGATCCATAAAATGTGGGTAGTTGGTTGAGAGAGAGTGAGATTTTTTCCAATGACATCACTTACTATTTTCTCACTACCATCACCTACTATTTGTCAAATCACTCATGTAGGCCAAAAGAGAGAAAATACACTGACTTGTGTTTGACACATGCATTTTGTTACTTGAAAGAATGATATGTTCGTGCATGCAAAAAATGGGTAAATTTTGATATTTCTCTAACCACTTTTGTATCCCAATATGAAATTCTTGATTTAGATGTAGAAACTAAACTTTTTGGGATGAGAAGCCACATGTCCATGTAAGACAACTATGTATAAATAAGTAATAAATCTAAAGTGTTGAATCCTTAAGCTTATTTGAAAGATGATCCAAATATTTCTATATGGGATGTACCCCAGGTACAAGGGTAGTCCAATTAAAATCTTGTTTGGAAGTTAATACACTTAAATCTGGTAGGAGCTGTATGAGTTGGAGAATTGCATAAAAGACAAGCCCCCATTGAACAAAAGACAAGATCTAATATGAAGTAGAATCTTAACTCACGGGAGAAAAAATGATACAAATATTTGGTTATGAGTTCCATAGCGACAACAAGCCATAATCCAATTTTAGGACAGGAGTCTTATTTGTCTACCAGTAGACAATGTTGAGTTGACACAAAAAGATAGAGACTACTTGTATTACAACTGTTTCTAAAGCATCTCATTAATTTGATCAAATATGGATCCAACTCCTAGCAGTGAGCAAATGACATCCCCTTCGCTCGTCAAGTGGGTAAAATTATCGTTTCTATCTAAATTCCTAAATGAGTAAAATGACAACTAGTGGGTGATGGTAGTAACAAAATACTAAGTGAAATCATTATCACTTATCTATCTCTTTCTCTACCATCTTCCCACCTCTCTCAACCAACTGGACTAGAGACATGCCCCCAATCCCACCCACCCACACATTTTCACACAAACCAAAACACCAAGGTAAAATAAGAAATAATCACATACCAAATAAAATTGATGGTGGACTGTTGTGCATGATTTGCATGTGGTACAGTTGAAATAAAAAAGAGAGTCAAATATGATTCTTGAAAAATAAATATCAAATACTCAAGCGAATCTCATCCAAAGGAACTAACCCACCCTTAAATCATGGATTCATATCCGAGAACTAGACCCATTCAATGCATTGTTATGGATTTCATGAGTTGTTGCGATCACGAGAGTCAAAGCCAAGAAACAATGCTTCAAAGAGAGGCTAACATGAATGATATTAGATGAAGTCATGCAACTAAGAACATAACATATATATTAGAAATTTCTAATGTGAGGACAAGGGTTTTGAATAACATAATGAGTTCCAAGGAACCAAACAAACAATGGTTGAATCTCATAACATATAGGGTTAGTCTGATCATGGAATGATATCATGCAATAGAATTGGAAACTAGTCTCAGACTAAATGAGGTGTATCTCACTAAACAGTTATAGCATGTGTTGGACCAGGGAAAGGAGAAATAAGTTATATAATTGAATTCATAATTCTAGTTTCACATGTTACAATGGTTGAATGAGATCATGGTATCATCTTGTAAAAATGACACCCGACTCATGTGGTTAACATGAAGTTACACAAACAACAAAAACCTCATATAAACTAATTTCTAATATGTTAAAAAGCCAAAACCAACTTCCAGTCTAAAACACAAAGCAAATTAAGACCCCTTCATATTGGGGTCTTCTTCCTCATGGTTTGAAGATCATGGGTTGGAAATTAAAAAAATGCAAATAGGATTCTTGAAAAAGATGTTCATATTAAAATTTGATACAAAAGTCATCCAAAGAAATTCAAATATGGCACACAATTGCCTTATCCCTTGACAATTTTCATATAACCATGCAATGCATTGACATGGTTGTCACTTGGTACACTTCACATGGGATTGGAGTCATAAAAAAACATAAAGGCTAACACAAACTGTACAAAATGAAACCATGGAAAGAAGAACACATCATTTGAACATAGATTTCAAATGCAAGGACCATGATCATGAATAGAATAATGAGGTCCATGCAGTTCGAACAAATAATGTTTACCTAACTATAGATAGGGTGGCTTTATATTCATGGAATGGATATCATGTCATCAATCTAAACCACGGTAGACAGGAAATGAGTTGTACCCATAAAGCATATATTATATCCATAATCGAGGAAATTAGAAAAGGATTTCATGGTGTAATTCATATACTAATTTTAGATAATATGATGGTGGGAACGTGTTAATGGTTAATGCACTTAATGTTGTAAAATATGGGCATAGAGTAGGAAACTAAAAAAATCATCTATCCATCTTTCCCAGAATAGAAAGATCGCGTCAACAACTATGTAATGGGAATGATGGTTTAACAAGTTCATACCTAGTCCTGGAACAAGTCTAATGACTATTCCTCATTGCATTAGTCATGCAATTGTCTTCTAGTTGCATTGGGACAACTTCTGCAACATCTCTTAATCTAATGTTATCCTCCTAGTAGCAGGAACCTCCTCGCCTCTATGGAAGTCCACACAGACTGCCTAGAACTCATGTCATCCTGCTATAACATATAGGAAGGAGTTTTCCCTCCCGTTGGTGTACTAGTCACCAACTTGCTCTCTCACAATTGTTCTCCCTTTCTATCCCTCCTTTTATCAGGCAAGACTTGCTCGAGCTCTCTATTGGTTACCACAACCAAAGAGAACAACAATTGTTAGAGGCAATTGAGTTGTTGTGTCTGAGAAGCCCCAAGTACCCCTGTATTTATAGGAGGGTCAGGGTCAGGGTTCCTAGTCTGTGTGGGAGTATAAGGTGTTGGATCCTAGATGGGTGATTGGATGCTCTAGAGGGGGGTGAATAGAGTTGAATGCACTTAAAAAAAATTCATTAGACCTTCAAGATATATCAAAAGATAAGGTTGTTAAATAGGAAGTTTGAGTGCAACTAAAACATGCACAGTAAGGGAGAGAGAGATTGAACATACACCAAGTGACAAGCTATGTAGAGTGGTTCTACACTTCAAACTAGAAGTGAGTAAGTCCACTACCTAGAGAGGTCAACCTCTAGGATTTCTTAACCATTGCACTCTTATATTCATTCATAAGACTTACAATACATGAACAACCAAAGGACTTACCCATCCAAGCACAAGGAGATATCCACCTTACCAAGGACTTACCCACTTTGCTTGAGTCTTTAGCCTTCACCAAGGTCTTACCCACTCAAGCACAAGTCTTCCGCCTTCAAGGACTTTGCCACTCCTCTTGGATCTTCAGTCTTTGCCTTCACCTTCACTCGGAGAAGCTTCCACCAAGAACTTACCCACTTGAGCAAGGAGTCTTCTGCCTTCACCAAGGGCTTACTCACTCTTACTCCAAGTCTTCAGCCTTGATCTTCACCAAGGAACTCCTTCCCTTGTTCTTCTTCACCTCTCTTAGCCAAGAGAGAGAGCCTTCATCTTCATGGTTGAAATGAGAGATAGGGAGGTGGTGGAAGTGAGAGCCTCACAAGATATACATGTAGTACTAGCTCTCTCACATATTTTCTACTCACTCTAATGAATGTAGCAAGTAATTAAGATTAGAGAGAGAGGAGGTTGTAGGAAGCACTCAACTATAGAATAAGAACCTCACATAGAGTTTTGCATTGAATTGTCAACCTTGGAATGAAGCCCAAGAGGTCCTATTTATAGCTGGGGATGCCTCTTAGCCTTTGGGGACACTTAAGAATGAAAACTAGCCATTTTGTGGCTTGCAACGATAATAATTTCGATTTTTGCAACTCCACAATGGCTAGAAACACTTTTCTGCACTTTTCCGTACAGTGCAATCGGTCGAGTTTCTATAAAGGTAACTTGACCAATCCCACTAAAAGACAAGACCAATTTAGGCCATCGGTCGAGTTTGTCCTGGGGTAACTCGACCGATTCACTTAAATCAGTTTTGGTTAGTAGAGGGATCAGTCAAGTTCTATGAAGTGTAAACTCGACCGATCAAAGGTCATTTTCAAGATCCAATCAGGATCGATCAAGTTTGTAACTCGACCGATGACCATCCTGATGTGAATTTTGGAAAATGGCTTTTGAGTGCTTAAACATTCGATCTAAGTGCTCCTGATTTTTTCTAAACTTAATTACAAGTCATACAATCATTACAAGTGATTTACAACATGATTCTAATAGATTTACATCATATTCCAAAAACATGCACTTGTACAGACTTTGACTTGTCTTTTCTCCAAGTTGAGATGCGCAAGTTAGGCATTTGGAGTGTGTCTATACCTAATTTGAAATAACTCAAGTAGATACATTAGACACAAATAAGTGGAATGGTTTAGTCATCATCAAAACAAGGGTTTACTCAATTTAGACCTTGAGTCAACATTCTCCCCCTTTTTGAAGATGACAAGCCATTCTATAAATGTTTTGAAAGCATTTAAGTAAAGTCATACCTTTGGAGAAACCTAGGGGTTTTAATAGAGTTGAGTTCATATGCTCCCCCTCAATTAATGCTAGTGGAGTTCTCATACTCCCCCTCAATTGATGCTATTTCTCCTGCATGGTTAGATTTCATAACATTTATAGAATATTATGTCTTCAACTCATATATGTTCTACACATATATGTCTTCCCCCCTTTACCTCTCCTTTACATGGACATGCTTCTCCTCTTCATGTAAGACATGCCTTCTCCCTCTTTTGTCAAAAAAAGACATACCTTTCTCCCCCTTTGTCATTTCAAAAAGTGGGGTATGAAGAAATAAGAAACACCACCTGTTAAGAGAAAGTTATATAAGGAGAGTAGAAGAGCATAGACAGGGGCTTGTCCAAGCATAGAAAGAAAAACAAGTTAACACATGCACTTGAACAACCCAAAATGCAAGATAAAGTGCTGCAGAAAAACAATAAATTGCAATTTTGACCCTCAAGATGACGGAGTTTTCCCAAAAAGTGTCAGGGCTCATGGCATAGCGATGAGCCTTGCTCAGAAGGTAGTTTCTGCATAAAAATACTAGTCTTGTTCCAAAAAATGAAATTGGAGCAAAAGCTACATGAAAACTAAAAAAATACCCCAATTTCTACATACAATGTAGCTTTATGCATCTTGCATCACAATGTTATGCAAGCAACTCAAGATAGTAGATATGCAATTCAAGGAACAAGCTTGAGAAAGTTTGAAACAACATACAAGCATAGCATATAGTTGAATAACACTTGATGAACAAGGCTAGAACTACATGTATATGAACTACTAGTAGATGATATCACAAGTTAGGACTACTAGTAGGAGCTAGATCATAGCAAGAGATACCAAAAGATACACAAGATAAAGCAAGCTCTGAGTAGATGTAGAGATATATCCAAACAAAGAGATATGTAATTTTAGAAGCATGAAAGGATATAACTCACTAGAAAGTATGCATCAATACCAAAAGACGATTACCACTAAGAACCTCAAGGTTGTATCCAAACAAGATATGAAACTAGTTATATGTAGAAAATTAGAGCACAACGGAATCCATTTAAGACACAACCAAAAGATCCAAAGAGATCATCATCAAAACCCGCAAAACAACTCAAAGCAAGTAATTGCAAGATATAGATATACCATTTTAGAGCAATTAGAGAGATAGAGTTGTTAGACAAAGATGCAATTTAGAACATGGAAATATGCATATATAAAGGTACCAAATGACAGTGCCAAAGAATAAGGCTATTGGTTGAGAAAATCTATTTGAGAGGGAAATTCTTATCCAAAAAGCCAAATGTATATTCTATGCACAGTGTTGTCAGTCGAGTTCTGTGTATTGACAACTCGACCGATGAAAGTTGTTGGCAACACCCATTGGTGCCTATCAGTCGAGTTTCAAATAGGAAAAACTCGACCGACAAAGTTACTTTTAAAAGGCACATATATTTCATAAAAACATATGTAGAGGCATGATAAAGATATAAGCCATATCCAAACATATGTAAGCAAGTTAGTAATGCACTATGAAAGCATTAGAAATAGTTTTTGAGCAAGAGTGTGAAGAGAATCCCAAAAATACCACTTTTGACTCAAAAACCACATGCATAGTTCACACTAACTTGACAAAAACAAGTTAGAAATGGTTATAAGCAAGAAAACCTTTACCTTTGTTCTTATGATTCCTTTTTCCACTTGTTGTCACCATATACACATCTCACCTTTCTTCTTTCATGTGGATTGAGAAGTCAATTTGCAATTCAATAGCTCAAGTCAATCCATTATCAAAATACCTACAAGAAGAAAGATGAAAATGGTCTCCAATCATGTTTTTGGGTCCGAAGGGGTTAGCTTAGCAACCCAGGTCCTATTGCTCTTGGGTTCTTTCCTAAAAGGACAACAAGTAGAATAATGACTAAAATCATTGCAATAGTTGCATGTGCCCATAGTATTGGAACTAGAGGATTCTCTATGGAATATTGGAGGTCCTTTATGTTTGTTGTTCCTTTACTTCCATCATACCCTAAACCATATCTAACAATTTGTTTAGTAGTATGGCATACAATATCATTAAGATTCTTTTTACCAACTAAGATTCTTTGCAAAGAAGATCTCAAACTATCATTATCATGCATAAGAGAAGAAATAGTAGAAGACAAATTATTGATATTATCTCTAGCATGCAAAAGATCATTTTCTAAGCAAAGAGCTTTAGTTAAATAAAAATCTCTATCAATATGAAGAGCAGCAACATTATTCTCTCTACTAGTAGAACTAGAACAAGATTCAAGCACATTGATTTTAGCAAGCAAGGAGGCATTTTCTGTTTCAAGCAAAACAATCTTAGAAAGATAAACACTATTTTCATATTGTAATCCTTGCAAAACAAAATCTTTGTCCTTGTTTTCAGATTTAAGAACATCAATATCATGCATGAGAGAATCAACAATTAAAGTACGCTCTTCATTAGAACTAGGCATAAGAGGTTGAGCTTCTAGAAATCTAATCTTGTCAAGCAAGCTAGCATTTTCAATTTTAAGAGAATCTACTTGACTAAGACAAGAATTTTTATCATCAAGCAAGAAAGTACTGGCATGTTCAAAATCATCCAATTCTACATGCATTTTATCAACAATTCTAGCAAGCTTTTTCCTTTTTCTTTTAGAACACTTAAGAGAGGCATGCGTAGAATTAATGATAACAATTAAGGGTTCTTTATCTAAAGAGTTTAAATTTACCTCATTTGAGTCTTTACATTTTATAGAAGCCATAAGAGCAAAATGACATTCTCCTTCTTCACTAGATTTTGAGCTAGATCCTCCACTTAATTCTTCACTTGAGCTTGAGTTGGAGGAGTTAGTTGATCTTGAGTGCCAATTCTCCTTCATGTTGTACTTCTCTTCTCTTTTCTTATGATGATGGGTCTTCTTTCCTTATAGACAATCTATCTTGAAGTGACCCTTCTTTCCACACTTGAGGCACCATATGGAGGAGGAATACTTGCCTTTGTAGAATCTATCCTTGGAGTAAATGACATCTTCTTCAACATGAGAGGATGGAGAGGCTTGTCCCATAATAGCTTCAATTTGAGCCTTCATTTCAGCCTTCTTCATTCTCTTGAGCTCTTTCTCCTCTTGTCTTTCAACTTCTTCTCTTTCGTCAAGTGTGGCTTCATGGGTTGTAGATTTTTAATGAGCTCTTCAATGGGGATATCATAAAGAGACCTTACTTCTTCAATGGAAGTCACCTTGGGTTCCCATCTCTTGGGGAGAGTTCTAAGGATCTTTGAGTTTATCTCTCCTCTACTCATAGGATGTCCTAAAATAGCAAGACCATTCACAATGGTGTTGAGCCTTGAGTACATGTTGGCTATCTTCTCCTCCTTTCCCATCTTGAAGTTCTCAAACAACCCATTAAGCATGTACACTTTGCTTTCCTTCACTTGTTGAGTTCCCTCATAAATTATGTATATCTTTCTCCATACCTCATAGGCCGTCGCACAAGAAGAAATCTGGTTGAACTCGGTGGAGGTCATGGTGGCATAGAGGATGTTGATTGCTCTTGCATTCAAGGTGGCTTTCTTCATGGTAGCTTCATCCCATTCTTCTATCTCTGTCACCGGTAGCTTGTATGGATGGTCCACCATTTGCCATTGCTCAAGACTTGATCCTTGGATGTAGAATTATAGTCTTCTTTTCCAATAGAGAAAGTTACTCCCATCAAAGATTGGAAGGTTGATCAAGTATCTCCCTCCTTGGTAGTCACCCATCTTCTCCTACTTGTTGAAGTATGCTTGGAGAAACCCACTTTGATACCAAATGTTGGATCCTAGATGGGTGATTGGATGCTCTAGAGGGGGATGAATAGAGTTGAATGCACTTAGACAAAATTCATTAGACCTTCAAGATATATGAAAAGATAAGGTTGCTAAATATAAAGTTTGAGTGCAACTAAAACATGCATAGCAAGGGAGAGAGAGATTGAACATACACCAAGTGACAAGTTATGTAGAGTGGTTCCACACTTCAAACTAGAAGTGAGTCAGTCCACTACCTAGAGAGGTCAACCTCTAGGATTTCTTAACCATTGCACTCTTATATTCATTCATAAGACTTACAATACATGACCAACCGAAGGGCTTATCCATCCAAGCACAAGGAGATATCCACCTTACCAAGGACTTACCCACTTTGCTTGAGTCTTCATCCTTCACCAAGGTCTTACCCACTCAAGCAAAAGTCTTCTTCCTTCAAGGACTTTGCCACTCCTCTTGGATCTTCAACCTTTTCCTTCACCTTCACTAAGAGAAGCTTCCACCAAGGACTTACCCACTAGAGAAAGGAGTCTTCTGCCTTCACCTAGGGTGCACCCACTCTTGCTCTAAGTCTTCAGCCTTGATCTTCACCAAGGGACTCCTTCCATTGTTCTTCTTCACCTCTCTTAGCCAAGAGAGAGAACCTTCATCTTCATGGTTGAAATGAGATATAGGGAGGTGGTGGAAGTGAGAGCCTCACAAGATATACATGTAGGACCAGCTCTCTTACATATTTCCTACTCACTCTAACGAATGTAGAAAGTGATTAAGCTTAGAGAGAGAGGAGGCTATAGGAAGCACTCAACTATAGAATATGAACCTCACATAGAGTTTTGCATTGAATGCTCAACCTTGGAATGATGCCCAAGGAGTCCTATTTATAGCTGGGGTTGCCTCTTAGCATTTGGGAACACTTAAGAACAAAAACTAGCTGTTTTGTGGTTTTCAACATATATATTTTCATTTGTTGCAACTCCACAATGACTAGAAACACTTTATGCACTTTTCTATATAGTACAATCGGTCGAGTTTCTATAAAGGTAACTCGACCGATCACACTAAAAGACAAGACCAATTTAGGCCATTAGTCGAGTTTGTCCTGGGGTAAGTTGACCGATTCACTTGAATTAGTTTTAGTCGGTAGAGGGATCGGTCGAGTTCTGTGAAGTGTAAACTCGATCACCAAAAGTCATTTTCAAGATCCAATCAGGATCGGTCGAGTTTGCAACTTGATCGATGAATAACCTGATGTGAATTTTGGAAAATGGCTTTTGAGTGCTTAAACATTCGATCTAAGTACTCCTAATTTTTTCTAAGCTTAATTACAAATCATACAATCATTACAAGTGATTTGCAACATGATTCTAATGGATTTACATCATATTCCAAAAACGTGCACTTGTATGGACTTTGACTTGCCTTTTCTCCAAGTTGAGATGTGCAAGTTCGAGCATTTGGAGTGTGTCTATACCTAATCTAAAATCACTCAAGTAGAGACATTAGACACAAATAAGTGGAATGGTTTAGTCATCATCAAAACAAGGGTTTACTCAATTTAGACCTTGAGTCAACAGAAGGGACCGGAATCTCATGAATTTTCACAACCTGTGACAGGTGAAATGGTTAGTTCACAAGTGAACCGATCATTTGGCATGTGAGCCAATTGGTTCACCTAGTGAATCAGTCATTTCATCATGTTTCCCAATTGCAAAATTTTTGGCAATTAGTATCTGATTTAATGCATAACATGACGTCAACAAAAATCCTTGAATCAATCGAATTGATCCACAAACTGCTCGGTTCACAACTTGAGCCAACCAGTTCATGAACCAGAGTTGATTAGTTCACTTCCTGAACTGGTCAGTTCAATGTCCATAATTGTATAACTTGGTACTATTGACGTGACACACTAAAATGATCGGTTCAACACTTGAACCAGTCAGTTCAACTGTCAAATCAATCAATTTTCAACCAATGTTGTTTAAATTGAATACCTAAACACTTCAGCAATCAATGCAATTATCATTCATAATTAAACTCCTCTTCTAGGTGTATCCTTTCCGTGTGACCCCATAGGTTCCATGTTATGTTGGTAGTGAATGCCCATAACTTGTTTATGATATCATAAGCAAAGAGTGGTACCCAATCACTCATCATTACTACCCAAATAATCAGGAAAGTTGGAGAACAACTTCAACCTACAATCTGTGCCAGGTGTTATAGTGATTGTCTAATTCCTTTATCTCTGATATCCAAAATAAACTCGAGGGGTGGAATCATCATTCTTTCAATATTCAAACCATGTTCCTTTATCCAGAGTAGATTGTATGAGATATATGTGACCTCAATATCATATATTTATTGACATGTGCATGAGCATGATTTTCTCAGTCTCTCTTATCAAGTGGCCAAGATATCAGACTCTTATAGGAGGGACAAATCCCATCTACATCACTTGCAGGTCATCCCCATGTGTCACAGTGAACCCTATCATCACCTTTATGACAACCCTTATTCAGGATCATGGTGGATGATGTCAAAGAACACCGAACAACATGTGACGAGTGTAGTGACTTTAGGTATAAGAACCACAATCACCACCTTCACTATGAGAGATGATTATGACCACCATTTATGGTTTCCATGTGTCACTCTCAAGGTGGGTCTATCTGATACACTGTTCCCTAGCAAGTATCTATGAGCTTGATTTGATATTACATATATCATGACTGATGAGATTCTATCATCAACCAACACACACTCTTATCTTTTGTGTTACTACTGTCTGTCATCCTTCCATAGTAACATCTGACCAGGGAAATAATAAGAATGTACATACTCTTAGCATCTGTATGATATCATTGTTCAAGTCGCGTACTTGAAGAAATATGCCATTGAGTAATTGTCATCCTTTAGACATTCATTATGTTTTATCATTATCTCATAACTGAGTGAAATAGAATGAATTGGAAGTTTGCCTTTATTATTAATCAAATCCTTTATATGATATGCCATCGCAATCATCATATGATTGGCTCTTTGGGAATATATACCAACACTTAAGAAATGGTCTCTGAATGATAAGGTTATAACAAAGTGATGTAGAAAAAAGAAACCAAATATATACCATTTCATGATAGGTTAAAGGTCCAAAAATGAATTCCAATCTAGAGTTGTTGACACTCTCTTTTGGTCACTTAATCAATGATCAGCGGTAAAATCTACCTTCTGACTAGTGATGGAAGTTATCTGATTCATTCCACCTTTTACATATTTTCACCTATTTAATCCATGTCATTTATTCATGTACCACTTACCAGTGGATTACATATAAAAAATTCCTCTCTAAAGAAGTGCATTTTTTTCTTCTTTTATTGAGTTTTTTGCATGCCTTTGCAAATTAATTGCCCAAATGAATATCTAATGAATAAAAAATTACATTTTAATCCCAATTGGCAATTTAATTGTGTTTATCTCTCTTCAAAAATCATCATAATTATCTTTAGTGAAGAAGTTTTTTTTTGTTGAACCAAGCATGCTTCTCATAATTTTCACAAGTCCTCAAAAGGAGGTAAGAACAAACTTTACAAAAAAAAATAAGGAAAAGAAAAGAAAACTATACAACAAAGAATCTATAGTACATATGCTAAACATCACAAGTATTCCTAAACTAGGTCGGGGCATCAGAACTCTCAAAATCATGGAAGATTCTTCTATTCCTTTACATCCACATGAAAGGAAGAATGAAACAAGACGTGAAAGGAAAAATCATCTCTTCAGTGAATAAATAAGAGTCATGGATCTCCTATATATAGGATCTAGGGAGTACATGGACTAAATAGAGAAAAGGGAAAATACGACGGGCCTAAGCCCAACTAATCAAATATAATAACACATCCCCTCAAGTTGGAGAGTAAACATTGTGAAGTCCCAACTTGATGCCCATATACTTGAATAAAGCAAAAGGAATAGGATGTCCACAACTTGGTCATCTGTCCTAATGTAAGGAGTGATGATTTGCTTGACTTTGACCGGGTCCCACACAAAATGGCAGTCAACTTCAATGTGTTTCATGTGCTCATGGATGACTGGATTATTATCTATGTGTATAGACGCCTAGTTGTCATAATATAGAGTAGCTAGAGTTTGAAAAGGAATTCTAAACTCAGTCAGGATGGATCAGACCCAGTGTAGATGACAACATGCATGAGCCATCGCCCGATATTCTGCCTCGATGCTAGAGCAAGATACCACATTATTATTTTTTACTCTTCCAGGAAACTGAGTGAGTGCCAATCATGACACAAAATCCGAAAGTGGACCATCAGTCTTTAGAATCACCAGCCCAATCTGCATCTGCATATCCATACATGGATATTACCTTGGACTTAGTATGTTTGTAGGGAAATCCTCATCTTGGATCACTCTTTAGATAGCAAAGAAAGCAATGAACGCTGGACCAGTGGACCTAGAGTGGTGTACTTATGTGTTGGCTGACTACTCCAACAACATAGGTAAAATCTGGTTGAGTAATAGTTAAGTAAATTAGCTTCCCAAGTCCCAACTATACGGGATACTTCTCTAGATCAGCAAAGAGTTCTCCTTCATGCATAAGATTCATATGATAGTCCATCAGGGTATAGACTGGTTTGTCTTCTGCCATGATGGCCTCTTGAATCAAGTCAAGACATTACGTCGTTATGACAGACTTATCCCTGAGGCTGAGCTGAGGACTTTAGTTCTGAGAAAGTATCGCATGGTTCCCAAGTCTTTTGTATGGAACTGTACATTTAGAGACTATTTGAGATGGGATACCCCATCATCTCGTTATCAGTGATGACGATGTCATAAACATATACAACAACAAGGACATATCCATTGGAGAACTTGGAGAAGAATAAGGAGTGGTTTGTGGTTGATCTCTGAAAGTGAAGCTGCATTAGTATGTCACTTAACTTGTTAACCCAGACCCTTGTAGACTGCTTGAGTTTGTAGAGAGATCATCGAAGACAACATACTTTGTGAGATGACACCCCTTCAGCAACAAAACTGACAGGTTGCTGCATATAGACTTCCTCTAAGAGATCTTTGTAAGAAATGCTTTCTTGATGTCGAGCTGGTAAAGAGGCCAATCAAGGTGAGCTACAAGAGAGATAAGGATGCAAAAAGATGCAATCTTTGTTATTAGAGAGAATATCTCAAAGTAATCCACATAAAAGGTTTTAGTGAATCCTTTGGTGACCAGGCACACCTTGAGTCATTCAGAAAAACCATTTGACTTATACTTTATAGAGAAAATCTATCAACAACTTACAATATTTTTTGCCTACTAGTGGGGTCACAAGATCTTATGTCTTGTTTTTGTAGAGAGCCTGTATTTACTCCAACATGGAAGCCTTCCATCTAGATGGTGCAGAGCAGCTGCTGACACTTAGGAACATATGTTTTGTCTAAGATAGTAGTAAAGGATGAGGCAGATGAAGAAAGAAGTGCTACACAAAGTGTTGGAAATTGGATGCTCGAAACTACAAGAGAGTATACCTTTATATAATTTTACTGGTAGATTGGGTTGGTCCGGATTGACAATGATGAAGTAGATGCAACCAATGACTCATCTTCCATGTGCCAATTTGGTGTTGTGGATGGTAAAGATGGTGGCTGATAACACCCAAATTCATGCAATATTACTATGTATTTTACCTTAGATTTCATGCCTTTATTAGCCATGACATGCCTTTAATTTTTTAGTGCTTAATCTTTTCATAATTTGTCCTTTTTCTAGTTTAGTTGTTTAATTTATGTATTTTTTGACTTGTAGGCAAAGGAAATAAGTGAATAATTTTACATTATTCGAAAGACTTGGAAACTCATTAATATGTTTGACCTAAATGAATAGTGCAAAGAGGAAACATTCCAATATCAAAGATTTATTCATGACCAATCACAATCATCTCTTTGTTTATGAATTATTGCATTCATTTATGTGCCATCAAGTAATTTGGTTGACTAGGTGTCGAGCCAACTAATTAATTGGTCTCTTTAATTAGAAGCAAAGGAAGCAATATGTTACCTTTGTTTTGTATGGAAATGGCACATCCATATAACAAAGTCATAGCAAGAGATGTAAAATAAGAAGGCAATTATTTTAGTATCATCCCACCCGACGTGGCTTTTATTCTTTTTTTTTGGTGTCAGCAATCCGATAATTCAGCAAGGACTATTCTATTTAGACCGCACAATAATCATGCTACTATTTTGGAATAAACAAAGAGAAAGGTTGGAGAATTAACCTAAAGACTTGGCCCACAAGGCAATAAACAAGCTATCAAGCAATCATCCCATGCAAGGTCATGGACTTACTTTAATTACAAGGCTGCCGACTTGTTTGCTAAATACAAACATGTAGACCTCTTTTTGAATCAGCTAATCAAGGCAATTGAATTAATAAAGCAATCAACAATGGAAAATCGAGCACTTGGCAACTTGTCGACAGTTGACACCTCGACAACTAGCACCTCAAAAACCAAATCTCCACACCGACCAAACAATAGCAACAACCACCGGTCGACAATCCCAGTCGATAGTCACAAGTCGATAGTCACGATCGACGACCACCTATCGACAACCGTTGTTTGACGATACCATTCGACAGTTTCGATCTACAACCAACTTCATGCATGTATTGACTACTACTTCATGCACATCTCACTATTGCTCGACAACCTGAGACTTTCTCTCTTGATCCACCATCAATCAAATAAGTTGTCGGCCTGGCCAAGCTGTAGACCTGGACCGTGTCGACCTATAATCCATCGACCTTGTTGCCCAATCAGTCAACATGGGTTGGGTCCCATCTGCATTAATTTCGTGACTTTACAACTTTCCAATTATATTTTTTTCCAGACTTTTCAAATCTCAAGACCAACTCTAAGGCTTCATATCTATTCTTACAAATACCAAGCAGCCAACACCAGATAAAGACATCTCAGATGTTTGAAGACAAAGAGACAAAAGGTTGTAGTCGATATCAAAGCCAAAGTCTAGAGACCATCAATCTAGCTAGTGTCATAGACATAGTCAGTCCATCGACCTCTAAACTTGGCAACCAACCACCTTTTTTCTATTACCTTCTCATCATTACCTATTTAAGTGGTAATATTTTTCCTTGGTGTGCCATGAGTGGATAGACTCATAACTTGGGTTGGGAGTAGCTGTCAGACTCTCCTAACCATGTAATTGTTATTCTTTTATTTATTGTATATGTTCTTATAGTTTAGTTTCTATACTCTTATTTTAATGTGTCACATGTTGACTAACTACCTTCTTGTGATGGTTGATGTGACAACAAACACCAAATACTGGATACGATTAATGCGGAAACAATCATTAACAATGGATTAACAAAAATCACTAAAAATTAAAACCATTTACAAGGAGATCCATTTCCAAGAAACTCTTATAACAAGAACCAAAATATTCTTTACACATACATTCTGGTTCACAAAGTACATACCATGTACCTTTTCTTCTCAAGGATTACATACAAGAATTGCTTTGTTAAATCTACACATAAGCAACATAAGACCTCGAGGCATTCAATGCCAAAATCTCAGATCGATCATAAAAGCACTAACTACTAACTCCTAGGACCTGAGAGTATAGAGATGACTCATAGGACTCATATCTACATAACACGATAGTCAATATCTCCACCTGAGGTGCTACTACTGTCCCTGTTGCTACTGTCCTTCCCCTATTGTAGAGTTTCTACCTCCTCGTCCTCGTCCACCTAAAAAAAAGTTGAATCCCACAGGGGTGAGACAATTGAAAATTGTCCCAGCGAGAGATATAACTCTCCGCCAGAAACATTATTATCACAGATAAACAGTAATAAACTGAGCAGAGGAATCTTCATTAAACAGCAGGATTTAATCATTATTAAGCAAAATAGAGCAATGTCACCTCTTAAAGTATGACAACTATAAAGTGATAAAGCAGTAGATCATCTATTCTTTCTAATAAGGAATATAAAGAACATGTATAATGTTTATCCATTAAGGGATACAATAAGTAATGTAATATCAACCAATGAATTCTGTATTTCATTCTTAAGCAAATACGCTACATGGATGATTACATTTTACAATCATACTTATGCCCTAAGAAGATGAGGTATACCGCTCATGCTCCAACCGACCATGATTAAGTAAAGCATCAGTACCATACATAGGTCAATGGAAGAGCCAGACTCCATTACCTCATCTGACTCGGTCAGTACGAGATCATATGCAGGACATCTTGTGTCTCTACTAAATAGCTTTCCAGGGTATACTGGCATCTTTGCTATAGAGTTATAGCCCGTAGCATATACTCTTTTCAGGATATGGCCCATAGCCAATGCCTGGTATTGTGGAGTTATGACCCATATCCATACTCTTATTGGGATATGGCCCATAACCATTCCTGTGCATAGGATATGGCCCTCAGTAATCCCTATGAGGCGTAAGGATATTTTCTCCCATTACCCCCACATATTCAAAATATGCATTCTAGGAATTCCCATAGGAAAACCTGTTTCACCATCACCAACTACTGACGATGATGGATCTATGGTCAGGGATCTACATGATAAGATTTCACTTGATTAATTAAGTGCATTACCATATTCTCTTAGCACCAGTCAGGTTTTCAAACATAAAATATTATAACAAATGCTACAAAGAATGTGTAATACTTCTATCAAATACTTCTTGAAGCTTTATAAAACATTGGGATCTCAATCCCTTGTCACATCATGGACATTTTCATTCTTTAACATTTCATCATCATGATTATGGTATATGGGTATTCAAACCCTTGCATC
The DNA here is from genome assembly GCA_963693085.1 of Alisma plantago-aquatica. Lineage (NCBI taxonomy): Eukaryota > Viridiplantae > Streptophyta > Magnoliopsida > Alismatales > Alismataceae > Alisma > Alisma plantago-aquatica. Next base: position 515,950,388 of record OY856410.1, on the reverse strand, counting down.
AAAGAACATTTATTACCACTTATCAGGTAACTAATACCTTCAGGTCATCTGACCAAGGTAAACATGATACTTGCTACACAAGCATATCACATATATGGCTCTTCAAGGCCCATTTAATCTCTTATTACTTCTTACTAGGCAACAAAGAATATTATAGCTCACAAGGCCCATAAAATAATTTCAATGATATCACATCATAGCTCATACCTGGCTATGCCCAACATCTCATGATACCTGCATGGTTAGTACACATGATAACAGTTATGTCAATTACATATCAACACTATGCAATGTAATGATAGCATCACTATTCCCTCATTAGGGTTTCCAAATTTATGTCAATTAGGGATACTCATCCCATTACCCAAAATTAGGGATTATGATTTATCACCATATTGCCCAAGATTAGGGTTTCATGCATCATTACCCAAAATTAGGGCTTCACATACCTTCACCCTATATTAGGGTAGGATTTCATATAGCATTACATAGCATCACCCTGGATTAGGGTTTCAGATTACATCACCCTTGATTAGGGTTTCATCTAATATTGCCCTAAATTAGAGTTAGGGAACATCAACCTTCTCGATTAGGGTTTCATGATCTCTTTATCAAGGATCATACCCTAAATACATATTCTATTCATGTTGAAAGTGTTGAGGTTTAATCACTACATGATTATTATACATGTATGAATTCCTCTCTCTCTCTCATCCTCTCTAGGATGTTGATTACTTCAAGCTAGATTGGATTAGGTCATCCTTTCATTCAAGTACACACATTTAGGGTTAGCATAGTGTGTCGAGATATTTCTTCCTTAAGCATCAAAGATTAACCCCTCAAAGGGTACTAATCACCCTAGTACCTTAAAGGTACAACCATTGTAATTATCTTTGATAAACATCTATAACAATCATAAGGTTAATTGATCTTTCATAACTTTGAGACTATTAGATTTCCAAACGGTTTTTATACTTTTGAACCTTCAAATGGTTTTGACCTCCTCAAACTTCAAACAGTTTTGAGACCGTTTGCCCTCCAAACGGTCTGAAGACCGTTTGATCCCAAATGGTCTCAGGACCGTTTTGACTCAAACGGGCTCAAGACCATTTGGTCCAAACCACCTTGAAACTGAATGGATCAATTAGGGTTTCCTCCAACCAATCAATTTAGGGTTTGCACTCATTGAACCATCCAACATTGAGATCATTGAAAGTAGATCAAAATGTAAACCTTAGATCTCCATACATCCATGACTCCACTTGACCTCAAACGGTCTTGAGGTGCTTGATCTCCAAACGGTCTTGTGATTTCTTAACCTTCAAACAGTCTTGAAGACCGTTTAGACCTTAAACGGTCTTGGTTCAAAATCTTCAATCGGTCTTAAGACCGTTAGACCATCAAACGGTTTTGATTTCAAAATCCCAAATGGTTTGAGACTATTTTAATTAAAAATTATTAAACCCTAAATGGTTTGAAACCGTTTAGTCCTCAAATGGTTTGAAGACCGAATGGTCAATTCAGCAATGAAACCGATTGAACTCAAATTAGGGTTTTAACTTCAATCGATCTAGGGTTTGTAATTAAGGAACCATCAAATGTTGAAACATTTGGAACTAAATCAATTGTAACCATTGGATCTTCATCCAACCATATTATTACTTGACCTCAAATGGTCTTGAGACCATTTGGTCTCAATCGGTCTTGAGACCGTTTGACCTCAAACAGTCTTGAGACCGTTTGACCTCAAACGGTCTTGAGACCGTTTGATCACCAAACGGTCTTGAGACCGTTTAGTCACCAAAAAGTGAAACCGTTTGCTCAAGATTTTTGTTGAGGTGTGTGCTAAGATGACATCATCATCTTCAAGCTACAAACCTTCGAAATTTTCTGTGATCTTTGTGGTGATTTCAACAATTAATCAAAAGAAAATTTGGGAATGAAAAAGGAATCAACATATGATGAAGAAATGAAATCAATAATGATGTTTAAGGGTTCAAGTTATATAACCCGTCTTCAAAGTTGAATCCAAGCTTCAATCTTCACGTCCTCAATGGTGAATGAAGCTTTCTCAACCGTCCAAGGTCCGTTCTCAAGTCTTTGGATGCAAAGGATGATCAAGGTCATTGAGCATTGAGTGGAGAAAAGAAGAAAATAAGCATTGAATTTCGATTTCCACCATGAAATCAAGGTTGAAGATGACTATGGAGCTTACCTATAGGTTGGGGCACGTCCTCCTGTTTCTCCTAAGCTCCCTTGTGCATGGTCAAAGCAAGGAAAGAAAATTGATTTGAAAAAGAGTCTTTCATGTGGGTGGAAAATGGGATATATGTAAGGGAATTTCATGAGAGAAAAAGTGTTATAAATTTTTTTTTAATTCCCAAAATTGGTGACACTTATCCCCCTTACTTACTTTAATATTAAGCCATCATCCTATCCTTAAAAGTCCTCTTCTTTATCCATGAATTAAAGAAAACAAATTAAGCACCTTAATCAATATAATAATAATATCCAAAATTGAGTGGATATTACTTTTTCTTTAACTAATGTGAGTGGACTCTCCACTCACTTTAGATATTTTGGTGTCATTGCAAGGCACAAGAACGTCCATAATTATTCAAATTCAACCATATCAATTTTGGTTGAAGGGCACTTCCATTAATATATTTATTTTTGCATTAAATTGAATTAGGGTTTCAATTATGCTTAAATCTTGATTATTTTAATATCAAGATTCTCTCTCTTCCAAAGAGATTCAAATGAGACGCCCCTCTAATTTCCTTATCTCTAATTGATACCAAGAAACATTAGGGACTCTCTAGAAGTGGTATTTTGCATATTGAACCCTAGGTTTTTGGTAAATTGCACATTACTCCAAAACTAGGTTTTAATGCACGAACATTGCTTAATAAGCTCTTTCTTGGTGCTCAGGCTGCCACAAACCATACCTCTGCATCATTTTCATTCTTATGATGCTTCAACACTTGAGGAACATTTATCATGTAACATTTTCAAGTTAACCCCTCAACTTGGGTAATTTGCACTTTAGTTCAAAACAAGTAAAACATTGTTTCAACATTATTCAGAAAGGACTAAAATTAAAACTTAAGTTCCTCTTGAGCCTTAATTACTTTTCAAAATATATAAGCAAGAATATAATTATCTTTCTTAAACAAAACATCTAGGGTGAAAGCATAACCCAGGTCAGGGATGTTACAAATTATCCACCCCTAACCAGGATTTTGTCCCCAAAATCATCAAGAGAAAAGAGAAGGGTACTTCCTCCTCATCTCTTCCTCTAGTTGCCACATAGATTCTTCAATTCCATGATGATGCCAGAGAACTTTCACAAGACATATGTCTTTCTTTTTCAACTTTTTTATTCTTTTATCAAGGATCATCACATGTCCTTCAACATAAGATATATCATCATTTAATTCTACCTCCACATGTTGCAGAACTAACTCTGTGTCAGGATGACACTTTCTCAACATGGAGATATGGAACATTGGTTGCAACTTATGCAACTCAGGTGGCAACTATAATTTATAGGCTACCTTTCCAATTTGTTCAATGATTGATTAAGGCCCCATAAATATAGGAGCCAACTTTCCCCTCTTTCCAAATCTAAGGACACCTTTCCAAGGTGAGACTTTGAGATATACTATGTCTCCAACTTGGAATTCTAAAGGTCTTCGCCATTTGTTAGTGTATGATTTTTGTCTATCCTGTACAATCTTTAATTGTTGTTGTATTACTTTAATCTTTTCAGTTGTCTGATGCACTAGCTCATGTCCCAAAAGTTGATATTCTCCTATTTCATACCAACATAAAGTACATCTACAATACCTACCATATAATGCTTCATATGGTGCCATATCAATACTGTGCTGATAGCTATTATTGTAAGAAAATTCTATCAAGCTCAGATGTAGATCCCAACTTCCTACAAACTGAAGGACACATGCCCTAAGTAAATCCTCCAAGGTTTGTATGGTCCTCTCAGATTGTCCATCTGTCTGTGGGTGAAAAGTAGTACTAAACCTTAATTGCGTACCCAAAGATTTATGTAGTTGTTACAAAAAATGACTCGTGAACTAGTGACCTCTATCAAAAACAATAGTGGTTGGAACCCGTGCAAGCGCACTATCTCATCTATATATATCTGTGCAAGCCTCTCAGCAATGTAGGTTGTTTTGATAGGAAAGAAGTGTGTTGTCTTAGTCAACCTATCAACTATCACCCATATGGAATCATGACCTTTGGTTGTTCTAGGTAAACCAACCACAAAGTCCATGGTCATGTGATCCCATTTCCACTGCGGTATAGGTAAAGGTTGCATTGTGCCTGCGGGCTTTTGATGTTCAACTTTAACCTGCTGACACACCGAACACTACATAACAAATTCAGCTACATCCTTCTTCAATCCTGGCCACCAATACATATCCTTCAAGTTATGATACATTTTGGTGCTCCTTGGATGCATTGCATACATCAACGAATGAGCTTCTTCCAAGACTAACTTTCTTAAGTCATTGGCATCATGTACTACCATCCTACCATGGTAACAGGCTACTTGATCCTCTGACTCATGAAAGCCATCCCATTTCTCACTACCATACTCTGACCTGATCTGTTGAACCACAACATTAGCTTGTTGAGCTTCTTTAATCTACTGTCTCAGAGTGGGTTTTATGTGCATCTCAGCTAACAACCCGACTAACAATGATACCTTAAGATGTATATTGTTTTGCCTCAAGGAGATAAGCATATCTCTTTTAAAGAACACTAAGGAGTTCAACTGTGCTTTATCTAAGGCTGGTGATGATGATTTCCTACTTAGTGCATCAGCCACTACATTAGCCTTCCCTGGATGATAATCAATTGTACAATCATAGCCCTTGATTAACTCCATCCAGCGGCGTTGTCTCATGTTCAACTCATGTTGTGAGAAGATATATTTTAGATTCTTATGATCTGTGAAAATTTGGAATGTTTCTCCATAGAGATAATGTCTCCAGATCTTCAAAGCATGGACCACAACAACTAGCTCTAGATCATGTGTTAGATAATTCTCCTCATGTTTCTTATGCTTTCGAGAGGCAAAAGAAATCACTTGATTATCCTGCATCAACACACATCCTAGACCATTCTTAGATGCATCACAGAAAACTATGTACCCCTTCCCTTGCTCAGGTAACACTAACACATGTGCACTTGTCAACCTTTCTTTCAACAACTGGAAAGAATGTTGACACTTGTCATTCCAGACAAAAGGAACCTCCTTCCTGGTCAACTTGGTTAGGTGTAAAGCTATAGAACTGAAGTTCTTAATGAACCTCCTGTAATAGCGTGCCAGTCCTAGGAAACTACATATTTCCGTCGGTGTCTTTGGTTGTTCCCATTGTAGGACATATTCTACCTTTTTAGGATCAACACGAATACCTGAGATCGATATTACATGTCCTAGAAAAGAAACTTTTGGTAACTAGAACTCACATTTGCTAAACTTAGCATACAACTTATGCTCTCTTAGCAACGTTAAAGCCTGACGGAGGTGCTGCTCATGCTATTGAGCATCTATACTGTATACCAGGATGTCATCTATAAAAACTACTATGAATTGATCAAGGAAAGGTCGAAAGATTCTATTTATGAGTTCCATGAATGTAGCTGGTGCATTAGTTAGTCCAAACGACATAACTATGAACTCATAGTGACCATACCTTGTCCTAAAGGTAGACTTAGGTATGTCATTCTCCTTAATACACAACTGATGATATCCTGACCTCAGATCTATTTTAGAAAAGATAGTTGCACCACACAACTGATCAAACATGTCATCGGTCCTTGGCAGAGGATACTTATTCTTTATGGTTACTTTATTCAACTGTCTGTAATCAATGCATAACCGCATAGATCTGTCCTTCTTCTTAACAAAGAGAACCGGAGCATCCCATGGTGAAGTACTCTGTCAGATACAACCTTTCTCGAGCAACTCCTGCATCTGTTTCTTGAGCTCTGTCATCTCAGTAGGTGCCATTCTATATGGTGTTTGTGCTATTGGTTACGTGCCCAAGATTAGATTAATCTCAAAATCAATCTCTCAGGGTGGAGGAACACCTAGAAGTTCCTTAGAGAACACAACTTCAAACTCCCTAACTATCAGAACTTCAGAAAGATTAGGGCTCTCCATTGTGGTGTCTACCACATGTACCAAGAATGAAAAGCATCCTTGCCTCATCAGCTTCTCAGCTACCATAGATGTCATAAGACAAGTTGGAAGAATCTTTCTATCTCCCTAAAAGATCCATGTGTCACCATCATCTGTGAACACAACTTGCTTGGACTCACAATCCAACACAACCTTATACTTTTCTAGGGTGTCCATCCCAAGAAGTATATCGAACCCATGCATCTCAAGTGGTATAAGATCCACTTGAATGTGATGTTTAGAAAAGGAAAGAATGCAGGGAGAACACACCTCCCGCAACACTGCATATCCCATCAGAGGGGTTTCTAATAACAGACTATCTTCTTTATGACTAACAATCATATTACAGTCATGAATCACTTCTTGAGTGATAAAAGAATGCGTAGCACCTGGTTCAATCAAAATAGATATGAAGCAGGATGAAGACATGTCATAATGAAATAGTTCCATCTGACCTGTCACAACTCAAGGGTTGAGTACTGCTTCGGGTTGATTCATTTCATAGATCCTTGCCACTGCTTGCTGTTGACAGTGTGTTCAGTTGTTAGGTGTTGAAGAACCAGCTTGAGACGCTTGTCCACGTCCTCTAGCGCCACTCGAAAATTGTCACCTCTGATGGCCTTGTTGACTCTGCCTCAGTGGTTGGGTTACCACTGTGTTCCCAACTGGACAATCCCTAGCTAGATGTCCTACATGTCTGCACTAGTGACAGGTTATATTTTCCTGATATGGTCTAAAAGGTCCTGTTGCTGACGTTGATGCTGTACTGGGGGCTCTATTCGGTGGTAAACTACGACCTCTACCCTTGCTGGATGTCCACTATGTCTGGGTGTTGAACCTTGGTGGTGCTGTTGGTGCAGAAAATCTTGGTTTCTTAAAACTTTTGGACCTCTGTCCTTAGAACTGTGTATACACCTTACTATGGGCCTGACGCTTCTTAGTCACAGACCTTTCTATCCGTCTCACGGACTCCACAAAGGTGGCGAACCTCTCCCTATTCTCTAAAGAAGACATAGGAGTGGTCAATTCAACGTTCATCCCCTTCTTAAAAAGTCGAATTCTCTCTTCATCAGTAGCTTCCATGTGCGGACAGAACCGTAGAAGCTCCATGAACTTAGCTTCATACTCACTAATATTCAGTGGTCCTTGCCTTATCCACTCAAACTGAGAGATCTTCTCATCTAGAAACATCTTGGGGAAGTATCTACTAACGAATTCTCATCAGAATTCCTCCCATCTGATTTCAACACCTGACCTCTTGCCCTCTTCTATAGTCTACCAGTGGCCAACACTCTCTTTAAGAAGGTACACTACATGCCTTACCTTCTTTGCTTCAGGGATATTGGGGATTCTAAAAGCCTTCTCCAGCTTAGTCAGCCACATATCAGCATCTGCTGGGACAGCTGTACCAACATAATCAGTGGCTCTAACCCAGAAAAGTCGTTCAAAAGTCTTGCCGGCTCCCTATCCTTCATTATGGGCTGGTGCCCTATGTGCAGATGGTGGCATCCTATCCTCCATATGCATCATGGTTGCCATGAACTGCCCAAACAGATCATGGAAAGCTGGGTTTTCCAGTACAACTTGGTTAAGCTGGGGATGTTTGGGTTCTGGTTCCTCCCTAGTCTGGTCCCTTGCACCTATTCCTGGTGCAGCAATGCTGCTCTTAGCAGCATGTTCTTCATGTGATCTAGACATCTTTAAGTTCTTCTTCTCCTCCTATATGAGCAAAAGACACTATCAGATAACTGGAAGACACTAGAACAGACTCAACAACCTTAATCCTATGTCTCTGTAGACTCAGCGAACCTAGAGCTCTTATACCACTAAACTGTGATGACAACCACCAAATACCGGATACGATTAATGCGGAAGCAATAATTAATAGTAGATTAACAAAAATCACAAAAAATTAAAACCATTTACAAGGAGATCCATTTCCAAGAAACTCTTATAACAAGAACCAAAATATTCTTTACACATACATTCTGGTTCACAAAGTACATACCATGTACCTTTTCTTCTCGAGGATTACATACAACAGTTGCTTTGTTAAATCTACACATAAGCAGCATAAGACCTTGAGGCATTCAATGCCAAAATCTCATATCGATCATGAAAGCACTAACTACTAACTTCTAGGACCTGAGAGTACAAATATGACTCATAAGACTCATATCTACATAACACGACAATCAATATCTCCACCTGAGATGCTACTACTGTCCCTGTTGTTTTTTTCCTTCCCCTGTTGTAGGGTTTCTACCTCCTTGTCCTCGTCCACCTAAAAAAAAGTTGAATCCCACGGGGGTGAGACAATTGAAAATTGTCCCAGCGAGAGATATAACTCTCTGCCAGAAACATTATTATCACAGATAAATAGTAATAAACTGAGCAGAGGAATCTTCATTAAAAACATGATTTAATCATTATTAAGTACAATAGAGAAATGCCACCTCTTAAAGTATGACAACTATAAAGTGATAAAGCAGTAGATCATCTATTCTTTCTAATAAGGAATATAAAGAACAAGTATAATGTTTATCCATTAAGGGATACAATAAGCAATGTAATATCAACCAATGAATTTTGTATTTCATTCTTAAGCAAATGCGCTACATGACTAATTACATTTTACAATCATACTTATGCCCCGAGGAGATGAGGTATACCGCTCATGCTCCCACCGACCATGATTAAGTAAAGCATCGGTACCATACATAGGTCAATGGAAGAGCCAGACTCCATTACCTCATCTATCTCGGTTAGTACGAGATCATATGTAGGACATCTTGTGTCTCTACTAAATAACTTTCCATGGTATACCGACATCTTTTCTATAGATTTATAGCCCGTAGCATATACTCTTTTCATGATATGGCCCGTAGCCAATGCCTGGTGTTGTGGAGTTATGACCCATAACCGTACTCTTATTGGGATATGGTCCATAACCATTCCTGTGCATATGATATGGCCCCCAGTCATTCCTATGAGGTGTAAGGATATTTTATCCCATTACCCCCACATATTCAAAATATGCATTCCAGGAATTCCCATAGGAAAACCTATTTAACCATCACCAACTACTGACGATGATGGATCTATGGTCATGGCTCTACATGATAAGATTTCACTTGATTAATTAAGTGCATTACCATATTCTCTTAGCACCAGTCAGGTTTTCAAACATAAAATATTATAACAAATGCTATAAATAATGTGTAATACTTCTATCAAATACTTCTTGAAGCTTTATAAAACACTGGGATCTCAATCCCTTGTCACGTCATGGACATTCTCATTCTTTAACATTTCATCATCATGATTATGGTATATGGGTATTCAAACCCTTGCATCAAAGAACACTTGTTACCACTTATCAGGTAACTAATACCTTCAGGTCATCTGACCAAGGTAAACATGATACTTGCCACACATGAATCTCACATGGCTCTTCAAGACCCATTTAATCTCTTGTTACCTCTTACTAGGCAACAAAGCATATTATGACTCACAAGGCCCATAAAACAATTTCAATGATATCACATCATAGCTCATACCTGGCTATGCCCAACATCTCATGATACCTGCATGGTTAGTACACATGATAACAGTTATGTCAATTACATATCAGCACTATCCAATGTAATTGTAGCATCACTATTCCCTCATTAGGGTTAGGGTTTCCAAATTCATGTCAATTAGGGATACTCATCCCATTACCCAAAATTAGGGATTATGATTTATCACCATATTGCCCAAGATTAGGGTTTTATGCACTATAACCCAAAATTAGGATTTCACATACCTTCACCCTATATTAGGGTAGGATTTCATATAGCATTACATAGCATCACCCTAGAGTAGGGTTTCACATTACATCACCCTTGATTAGGGTTTCATCTAATATTGCCCTAAATTAGGGTTAGGGCACATCAACCTTTTCGATTAGGGTTTCATGATCTCTTTATTAAGGATCATACCCTAAATACATATTCTATTCATGTTGAGAGTGTTGAGGTTTAATCACTACATGATTATTATACATGTATGAATTACTCTCTCTCTCATCCTCTCTAGGATGTAGATTACTTCAAGCTAGATTAGACTAGGTCATCCTTTCATTCAAGTACACACATTTAGGGTTAGCATAGTGTGTCGAGATATTGCTTCCTTAAGCATCAAAGATTAACCCCTCAAGGGTACTAATCACCCTAGTACCTTAAAGGTACAACCATTGTAATTATCTTTGATAAACATCAATAACAATCATAAGGTTAATTGATCTTTCATAGCTTTGAGACTATTATATTTCCAAATGGTTTTGATACTTTTGAACCTTCAAATGGTTTTGACCTCCTCAAACTTCAAACGGTCTCAAGACCGTTTGGTCCAAACCACCTTGAAACCGAATGGATCAATTAGGGTTTCCTCCAACCAATCAATTTAGGGTTTGCACTCATTGAACCATCCAACATTGAGATCATTGAAAGTAGATCAAAATGTAACCCTTAGATCTCCATCTGTGACATCCCCAGATTTTCTAAACCTTAATCTAATGTGTGACGTACAAATTGAAACCCTCACCTCAACGAGAATCCCAATTTAAACATCCCACACTAGGCTAAGAAAGAGAAAATCAAAGGAGTTAGAAGGAAACACTCAGTAGCACATGTACATGAACAATAACCATACACACATGTTCACCATTCAACATATAATTACAACATGAATTGTTACATCATTTGATATTACATATTGAACAACAAACTTCAACATATACATGTACTACCACTAAACTACATGATCTTAAGACAACAGGTCCACCTGTACATCAGCTCGCCACACAACTCTCAACTATCTTGGATCTTCAAGAGAATAACCACAACCTAAACAAAAGATTACATGCGGTACACGTCAGCACAATATTTCATGAATATTGTACTGAGTACGCCTACGTGTCTTTTATATACCTCTCATCATATCTTGGAAATAAGATAAAACTAATATACTTGGCAGTCACAGAAGAATATAAGAAAAGCATATACTTGAACAAAGATATTCATTAGTAAAAGAGAACACATATTTTAAGCTATTTCCATCATATGTCTCGTGCATCTGCCCCTAGGGCTTTGATGTCTTTAGGCCTTGTCATATAAATCGTACATCTGCCCCTAGGGCTTTGATGTTTGTCAATGCACTGTACTACCAAGAGTTTAGTGCTATCATATGATGGATCAGATATTTTATGTTTCATGTGTTCATATCCATAAGTACAGAAAATCAAGCAACATATCATGCAAGGACAATCATTTCATCCAATATCATATGCCAAGTATTTTACTACACATATAACACAAGCATATTGTATAATAAGCCAAGTAAGAGGTAATGGCGTACCTTCCAAAGAGACAGATCATACTAAACACATAACACTGATGTCAACTATAAGCTTGGTCAAACCTGATCAAAACAAGACCATATACTATCATCAGGTTCTCATCTTATTATGTCTCATCTTAACCCTAATTACATCCATTTTAGGGTTTACTTAACTCATTATGATATTCTCATGATTACTTGTATAATCATCTTGTAATTAGGTTACTGATCTTATATTACAGATTAAGATACATAATCTGATCATTATCTTCCATACATTTTTGTACACATTAATTAACCCTAGGTTACATCATCAACCTAGATTAGGGTTTTAAACCATGTATTAAAGGTCAACTTCATATAACATGAATTATATGCATCATCATGATCTCATCATTAAATCTGAGGTTCTAAATATGGATATGAGCTTACTCTGTAAATTTCATCAATTCTTGAGCATGCATGTATTCAATACATTTTATTTAGGGTTATTAGCCCTAATTAGCCATATTAATAAAATTATATGATTTTGTGCATCAACGTGACCATATATGACATCCTATGCACTGTAAACACGAAATATGGTTTACAAGTATTTTCTCATAATTTTAGGGCATCGTTTGATATTTATTATCCATCATATGAGCATTTCACATATTACATATTATCACTGATATTAATGCATCAAAAGCCTGATATTATTGTTCCATATTGTACTACGCATTTTTCTGAGAATTTTGATACCTTATTTGTATTTTTCTGACATTCGTACTATTTTCTATGAATTAACCAAGATCTACATATATTTGAGATTTTAACTTTGAATGGCCAATCAGCCGCTAACACGTGGCCATCTTGGGCGCGACTCCTAAGTCCTAACTCACGCTGAGCCGGCCAGTTCTTTCTCCTGGCTCGCCCTGGGTCGGCTGGTTCTAGGTGCCTGGGCCCGGTTCACCTTCTTCTGTCTTGAGTCTCCGCTCGACAGGTCCAGACCCACGCGTCTCTGTTTGCGCAGGGCGCCGCCGCCTGGCCCAGCTCCGGCAAGCAATGGCTCTAGATCGAGTGCTCCTAGTTGGCTCTTAGGGGCCACCAACACCATCGGCGACCTCTGCTTGACCGCCACAGCTACTCAGATTCGCTGTTCTGTCTCTAGGACTCTTGATCGCTAAGACCTCCGGCCATGGAAGCCGCCATGGCGCTAGAAAAAAGGGGAAGTACCCTTCACACGCCCAATCCTCACAGATTCGAGTCCAAAATCTCTACAAGATCACCTCAAACTCCTCTACAATCACTGTTCTTGGCAATCGACATTGCACCCCGGCCCTGAGCTTCATCTTCAAGCTCCAACCAAAAAGGTTTGGCCGACCAGAGAACCACCTTCGCAGGGCACACAAGTGCATGTTCTCATTTGCTCTGACCTCAGGCTTCCTTTTCCCTTCCTTATCCTCCTCCGAGCTACCTAATTTCTTCCTCCTCTAACCTCATCCACCATCTGCTCTGTGTGCTGGAGAGCCACTGGCAATGGAGGGCTCGTCCTCTCTATTAGAGTGGTGAGGCAGTTCGCCTAAGGGGTCAAATGGGAGCTTATCCCAGTCCGAAGCCAACTGTCCAGTTGGATATCTTGATCACTCCCACGATCAACGAGATTGTGGAGGCAGTTGTGGCCTCATCCGTCCCCACGATTTCTGTCCAAACTGCTGGAGGTTGAGGGCAAGCACACAACCCTCAGATCCCTAATGTACTGTCCAGATTGCAGCTAAGAACATGCCAAACCGTGGCATCTAAAGGCTGTTTGGTGCGGCCACTAGATCATAGATCTAGGGTCAAGAACTGGCCACTCAGACCCAACTCAACTAAGGGAAGCGTGACGCTGATATTGATTAACAACTTAGTTCCTCAAATCATCAAATAATAAGCATTATTTCCCAAATTTCAAATCTCAATAACTTCATCTAGGGACATCCTATTGCCACCAAATTTTAACCATAGCTTCCTTACCTCTTGATCTACCGTCTATTCAAATTTGGTGACAAAACTCAACTAATGGACCATTCAATTAAAATTCCTCAAAAAGGCATTAAAAGATAGATCTTAATCATGATATCAACCTCACATCCACACTTACTTTATCAAAAGCTTGAAACTCTCAATCTAACTGAAACATATGCTTTCACTTAAGTCATTGGACATTTAGGATTCTAAAAGTCCACTCCATTACATCCTACACACCTTAAAAGAAATTCCGTCCTCAGAATTAAGCCACAAACCACTTTGTCACATCATATACATCTTAAAAGAACTTTAGTCCTCAAAAGTAAACCATACTCATATTTCCAAGGAAAACCTTATCTTGCCTTCATCCACATGTAGGAACTATTCTAGGTGTAACATATCTGCAAGGTTACCTAGAACCATGTATCCAAAGCACTATTAGGGGTTTTACAACCATCTTGGGTGCACAAACACTCAATTCAGGGTTGAACTCAAGGTTTAGAAGCTTAGCTTATGTCATTCCATATCTCATATATTAGGGTTGCATCTTCATCTTAACTCATGCGTTATTATTCAACATCATATTACCATGTTCTAAATGAGTTAACTAAGATTAACTCATACATCAAGGTGTCATAATCGTTATGTTGTGCTAGCCGTTAAACTATATCTTTCATCTTTATTAGGCACTAACATTAATACCTCATGTAACATGTTTCATTCATATGATTTTATTTCATTGCTCATAATGAATTGCATCATTTACTAGTGAATTCATCACAAGATTAACAACAACATCACATTATGATGTCATTAACCATTTATACATTGAGATCTATTTCCTTCATGTCATATCTATACATCACATCTTGAGATCAGATTACATGCTTACATATTATATATCATGGTTTTGCTAACAAACTTACGTGAGTGGCTTATTAAACATATATCTAAAACTTAATTTAGTCCACCTGAGGTCCTAACCCTTGTCATGAGAGTAATACCATGTTCAATCTCTCTGAGTCAACTCAACTCAAAGCATATACTTTATCTTTCCTATGTGATCTAGGGTTATCAGATTACCTCATTGGCACTAAAGATAGCTTCATAGCTCTAGCCACGTAAGCACAAACCAAAACATGCAATGACATTCCCTTCATAGATCTCTACCCATGAGACATCTTACCTAAAACTCCCTTTTATACACCACTAGATTCCTATGTGGGAAACCATCAACCCGATCATGAGGCTTCACAGAAGCTAACATAGCTACCTCCTCCAGGGTCTTGGGCTCTCTCCCTCACCCAGATGGAAGGCACTCATATTCATGCTCACATATGCACATATAGCCAACCTCTCTCTAATTCTAGGATTTGGTCTTCCCAAGGACATCTAGGGTTTGAGAAAACTATAGGAATCATACATAGAGCAACTCAACTCAATCACTCAGGAGTAGTCTAGTTTAGGACATATGATATCTCATATTTCTCATTATTCTCATATCTTGGAGTCTAGGTTCTCTGACCTTCTCCCAATGGGTCTCACTCTCTTTGGAGTTAACCCCAAAACTGGTCCTAACACTAGAGGTCCTCCTTTGTAAAAGAGCTTGAGGCTCATGCTGATTCACAACTTTGTCTTAACTTAGCATATCTTATCTCATAAAAGCCTATTTACTTCCATCATCAAAACTTATCTCAAATCCTCAAAATTGAACTGACATCCTCAAAGACAAACATAGATCATCATAAACCATCTTATATCATCTATATGAAACTTACATCATATCATCAAAACTTATTTCATCTATCATATATTCCAACAAGGCTTTAGACATCTAATCTAGAACTACTCTCTCTTCTAGACTGATTTCATTCACTTTCACTTAGGTTAGATGACCACCTCCTACTCGTACATGTGTTGGGACACATTTTTGTAATACATATATAATAAAATATTATATAGTTTTTCTCCGATAAAACAAGCGTCAGAGAAAACTATCGAGGTTTGATCCGATTGGAATCCAAAACCAAATCCTGAAATGAGTGTCCCACACATAGTAGAGAGTACAGTGTCATGAAAACTAGTGAAAAGGGTGAGAACATGGTGTAGACTAGTGTAGCTACTCTAGACAACGTGCACAATATGTCTAGGGTTTCTCTTCCCTTGATACACGTCATTTCCAAATAGTGCAATGTCCCATACCGCTGCACTACAAGGAAAGAACGACATCTAAGGACTTGCTACTCAACAAGCACTAGTCTAGACCAAGTTCTCAGACATCTAGGTGCTAACCTAGAGGCTAGGTCAGATCTAGTCTCTAAAAGATGACTAATCTAGCCCTAAAAATTATTAAGTTCAAAGTTTTCTTTTAGTTTGAGTTGCATAATGAGCAAATGTGAGGCTTTGCTATTGTTCATGCTCTGATACCACCTGTGACATCCCCGGATTTTCTAAACCTTAATCTAATGTGTGACGTCCAAATTGAAACCCTCACCTCAGCGAGAATCCCAATTTAAACATCCCACACTAGGCTAATAAAGAGAAAATCAAAGGAGTCAAAAGGAAACACTCAGTAGCACATATACATGAACAATAATAAAACCATACATACATGTTCACCATTCAACATATAATTACAACATGAATTGTTACATCATTTGATATTACATATTGAACAGCAAACTTCAACATATACATGTACTACCACTAAACTACAGGATCTTAAGATAACAGGTCCACCTGTACATCAGCTCGCCACACAACTCTCAACTATCCTGGATCTTCAAGAGAATAACCACAACCTAAATAAAAGATTACATGCGGTACACGTCAGCACAATATTTCATGAATATTGTACTGAGTACACCTACGTGTCTTTTATATACCTCTCATCATATCTTGGCAATAAGATTAAACTAATATACTTGGCAGTAACAGAAGAATATAAGAAAAGCATATACTTGAACAAAGATATTCATTAGCAAAAGAGAACACATATTTTAAGCTATTTCCATCATATGTCTCGTGCATCTGCCCCTAGGGCTTTGATGTCTTTAGGCCTTGTCATATAAATCGTACATCTGCCCCTAGGGCTTTGATGTTTGTCAATGCACTGTACTACCAAGAGTTTAGTGCTATCATATGATGGATCAGATATTTTATGTTTCATGTGTTCATATCCATACATATAGAAAATCAAGCAACATATCATGCAAGGACAATCATTTCATCCAATATCATATGCCAAGTATTTTACTACACATATAACACAAGCATATTGTATAATAATCCAAGTAAGAGGTAATGGCATACCTTCCAAAGAGACAGATCATACTAAACACATAACACTGATGTCAACTATAAGCTTGGTCAAACCTGATCAAAACAAGACCATATACTATCATCAGGTTCTCATCTTATTATGTCTCGTCTTAACCCTAATTACATCCATTTTAGGGTTTACTTAACTCATTATGATATTCTCATGATTACTTGTATAATCATCTTGTAATTAGGTTACTGATCTTATATTACAGATTAATATACATAATCTGATCATTATCTTCCATACATTTTTGTACACATTAATTAACCCTAGGTTACATCATCAACCTACATTAGGGTTTTAAACCATGTATTAAAGGTCAACTTCATATAACATGAATTATATGCATCATCATGATCTCATCATTAAATCTGAGGTTCTAAATATGGATATGAGCTTACTCTGTAAATTTCATCAATTCTTGAGCATGCATGTATTCAATACATTTTATTTAGGGTTATTAGCCCTAATTAGCCATATTAATAAAATTATATGATTTTGTGCATCAACGTGACCATATATGACATCCTATGCACTGTAAACACGAAATATGGTTTACAAGTATTTTCTCATAATTTTAGGGCATCGTTTGATATTTATTATCCATCATATGAGCATTTCACATATTACATATTATCACTGATATTAATGCATCAAAAGCCTGATATTATTGTTCCATATTGTACTACGCATTTTTCTGAGAATTTTGATACCTTATTTGTATTTTTCTGACATTCGTACTATTTTCTATGAATTAACCAAGATCTGCATATATTTGAGATTTTACCTTTGAATGACCAATCAGCCGCTGACACGTGGCCATCTTGGGCGCGACTCCTAAGTCCTAACTCGCGTTGAGCCGGCCGGTTCTTTCTCCTGGCTCGCCCTGGGTCGGCTGGTTCTAGGTGCCTGGGCCCGGTTCACCTTCTTCTGTCTTGAGTCTCCGCTCGACAGGTCCAGACCCACACGTCTCTATTTGCGCAGGGCGCCGCCGCCTGGCCCAGCTCCGGCGAGCAATGGCTCTGGATCGAGTGCTCCTAGTTGGCTCTTAGGGCCACCAACACCATCGGCGACCTCTGCTTGACTGCCACAGCTGCTCAGATTCGATGTTCTGTCTCTAGGACTCCAGATCGCTAAGACCTCTGGCCATGGCGCTAGAAAAAAGGGGAAGTACCCTTCACACGCCCAATCCTCACGGATTCGAGTCCAAAATCTCCGCAAGATCACCTCAAACTCCTCTACAATCACTGTTCTTGGCAATCGACATTGCACCCCGGCCCCGAGCTTCATCTTCAAGCTCCAGCCAAAAAGGTTTGGCCGACCAGAGAACCACCTTCGCAGGGCACACAAGTGCATGTTCTCATTTGCTCTGACCTCAGGCTTCCTTTTCCCTTCCTTATCCTCCTCCGAGCTACCTACTTTCTTCCTCCTCTAACCTCATCCACCATCTGCTGTGTGTGCTGGAGAGACGATGGCAATGGAGGGCTCGTCCTCTCTATTGGAGTGGTGAGGCAGTTTGCCCAAGGGGTCAAATGGGAGCTTATCCCAGTCCGAAGCCAACTGTCCAGTTGGATATCTTGATCACTCCCACGATCAACGAGATGGTGGAGGTAGTCGTGGCCTCATCCATCCCCACGATTTCTGTCCAAACTGCTGGAGGTTGATGGCAAGCACACAACCCTCAGATCCCTAATGTACTGTCCAGATTGCAGCTAAGAACATGCCAAACCGTGGCATCTAAAGGCTGTTTGGTGCGGCCACTAGATCATAGATCTAGGGTCAAGAACTGGCCACTCAGACCCAACTCAACTAAGGGAAGTGTGACGCTAATATTGATTAACAACTTAGTTCCTCAAATCATCAAATAATAAACATTATTTCCCAAATTTCAAATCTCAATAACTTCATCTAGGGACATCCTATTGCCACCAAATTTTAACCATAGCTTCCTTACCTCTCGATCTACCTTCTATTCAAATTTGGTGACAAAACTCAACTACTGGACCATTCAATTAAAATTCCTCAAAAAGGCATTAAAAGATAGATCTTAATCATGATATCAACCTCACATCCACACTTACTTTACCAAAATCTTGAAACTCTCAATCTAACTGAAACATATGCTTTCACTTAAGTCATTGGACATTTAGGATTCTAAAAGTCCACTCCATTACATCCTACACACCTTAAAAGAAATTCTGTCCTCAGAATTAAGCCAAAAACCACTTTGTCACACCATCCATCCATGACTCCACTTGACCTCAAATGGTCTTGAGGTGCTTGACCTCCAAACGGTCTTGTGATTTCTTAACCTTCAAACAGTCTTAAAGACCGTTTGGACCTTAAACGGTCTTGGTTCAAAATCTTCAATCGGTCTTAAGACCGTTAGACCATCAAACAGTTTTGATTTCAAAATGCGTAAACAGTTTGGGACCGTTTGAATTAAAAATTATTAAACCCTAAATGGTTTGAAACCGTTTAGTCCTCAAATGGTTTGAAGACTGAATGGTCAATTCAGCAATGAAACCGATTGAACTCAAATTAGGGATTTAACTTCAATCGATCTAGGGTTTGTAATTAAGGAACCATCAAATATTGAAACCTTTGGAACTAAATAAATTGTAACCGTTGGATCTTCATCCAACCATATTATTACTTGACCTCAATCGGTCTTGAGACCATTTGACCTCAAACGGTGTTGAGACCATTTGATCACCAAACGGTCTTGAGACCGTTTAGTCACCAAAAAGTGAAACCGTTTGCTCAAGATTTTTGTTGAGGTGTGTGCTAAGATGACATCACATATTCAAGCTGCAAACATTCGAAATTTTCTATGATCTTTGTGGTGATTTCAACAATTAATCAAAAGAAAATTTGGGAATGAAAAAGGAGTCAACATATGATGAAGAAATGAAATCAATAATGATGTTTAAGGGTTCAAGTTATATAACCCACCTTCAAAGTTGAATCCAAGCTTCAAGATTCACGTCCTCAATGGTGAATGAATCTTTCTCAACTGTCCAAGGTCCGTTCTCAATTCTTTGGATGCAAAGGATGATCAAGGCTGAGCATTGAGTGGAGAAAAGAAGAAAATAAGCATTGAATTTTGATTTCCACCATGAAATCAAGGTTGAAGATGACTATGGAGCTTAACTACAGGTTGGGGCACGTCCTTCTGTTTCTCCTAAGCTCCCTTGTGCATAGACAAAGCAAGGAAAGAAAATAGATTTGAAAAAGAGTCTTTCATGTGGGTGGAAAATGGGATATATGTAAGGGAATTTCATGAGAGAAAAAGTGTTATAAATTTTTTTTAATTCCCAAAATCGGTGACACTTATCCCCCTTACTTCCTTTAATATTAAGCCATCATCCTATCCTTAAAAGTCCTCTTCTTTATCCATGAATTAAAGAAAACAAATTAAGCACCTTAATCAATAAAATAATAATATCCAAAATTGAGTGGATATTACTTTTTCTTTAACTAATGTGAGTGGACTCTCCACTCACTTTAGATATTTCCGTGCCATTGCAAGGCACAAGAACGTACATACTTATAAAAATTCAACCATCTCATTTTTTGTTGAAGGGCACTTCCATTAATATATCTATTTTTGCATTAAATTGAATTAGGGTTTTAATTATGCTTAAATCTTGATTATTTTAATATCAAGATTCTCTCTCTTCCAAAGAGATTCAAATGAGATGCCCCTCTAATTTACTTGTCTCTAATTGATACCAAGAAATATTAGGGACTCTCTATAAGTGGTATTTTGCATATTGAACCCTATATTTAGGGTAAATTGCACATTACTCCAAGACTAGGTTTTAATGCACAAACATTGCTTAATAAGATCTTTCTTGGTGCTCAGGCTGCCACAAACCATACCTCTACATCATTTTCATTCTTATGATGCTTCAATACTTGAGGAAAATTTATCATGTAACATTTGCATGTTAACCCCTCAACTTGGATAATTTGCACTTTAGTCCAAAACAAGTAAAACATTATTTCAACATTATTCAAAAAGGACTTAAATTAAAACTTAAGTTCCTGTTGAGCCTTAATTACTTTTCAAAATATAAAAGCAAGCATATGATTATCTTTCTTAAACAAAACATCTAGGGTTAAAGCATAACCCAGGTCAGGGATGTTACAGTTGATATGGATTTATTAGAGTGAATGATTTCAATAAGATCTGGAGTATATGTTTGTATCGAGACATGAAAGTGAAGAGTTAGTATAACAAAAGTCATATAGTTATACTTGTTCCTTTGATTACTATCTCAAAAGAGATAGCTTTGGATAGAGATCTACCCAGATCTCGAGAGAAGGAAGGAGTGGATGTGTTTTTTTACTATCTATAAAATATATCAAGAACATATATAAATTGGAATAGAAGGTTTCACATGGTTGTGGTAGGCTTGATTGGTGAAACCCAATCCAAGTTTCCCTTTTTATCATTTCAAAATTATCTTTATTTCTTTTGCTCTTTCATAACTTTGATTTTCCGCTTAATTAGATTAATTTGTTCCATGACTAGAACACCAAAATTCACCTCTTTGATTTGACTAAAATAAGTGAAGATCTCTCATTCTTATTCAATTATTCTCCTTCTCCATGTATTCAACCCTACACTACTACAAAGAATATGTATTGAGTTATGAATGTCTCTTGAAGTTGGGTATAAATTTAAAATCTAATATCTTTGAATGGACAATCGTGTTTACAGTTTTGACCCATGAAAAAGAGTGATCAACTTTTGGCACTGTTGCCGGAGGCAAGGCGAAAAACAACCTCTAAGAACTTCTGGTCTACTTAGATTTAGTCAGTGTTATTAAGCTTAACAATAGACTTGATTACATAATTTTCTTTCTGTAATGACCTCACTTTTCAGCAACCCCCAATTAATGAAGGTAAAAAAGATGAGAGCCATTAGCTATTTTTTCCCCAAGTATCCTAATTTTTTAAAAAATAATCAATAGTAAATAATTTCTATTAATTTAGATATATTGTTTAAAAAATGTTCCTCTAGAACTTAAACAACTTTCCATCATCAGAATTGTACATAAGAGAACTATATGAGAAGAAGTACCGATCTAGTCCTTCTTACAAGTTAACTTTAATGCTTTCAAGTAACTTGATTTATCCACCATATATTGACATCATCTTATCTAGTATGTACCTAAAACGATGTGAAACTAAAATTGAATCAATATAACAAGTCATTTGTGTACGTAGGGTGCATGAAAAAGTGTGCAAGTAAACTAAAAACATATATTACTTCAAATACTTGCATATAAGAACAATCATTTTATTCATATAATCTTCCTTTTTGTGATACTCATAGTGGCATTACAATTAAATAGAATCTAAATAAATCTCCAACAATTTAGTTGTTCAATCTTTGAGAAACACTCGGCAAACACTGACAAACTAATGTGGTTAGTCATAGGTGTAACCACATACCTCAACGGTGAGCCATGCAGATTACACAATCATACTTCAAGCATATTATCAAATCAAGACATCAAACTGATAAATCAACTTTGATCTATATGTATGTGAATCCTAAAGTGTCAACATCACATTAATTAGATCAAACCCTACACGGGTCTTGATCTAGGGTTTAGGTTTCCTTGGCATCGAGTTGTCATTTAGGCTATGTTTGATATTCCAGTTTCAATGTTCATTGATCTAATGACTTAAGAACCCTAATTCATAGTAAGTGTTATCATGATCACATGTTCTACCATATCCTTTTATTATGACCATTTGATTCAATTAAGTTCGTTAATCAACATAACAAGACATGATCTTTAACCTTGATTATTTAGATACATGATTAACCACTTTCAAAAAACAACTATTATCATCATTATCATGGTTTCCTAATTTCTCATCTTATTCAACAATATCATATAATAGCATAAAAGAAGGGTTTTTAAGGTACTCAACATGTTAATACACCTAATCTAGAGTTTTATTTGCATTAATAATCTCTTAATCATATATAATATTAATTTTAGAATTGGAAGCATAATAAATTCTCATTTATATTTTCCCTGTGTTCCTCTTATTTTTCTCATCAATTTTCATATATTACTAACCTTAATCTGAGTTACCAATTATTAGTTATGATTTTTGAAAAATAAATATAATTGAGCCAATGGAATTAGGCCACGTCAGCCTAGAGAGTATCATCCAAAAAGTCCATGTGATTAGGCCCGACCAATGGACCATGGCCACTTCAACAATGTACTCCAACAATGACGTGGCTTAAAAACATAACAAAAGTATGATTTTACCCTTACCTCAGTGAATAAGTGTCCATCGTGTGTGGGGTTAGTTTGGTTTTTTGACCTGTGTTTGGCTTCCATCTCATGTAGGGTGACCCCATGCCCTTCTCCTATGCATGCTCGATGCTGCTACCCTGAAGTGGTTTTACTGCCCGAACAAATCCACATAGGGCTGAAATCCCTACGTTTTTACCAAAACCTTGTGCAATAGTACCACCCACAAGCAGACATGTCTTATCGCAGTATAGTTAAGGATCGAATCCCAAGGGACAACATTTTTAAGAATCTTGCTAATTGAATCTGGATTGACTAAGACTAATATTTAGAACAAAGAGTTGGTTTGGGTTTAGTTAAACTAATTACAAGGAAAGTAAAAGAGCAGGATTAAAATTGAGTTTAGATTAATGAGGGGAATCACTGGGGTGGAATCGGGTTTCACCACCACTACATATGCAAACACATCTGAAACACATCCATGCAAGATACAACTATCCAAATAGAGTAGCAAAGCATCCATTAGGAAATAGAGTTTGCGTAAACATCTCAATGGGCTCGATGTCTCTTTACCCACGGGTTACACACTTACTATTCTAGAGATATCATTTCTAAAGTTCTCATCTGGGAATCAACCATGTTAATCAATATTCAAATTCTAAGTATTGAAGTTCTCACAACAAA
This sequence comes from Alisma plantago-aquatica, assembly GCA_963693085.1. Taxonomy (NCBI): domain Eukaryota; kingdom Viridiplantae; phylum Streptophyta; class Magnoliopsida; order Alismatales; family Alismataceae; genus Alisma; species Alisma plantago-aquatica. The sequence continues at coordinate 515,926,501 of OY856410.1, read as the reverse complement.
GGAATATAATAGATCATGCAAGGGAAGTGATCAATCCAAAAAACATGCATTAAACAATTAACAACAAAATGGAAAGTTATATACAAGCCATGGAATGTTATATAATGGACATGTAAGCATGGGTAGCGGGGCTAGTCCCCACACTCCAGCAAAATGGACTACTCGCTCCTCATGATAGAAACAAAAAGAACAAGAGAGAGGGAAGATTCCACCATGGTCATGGTGAAGAAGATGGTCGTAGCTCCATGGAGAAACAGTCTTCTACATGACGACGGGGAAGATCTGGATGAGGAGGGGAAGAACACCAAGACAGACAATGATGATCTTCTCTCTTTCTTCCTTATCTTCTTATACTGTTACTCATTGGAGATGGGGCGGTAGATGGCTAATGGATGAAGGTGCTACAGATCTGAAATCCCACCACTTTCGTGGCTAGGAGATAGATCTTGATGGAGTAGCAAGGACACCACAGAGGTAGTCTTTGGAAGCGGAGATTGTCTTCCTTGGATGGGCACAAAGCGGCAACCTATCGACATGGATGGAGTAGAAGCAATGCCTCTAACGAAGGAGGGTGTCGTCTATTTATAGGTGCAGGACTGTGGAGAACTATCTTAACTACTGCGGTCACAACCTTTGATATCGGTCGCGGTACTCCTCCGCACTACCGTGTCGGGTGTGCGCCTGACCGTGCTGAGGTGGCCGCGGTCGAGGTGATTGTACCGTGGTCGCGTTGGTATTTGTACCGTGGTTGCGCTGGTATGCCGCAGTCACGGTGGGGTCTTCTTAGTCGTGGTCGCGGTGGAGTGCCACGGTCGCTCTACCTTGGCCTTGGCCCAAACGTGCTGAGGTGGGCCCGGTCGTGTCGAGTGTCAATCGACACTACATCTTAGCCGCAATTGCGTCATTATTTTCTTTGCCGTGGTCACGACATTGTCTTCTTGGCTACGATCGTGGCATCGTGGAACAAACCCACCCTCATGGGGGGGGTATTGCTATGGGTCGATGGGTCTACATCAATGAATCCTCTTACTGATGAGGATGCTTTCTAATGAAGGGATTGGCCATCGAAAATAGGGTCCAAATTATTGAAAGTTTCTTGGATACGAATGGATTTGATCCATATAATGATGCACATAGTGCGATGCTTAATCCTGGAATGGAGATGAATAGATTTGATCAAAACTCTAAATAATCATCTGAAACTAAGGAAAATTATATATGAGCATATTCAGGGAGTATATGAGAGCTTTCAGTGCAAAACTGGGCGCAATGGCGACTAAAACTAAGATGAATATGCATTTATCAAAACACCTCAAAATTAAACATTGCTCATCTTCGACTAACACAAAATTTGAAATAGTCACCAATTGAATACTTTCAACTCTTGTGATTGCCTCATCTTCATATCCGGTTTGTTTCTTTTTTCTTTGTATGGCTGATCATTTGAACTTCTTGAGATCACTGAACACATCCTTTATTATCTTCATTCCTGAGTTCATTTCTCAAAAGCACTTCCTCCCCACTTTCTCTAACATCAAGCACGTCTAAGAGCTTTATAAGAGTCCATAGATACCCGCAGAAGAACAAGTGTGCATCTGATATGACACTGGTATTTTTCATTAGAGTGACAAAAATGAGGCATTCATTGTTCCTGTCGATGGAAAAGGGAGTGAAGGGGGGTATGGAAAGAAGTAGTAAATCTCTCCTCTATTCGACTCTAGATTTTTATTATATGGTTGCAATTACATTGATTGCAACTCTTCTTTTTTGTATGCAAATCTCTCCTCTATTCGACTTGAGATTGCATTTTTTTCTTGTGTACACATTGGCATCTTTTCTTTTTCATATTGGTGATTCGCCCCCATTAAATAGAGAGGGGTATGGAAGAAGCAAATAAAGAGAAGGGTGGTGTGCCACCCTGAACTTAGGGTTTGGTACTATTTTTATGGCTTTTTGTTTCTTTTTTGTGGATGGAGGGGTATAAAGATGGTAGAAGAAGTGTAGAAGAGAGTTCAAATCATAATGCAACTTGATTTACAATTCAGTGCACTGAGTTGTTCTCCTTATCATACTATACTCAAATGATTACTTGATGGGGATCCAATGGAGATTTGTTCCACTAATCAGTTAAGAAGCATGACATATTTGATCCCTCTCAGTTCGACAGATACTTGCCATCTCTATTGAAGGATCGTGATGTTAGGGTTCATAAGCTTCACATGGTGATTTCTAACCATTGGCTAGTTTCAGAATTTGTCCCTCTTGAGGCTTTGCTTTGAATAAGTAGGGTATAGATGCAAAATTGCATGGAAAAAGAACTAGTCGGCTAGGTAAAGGCTTTGATTGAAATAAAAGCATCAAAACTTCATCAAGTTTCTATACAAAACTACTTTGAAAACTTAAACTTTTTGATCAAAACTGCAATGATGGAAAGTAAAGTACATACCACCCACCCTCCACCCTAAACTTAGAAATTTGCTCATCATGAGCAAATTTTAAATCTGAGATGGAGGGGAAAAACCGTGCCGATTGGACCACCAGATGTAGTTACTTCCTCTCAGCAACGTGTCCTCCATCTGAAATCTCAAAAATGAATGCTACCATAACTTAAGATTGCATCTTATGATGCATATCTGTTGGGTGCAAAATTTTCTAATTCAAAACTAAAAGTAAAAGCTAAGATAAGGATCAGGTTGCCTCCTGACAAGTGCCTTTATTTTATGTCATTAGCTCGACATGCTTCTTTCAATTTTCTAGTAGATATACTGGTTTGGAAAGATTCAGTGATGCTTCAATGCTCATGTCAGTAGTGGTGAAATATCTCTTCAAGCGTTGGCCATTTTCCACAAACTCTCCTAATTTTTCACTCGATAAAATGAAGGCACCATGTGGGTAGATGCTCTTGATAGTGTATGGTCAAGACCAGTAAGAATGGAATTTTCTTGGGAACAATCTCAATCTTGAATTAAATAATAGAACTTGGTCTCCCACTTGTATGTCTTTCCTTTTCAGATGACCATCATGCAATAATTTAATGCGTTCTTTGTAGATTCTTACTTTCTCGTAGGCTATCATTCAAAGTTCTTCCAGCTCTTGAAGTTGCAAAATCTTGGCTTGGCCAACTTTCTTCATGTCAAAGTTCATTTGTTTGATTGCCCACCAAGCTTTATGTTCAAGTTCTATGGGAAAGTGACATGATTTTCCATAGATTAATCTAAAGGGTGTTGTTCCAAGAGGAGTCTTGAAAGCAGTTATGTAGGCCCACAAGGCATCATTGATTTTTACTGACCAATCCTTTAGGTTGCGGCCAACTGTTATTTCTAGGATAGCTTTGAGTTGACAGTTTTTCACCTCTACATGTCCACTTGTTTGTGGGTGATAGGGGGAAGCTACCTTGTGAGTCACATTATATTTTCTCAATAGAGTCTCGAAACTTCTTTCTAGAAAATGAGAACCTCTGTTAGATATCACAGTGTGTGGAACTCCAAAATGGGGAAAAATAACATCTCTAAACATTTTAATGACTGGTTTTGAGTTGCTAGTGACGACTAGTATGGCCTCTACCCATTTAGAGACATAATCCACCACAACTAGAATGTAGCAAAATCCATACAAGGATGGGAATGGGCCCATGAAGTCCACTCCCCAAATGTCAAAATTCTTAACTTCCTACCAGAGCTTAAGGGGTATCTCATCTCGTTTTATAATATTTCCCACCCTATGGCATTTGTTACAAGACAAGACAAAGTCGTAGGCATCCTTAGATATGGTTTGCCAAAAGAAGCCACATTGTAGAACTTTCAAAACAATCTTCTTGGAGCTCATATGGCCTCTAGTGGGGCCTGAGTGGCATTGCTCTAGAACAAGCTGAGCTTCTTCCTCAGCGATACAACATCTGTAGAGACCATCAAAACAAAACTTGAAGAGGTATGGCTCATCCCAGTAATATTTCCTCGCATCATGCATTATTTTCTTTAGTGAAATTTGGGTGCATTCAGGGTGGACGGCAATGTGACAGTTCACATAGTCCGCATACCAAGGGATAGCTTACGATGCTTTCATGAGTTGGTCGTCTGGAAGAAAGTCATTAATTGTGATCTTTTCAGTGTCCAAAGTGTGGATACGACTCAAATGGTCTGTCACAACATTCTCTGTGCCTTTCTTATCTCTTATCTCAAGATCAATCCATTTGATTAGGCTGGGTTTTTCATCTTTCTTTGCTAGGAGGTAACGAATTGTAGCATGAACAGTGTAAACAATCACCTTCAAATTGATGAGGTAGGATTTGAACTTGTCAAAGGCATAAGCAACTCCTAAAAGTTCCTTCTCAGTAGTTGCATAGTTCCTTTGAGCTTCATCAAGGGTCTTAGATGCATATGGGATGACATGATGTTTCATTTCTATATATTGACCTAAAACTGCACTCACTACGTAGTCACTGGCATCACACATTATTTAAATGGGTGTGCCCAATATGGATCTCTAATGATAGGGGTTGATGTAAGGGCATGCTTCAGATTGTTGAAAATTTTGATGCATTCTTCACCAAAGTGGAAATCAATGTCTTTTAGTAATAAGTTTGTCATATTCTTGGTTATCCTAGAGAAATGCTTTATAAACCTTCTACAAAAGCATGCATGACCAAGAAATGCACGGACCTCTCTTACATTGGTTGGAAGACCGAGTTTAGAAATCCCTTCAATCTTTGCCTTGTTTACTTCGATCCCTCAATTTCTGACTCTATGACCGAGTGCAATGCCTTCTTTTACCATGAAATGACATTTCTCCCAATTTAGCACTATATGTGCTTCTTTGCATTGTTTGAGGACCAAGGAGAGGTGCTTCAGGCATGAGTCGTATGAATCTCCATAAATAGAGAATTCATTCATGAAAACTTCCATAATAGTTTCAGTGAGTCCAAAAAAAAATGGATGCCATGCCACATTGGAAAGTGGAAGGAGCATTACAAAGCCCGAAAGGCATCCTTCTAAAGGCATATGTTATAAAGGGGCAAGTGAATGTTGTCTTCTCTTTGTCATCTATATGTATGGGGATTTGATAGAATCCATAGTAACCATCAAGATAGCAAAAATATTAATACATAAGACTGTTGGTATGTATTCCCTAAGAGACAATCATGGGATGATTGGTGGGATACATTAAGATTGATTTGATAAACATCAAAGGCAAGCTTCCAATTCTTTCTGGTTCAGTCATATGAGATAGTGATAGAACAGATTGAATGTCTAGAGAATGACAATACTCAATGACGTATGCTTTCAGGTTGAGGACCTGAACGATGAGATCATACTGATGCTAAGAGTTTGTACATTCTTGTTATGTCCCTAGTCAGATGTCATTGTGGAAGGTAGATAGACAACAATGACACACAAGACTAGATTGTGGTGTTGGTTGATGACAGAATCTCATTAGTCATGATATAGAGATATCAAACCAAACACATAGGTACTTGTTAGAGAACAAGTGTACCGAACAGACCCACCGTGAGTTTGACACATGGAACCATGACATGGTAGTCATAGTCAGTACTCACAGTGATGGTGGTGAGTGTGATTCTTTGACCTGAAATCACTACACTCAACACATGTCGTTGGGCACACTTTGACATCATCAAACGCAGTCTTGAAACATGGGTTGTTATAAAGGTGATGATTGGGTGGCTTTGACACATGGGGCTTTTGAGGGGTGAGTGATAGATATGGGATTTGTCCCTCCTAAGGGAGTTTGATATCCATGGCCACTTGATGAGTAGGATTGAGAAAGGCGTGCACACATGTGTGAATCAGTATGTGATATTGATTACATACATATCTCTTCGAATCTACTCTGAGATCAAGAAAGTGAATGAACATTGACAGGATGATTGTTCCATGCCTCGAGTTCATTCGGGATATCAGTGACAAAGGAATTATACATTCACTGTAACACCATTCACGGATTGTAGGAATGAAAGTTGTTATCCAACTTTCTATTTCACTTGGGTAGAACTAATGTGTGACTAGGCACCGCTCTTTGCTTGTGAAGTCATAAGTGTTATGGACTTTCACTGCCAATGTGAAATGGACCTGCAGGGTCACACACATAGGATTTAACCAGGAAGAGGAGTTTTGTCCATAAACAATGTTTAGATTGATTACTAAAGGAGCTTAGTAGTTCAATTAAACACTCAATTAATTGATAGCTCAATGTCATAATGTTCAAGGTGTTGGACACATTGATTGGAGTATCGGATTGATTGAAACTGCAATTGACTGATTCTGCACAATCTACACTCCCAACCGATCGGCTCATGTGATGAACCGATCGGCTCAGCTTGGTGAACCGATCGGCTCAGGTGGTGAGTCGATCGACTCATGGACAGGGTGAAATGATTACTTCAAGTGTTGAAATGATCAGTTCAACTGATGCAACCGAGTAAGTTGGGAAAGTAGGATTGGTGAGAAATTTCTTTTTGTTTCACTTGCCCAATTTGATTGGAACAAGGATTGGTATTTGATACCAATTAGAAACAAAAGAAGAAAAGTCAATCGGGAACTGACCAGGACCACGAACCGACCGGTTCAGAAGTGAACTGACCGTTTCATGGGTCCCAACCGATCGGTTGAGGTGTCAACTGACCGGCTCAGGTCCCCAACTGACCATTTCAGAAATTAAACGATCGGTTCAGGTTGCGCAGTTGGTTGTTTTTGTGAAAAATCTCGAACCCTTCTACTCCTTCTTTAGTCCCATATTGCCCGGGATAGAGAACCCTATTCCATGAGCCTCCTATATATATAGGGGTATTGGGGGATTCTCAAAGAACAACACATTGCAACTAGTTGCTCTGTAAAGTTGTCGTTCTCTCTGGTTTTGGTAACCGAGAGAGCTCGAGCAAGTGCTACCCGATAAGGGAGGCACAACAAGGGAAAGACAACTGTAGAAAGTGATTGGTGGCAGGAGAGTGTGTCAGTGACTAGTACGCTGACATGAGGGTGTGACTCCTTCCAATTCCTTGTGAGACAAGGATATTGGAGTTCCAGGTGGTCCGTGTGGACTACTTCAGAGGCAGGAGATTTCTACCGCTCGGAGGACAACTGTCAATCCTGATAGTCCTGGTGAGACCAGGAATTGTCAGTCCCGATGCGACCAGGAGCTGCACAGACACCGTCCAAGACCGAAGGTGAAGACCGCACAAGCCGTGAGGTATTGTCGCCGAGAAAGCCTCGGGACAAGGTATGATTCCACAAACCATCATTTCCTATTGTATAGACGTTGACGTGTTTCCTTGTTCTGGGTTTGGGGAGGAGATTTTTTTTGTTTCTACTGCCTTCTCTGCCTCCCCTAAAACCCAACAAAGACTAGAGTGTGTGTTGGCTGATGGCAGAGTCTCATTAGTCATGATATATGATTTCAAGTCAAGCACACAGATATATGTTAGAGAATAGTATATCAGACAGACCCACCGTGAGAGTGATACATGGATACCATGGAATGGTAGTCACAATCATCTCTCATAGTGATGGTGGTGATTGTGGTTCTTAGACCTGAAATCACTGCACTCGTCACATGTCGTTGGGTACACTTTGACATCATCAAACACAGTCCTAAAACATGGGTTGTTATAACGGTGATGATTGAGTGACTTTGACACATGGGGATTTGAATGTGAGTGATAGATATGGGAGTTTTCCCTCCTACAAGGAGTATTCTATCCATGGCCCCTTGATAAGAGAGACTGATTATTGTATGGACATACTCATGTGATTCAATATATGATAAGTGAACTCACATGCATCTCAGACAGACTGCTCTAGGTCAAGGAACATGGATTGAGTATTGAACAGGATGATGTTCATGCCTTGAATTCAATCTGGATGTCAGAGACAAAGGAACTATATGATCACTATAACACTAATCACAGATTGTAGGTTGAAGTTGTTCTCCAACTTTCTGAGTTACTTGGGTCGAAATGATGAGTTACTAGATTCTGCTCATTGCTTGTGATGTCATAAGTTGTTATGAACATTCACTACCAACATAAATTGGAACCTGTAGGGTCACACACAAAAGATACCCTCGGAAGAGAAGATTGTCCATGAATGATGGTTAGATTGAGACTAAAGGTGTTTAGGTACTCAGTTAAATATTTAATTGACTGACTAGACTCAGAACTATCAAGTTCAAGTGTTGAACTAGCTGGTTAGAGTGTCAGGTCAATTAGAGACTGCATTGGCAATGTCAAGACTGCAAATTGACCGGTTCACCCAGGTGAGCCGATCGGCTGGTGTGTGCCAACCGACCGATTCACCTAGGTGAGCCGATCAGTTGGTGTGTGCCAACCGACTGGTTCACTTAGGTGAGCCGATCGGCTGGTGTGAGCCAACTGACTGGTTCACTTGGTGAACTGGATGGCTCACAGTCCTAACAACTGAGGAAATAAATATTTTCCCGGTTGGAGGAAAACTTTCACGTTTCACTTGTTCAATTCGATTGGAATAAGGATTAATCTTTGAATTAATTAGAAACAATTAAGGAAAGTCAATTGTGGGCAAGTCTGGGAAGTGAAATGACCGGTTCACACTCCCAACCGACCGGTTCACAAGTGAACCGATCGGATCACCTTGCCAAACGATTGTTTCAATTGTGAAATGATTGGTTCTCCTGCCCCAGTGCAAGTTATTCATGGAATTTCTAGATCCTTCTACTCCTGAACAGACTGGGAACCTTGACCCTACCCTCTGTTATAAATGGAGGGGTATTGGAGGCTTCTTAGGACACACTACTCATGTTACAACCCATACTAGGGTTAGTGAATAAATACCTCAATTAACATGAAACACCTTGATTAGTGTTGAGTATATTATTAAATAGCATGGTTGGTTAAGATAAGCTAAGTCATGAATAAATAGTGAGATTTATTTATCTGAGGTAATTAACGATAATAGGAATGTTGATCGTTAGGTTAATCAAGTTAAGTACTCACTGATTCAATTAGAGCTTTGATCCAGTGAGACAGTCTAATTAGTATGTTTTCATGCCTTGAGTAGATAGAGGAGTTCGTGCTTGAATTGATGCAAAAGAAATTATCCAAATCGGGTATCCGATGTGTTAGTTATGACGTTTTCAAGTCTTTTGGGCTTATTTTGCAATTTTTCCAAATATTTTGTTTATAAGCCCTTTTCCTCCTTTTCTTCCTTATCGCGATCTCTTTTTTTCACCCGATAGAGCAGAGCAGCCGCAAAGCGACGCTCAGCAGTTCCATCATCCCCGGACCAACGTGAGCTAGGGCAACCAATTTTTGGCCTCTTAGCCCCGATTGGCTACGCCCACCCCTCCTCTACCTTCTCCTTCCTCCTTCTTTCTCCTTTGCCCTGCTCTAGCAGTGCCCGACCTGCAGTATGGCATCGTCGGCCTGAAGCAGCACCTGCACCTGCAGCAACGCTGGCCAGGGGTAGCTGGGCGCGGCCATCACCACCAAATGCTGCCCTTGACTCCGACCAAGGGCCCAAGGCAGGAAACCCCAACATTCTGCCCCTATTGTTCCACCTGCGCCTCCATTTAGCAGGGCCGGCGCCCTACTTTGAATCTGGTTAATTCCAAGGCGGAACCTAGCAGAAAGATGACCCAGTGGCGCCAAGGAGCTCAGCCTTGTGGTTCAAGCGTGGATCCGCAGCTAATAGTCGTGATTTGGTTCAGCTGGCCCTTCTTTTCAACCTAAACGTGTGTGTTGCTTCTTGTGTGTAGCAGGTCTGAACCAGGTAGCAACGCCCAGCGCTAGGAGCAGCAGCAAGGGCGGTCATTTAGGAATTAGAAAGGGAGCAGTCGAGCTCTATCCATCTCCTACCTCACTCAATCGCGGCGCTCAACCACCAAGGAACAGTGCCTACGTAGCAGGGGCGGCGCCCCAGTCATGTTCGAGCAACAGCAGTAAAGCCACGATATCCAGCTCATTCGTGAGGAGCTTTTGGGGGCAACCAGTACTCTAGAACGTTGCCTTGATTTCGGCTTGAGGTCCAGATTAGGATTTCCATAGTCGTTAGCCAAGATCCATCTATCAATTGAGCCAATTTCAAATCTGATTGTAAAGGAACTGATCTGCTGTTGAATTGCAGGAACAATAAACCAATAAATCAAAGGAAGAAGACGATCCGAAGTCGCCCAAAATCCAGCCTTGAACGCAGTTCCGGACAAATCCGGACATCCCGAACCACTGTGAGTAGGGTTTCATTTATTTATCATTAATAAACTCAGGCGTTTGAATATTTTCTGTTTTGTGCGCGAATTACGCTGATAACAGGCGTTATCAGGCGTCGGGCAGCGTTTAGCGTCACTGACCTTTTTAGTTCATAAAATGCTTCTAGACACTGTTATATGATTAAATTTAGCATTTGAACAGTATGGATTGAATCAGTAGATTTATATGGTTCATTGGAACCTAAATTGCTCATTTGAATGTTGAAATTAGAAATTCATGTCTGAAAATGGTATAATTTGGGTATGAACCCAGACAATGAAGATTTCTGATAAATTATCAGATGTACGATTTCAAAGTTGATATGAATAAATAAAATATGCATGAAAACCCTAATTGCATATATCTTTTGACGTTAATATGTGTAAATTGATATTTACATGAAATGGCACATTTCTCTGAAATATTACCAGAAATTCTCAAGTATTGTTATTAAATTGTATTGTGATATGTAATTAACTCTTAATTGAGTTAAGTGATGCACGAACCAGGATTTGGGTTAATGTGCACGTTTTTCGAGAATTTTAGAGAATTGATAATTGTTGAGTATGATTCTCATATGTGAAGTAAATTTCTTTAATTTGTGCAATAAGATGTTCAATTGCGTAAATTCACTATGTATGTGCCAAATTGAAATAAGTTGGGTTATTTATGCATTTCTAATTTACCTGAATGCATGGTATGAGAATTTCTCAGAAATTACAATGATTTGAAATATATTGCTCTGTTAGTTTAGAATGACAGTGTATTGTGATCTGATATGAAATCAGTAAATGTGATTTTCCTGTTTAAATGTTTATATGTTAATCAGTTAATAGACTTAGGTGCCCTAACACCGTAGAACCCCTTTGACAGGTCTGCTTCTTAGGGGTGAAACTCGTGTCCAACATCAACGCGTGCGATGTCACGGTGGCACGAGGATGGACAGACAATGTTCAACAACAACGCGTGCGATATCATGGTGGCACTGGAGTAAATAGGGGTTATTCAACAACAACGCGTGCGATGTCACGGTGATAACCCAGACCTCCTGAGCCTGTGTACTCAGGTTAGAGGAGGAGTTCAGAGCACTCGATGTAGTGCAGTGAGGCCGATGAGCCTCGAGGCCGATGAGCTTGTGGGTCCTGTGGTAGAGCAGGGCTGACGTCAGACTTAGCATTTCCCGGGTGTGTCACTAAGTCTTGTACGGTGGGATCGTAGTTCTCTACGGATCTTTATATGCAGGGTACACTGCATATGATTAGGGCATAATAATAATAATATAAATTGGTACTCATATAGGATCACAGTAAATTAAAGTATTCGAACTTTTGTGCTATTTCTTTATATCTGTTTATCTGTTCAAATTATCTGTTATTGAATGGAAATGTGATTATATTCTGCAAATCTGTTATGTTATTAGAACTGCCCTGCTTAGTACTGTACTTATGTTTTATTTCAATTTATAAACCTGATGAGTTGTTTAGTGATAGCTAAGTGAAATGCTATTCACTGAGCGAGTAGGCTCATACCTCTACTCAAAACATTTTCAGGTCATCACCAGCAGCAGGAATATGAAGGATCCTTTCATCCTAACGCTTAGTCCGTAGAAGGTATATGTAGTTAGTTTAGTTAGAGGTCTCTTAGTCCTTTCCCCTCGATCCTTGGGACATGGTGTGGGTGAGAGAGTGTGTGTATGTGGAATGTGTATAAAGATGTAAATTAACTGTTATGTTTACTTTCTGTTAAACAATGTTACATGTATTAAACTCTGTTTATGTTCCCTAGCCAGTTTAATTGAAATGCTTCCACAATAGTTATTTATGTTTTAGTTTACAGCAATAATCCGGATATCATTATGAGGTTTTAAAAAGAAAAAGTTCTCAGTGATTTGTTTATGTGATAATCCCTCCGTCGCGCCCTAATCTCATGATTAGTGGTTAGTGTGAGATCAGAGTGTGACATCTTGGTATCAGAGCATAGGTTGAGTACATAGTTACTCTAAGTCAAGGTCAGGGGACGACAAGAGACCAATAGGATTAGGATTTAGGTGTCTTCCTTCTAACTGCAATTTTCTAACAGGAAGTGTTCTGTTATACTATTGCAGATGGCAGGAAGGTGACGTGGTCACGAGAACCAAGTAAAGAGCTTGTGTTGAATCGTTAGGGGTCATTAGGATCGAAAGATAAAAGTTATAAGTGAGGTACATAAAAAGTGACATGTCTTTAGCTCTGGGAGGTCTGAGTGTTTAGATACCCTGGCCAGGTGTCTGAATACTTAGATTGACCAGTATCAAGCTACTCTGTCTATTCTTCTCTGGATGCCCTGGCCAGGTATGCATAGAAAGGATAGGCTGGAGAGAAACCCTAGAAACCTTAGGGTTAAGAAATTAGAAATTAATGTTAGAATAAGAGGTTTAACATTGGATGCGATATAACTCTTGTTTATTATTGTTTATTTGATTGAAAATTACTAGAAATGCTCTTATATGCATGAATTTAGATTTTCAGTTTGTAGAATAAATATGATTCTTTTATATTGTTGTATGTCATGAAATGATTTATTTATTGTTTATATTCTTTGTATCAAGTAGACCAAAAGTTACGTTTAAATGAATTTTCCCTAAATGGATATTCTTTCCGCATGTTTGAGATTAATGGGAGTTGGTTAATCCCGAGTAGCTCTTGGCTTCAGGACTACAGGTTCGGCCTGGTCCGGCTGGTAGGATGTGTTACTGGGATCTAATGACTCCTATTAACAATATAATTAGGATAGACTCTGGATGATTTAGATCTAAATCATAGTAAGAATGTATATACGTTGAAATATTGAGATGTAAGAGAAAGATTAGAACTGCTAAGAAGTAGCTGGAATTGATATCAGAAGCCCAATGTTGGAGTCTCATTTGAGAAATTCTTAATTTGGAAATAATGGAACACAATATAAGGTTCGAATTAAATTTACTGATTTGTATTATATGAACCCTAAATATGAGAATATGGAAAAGAGTTGAGTATACAATAAGTACATAGAAACAAAGAGCCTTATGTAAATCATAAGACCAGGACAAGAAATTTAGTTGAATTAAGAGAAATGTTAGAAATGATGATTTTGATTAAGGAATGAGGATTACATGACATAATTTTTTTTTTGGTCGGCCAAAACTCATGTTGCTTTTTTTTCATTTTCCTTTGTGTCTGTACAAACTCAGTTGTTTCCAAAAAAACAACTCAAGGGAAAGAAAGAACAACTAACACTATCTATCTAAACAACAGAAGATGATAGACAACAAGCTCCAAAAGAAGAGGAAACAAAACAAAGGCAAAAAAAGCTCCAATAGAAGATGGATAACTTTGGCACCCTTCAAACGATCACTGGCATCAGCAGGACACAGCAATAACAGGTCACAAGGATCATCCTGTGAGAAGCACCTGCAAGCAGCTCAACCCTCGAAGCATAGAGAGGAAACATATCGACCTCTAGCAGCTAGAAAGAAACGAACAGCAAAGATTAACCAGCAGAACACAACATCTCAGGATGGACAAACAGATCCGTACAAGCAACACCACAAGGCACAAGCACATCAACCAAAAAGGATCCGGATAGCAGCTCCAAGAAGAGAAGACCAGCTCCAAACAGAACATCTCCAAGAACCCATCAAAGAAACATAGCCAAAGAATCCCTGATTCTTGATATCTACATAAACATCAGCAGACTAAGAAGCGAAAACTGGCACCAGCAGACTCAAGAAAGCACTATGGAGATCTCTGCCACTCTCGAAGGATAAGATCAACCAACCATAGGCACGAGAGCATCAAAAGACACTATGGGGATCTCTGCCACTCCCGAAGGATAAGATCATCCAACCATAGGCACAAGAGCAGAACCAAGCAACAGCAGATTCAAAGAAAACACAAAGGACAAGCACTGCCAACAGAAACAAAGATCTGAACAACCACAGCATCAACACCATCACACCAAAGAGGCCGGATAGCACCCCCAAACAACCAAATATCTAACAGGTAACCCATCCATGATCAAAACCCAAAAAAAGCACCACTCCAACAAAGGAGAGCAGATATACAAAGAGCTCAAACCCCAAACAGCAGCAGCTTCAAGAAGCACTATGGAGATCTCTGCCACTCTCGGAGGATAAGATCAACCACCATAGGCACAAGAAGACCAAAACAACCAACCAGCACCCCCAAGAACAACAAACAGGAACAAGCCCAACAGCAGCAACTTAAAAAACACTATGGAGATCTCTGCCACTCCCGAAGGATAAGATCAACCACCATAGGCTCAAACATCCCAAACCATCAGCAGCAAGACGGGCTACAGATCAAAGAAGAAAGGGGAGCGTCGACATCCCAAGGGATGGTGACTCGACCCAAGCAACAAGTAGAAAAAACCGACCAACAGCAAGATCAACCAACAGAGCACAGCAACTCAGAAAAGGCACAAGCATATCAGCATATCAGCCAAACAAACCCGGATAACAGCTCCAAGAGGAGAAGACCAGCTCCAAACGAACAACTCCAAGAACCCATCAAATAATCATAGCAATAGTATCCCTGATATTCTTGATAACTACATTCACCGGATTACACTTATCATCATGGACTCTAAAATTTCTTTCACGCCACACATGATACATAATGCATAGAGCAGCCTTCTTCCCAGAAATAGAGGTGATAAGAAGAAGATCATCATAATTATTAGGCGGACCACCAATAGAAAGCAAATCTGCACAAGCCAACCAAACACTTCTAGCATATTCACAAGTGAAAGTAATGTGATTAGTGTCTTCATAGCTACACCAACAGAGAAAGCAAACAGAAGCCAAAGTGATCCCTCTTCTCCTACTATAATCAGAAGTAGGTAATTTGTTAAGACACACTTTCCAAGCATGGATGATATAATTTTTAGGAGCTTTACTAGACCAAAACCAAGTATACAGATTACTGAACTCTCCCTTTGTACGAATGGAGTTCCAAACCTTCTTAAGATTTGACTTAGAATCCCCCAGAATAGTCAAGCCATCAACATCTTCAATGTTAATATTATGCTCTTCCATACACTTCAGAAACACATGGGCAACCCTTGACTTAGGAGGATTCCACTTAGAGTTAGAAATAATAGATCCAAGGTTAGCATTAGCACCCATACTAGAATTAATAGGATTCATATCCACCAAATCACCCAAAAAATTCGAATCACACCAAGGAACTTTCCAAATCTTAAAGGAGGAATTAGGTCCAATATGAAACTCAATCAAGGATAAGAGAAACTTCCTAACAGAAAGCACCTTATTGAACATCCAAGAGTAATTAGCAGATTCTTCAATCTGCCAGAAATTATCATCCTTCAGATACTTGGAAGAAATCCATTTGACCCAAAGGGTATCTTTCTTGTTACAGACATCCCAAGCATTCATGATCAAACAAGCTCGAGAGACATCCTTACTACGTCTAATACCCAAACCTCCTTCACTAGTAGGAAGGGTAACCTTCTCCCAAGGAACCAAATGAAGATGATTCATGCCTTCAGATTTACCCCAGAGAAAGTCCCTAGCCACTTTATCAATAAAATCCAAAACCGAAGCAGGCAAAGGGAAAGCATGCATCCAATGCAAATGAAGAGTAGAAATAGTAGACTTGATTAACTCAATTCTGCCAGCCATACTAAGAGTTTTAGACTTCCAAGCATCTAACTTCTTACTGAACTTGTCAATGAGCTTATAGCAATTCTTCTTAGACAACATACCATAGAACAGGGGAATACCCAAATAGCTAAGATCATCCACATTGCCTTCAGGCATGTCAAGAATAGACATGATATTACCTTTATCAACATTCCTACTAAAAATAACTGAACTCTTGTTGAGATTAAGGATTAAACCAGACATATCCCCAAAGTCATCCAACAACTTTCTGATATAAGTAGCATTATCAACAGAAGCCTTAAGGAAGAACATAAGATCATCTGCAAAAATCAGATGAGAAATAGCAAGAGAGCTCGACCTTTTAATAGGCACAAAATCTTTCCTTTGTTTCATCATAGTGGTAAGACCCTGCATCACAATAACAAAGAGATAGGGCGCAATAGGGTCCCCCTGTCTAATACCATTAGAGGGAATAATAGGATCAGTAGGTTCACCATTGACCAAAACATGATAGGACATAGACATAAAGAGGGCTTCAATCCATTTGATCCAAGAAACAGGAAAATTCATCTTGAACATAACAAAAAATAAGAACTTCCAGGAAACAGAATCATAGGCCTTAGATACATCCGCCTGAATACACATGTTACTTGTATCTTTCTTAAAGTCACTAAGAAGCTCATTTGAGAGAAGAACAACATCTTTCAAGCTTCTACCTTGAACAAAAGCACATTGATTGAAATCAATGATGGAAGGAAGCACCCTCTTTAATCTGTTAGCTAAAATCTTCGAGATAATCTTGTAGAAAATATTACAAAGAGCAATGGGTCTCCAATTAGAAATGATCGAAGAATCCTTTCCTTTGGGGATGAGAGTCAAAAAGGTCTTATTAGCTTCCCTAAGCAAAACTCCATTCTGAAAAAACTCCTTGATTGCTTTAAACACATCATCCCCAATGATACTCCAAGTCTTTTTGAAAAAGCAACCATTCAGACCATCCGGACCAGGGGCCTTATCATCTTTTAGGTCCTCAATGATATCCTCAACCTCCTTCCTGGTCACAATCGAAGTAAGGAAAGACCTATCATCAGCAGCAAGGACACTACCCGACCATTCACCTTGCCAAACTTTACCTTCAGCAAGAGGATTATTGAACAAACTATGATAGAAATCCATAATAGAAAGCTTAAAATCTTCAGAGTTGTGAGACATAACACCATTGATCAAGAGACCTTTAATTCTATTCCCATGCCTTCTAGTCTTGAGAGAAGCATAAAAGAATTTTGAATTGGAATTACCTTCTTTCAGCCATTGAATACGAGATTTCTGCCTAATAAGAGATTCTTCAGCAAGCTCAGCCTCCTTTGCCTTTTTATTACAATCATTAGCAAAAACTCTTAAGTCCTCATCATTAGGGTTCATATCAGAGTTAGAAGAAGCTTTGTTAGCAAGATCTCTAAGACTCTTCGCATTATCATGGAAGTTCCCAACAAAATCCTTGTTCCACCTAATAAGAGCTTTTTTAACATTGTTGAACTTCTTGTAAAGACGAAAAGTATCATACCCATTGACCTCAACAGACCAAGCAGTTTTAACAACCTCTAAGAAATCCTTTCTATAAGTCCACGCATTAATAAATCTGAAAGGGGACACCCCTTTCCTGACATTCCCAATCTTTAAAGACAAACGTCTATGATCACTAATGGAATTAGACACCAATTCACCATTGTAATCTTCAATATCAGTCAAGAAAATATCATTGTAGAAAACATGATCAATTTTTGAAGAAACAAACCTGTCACCATGCTGCTTGTTATCCCAGGAGAAGAACGGACCCCCAAGCTTCATCTCAAACAACCCCACATTCAAAACACAACTGTTGAATTCCTCCATGGACTTCTGAGTAGGAGGTTGAATACTCATCCTTTCTTCCTCAGTTCTAACTGCGTTAAAATCTCCCAAAAGAACCCAAGGACAGTCCACAGAACTACTAATGGATTCAATATCTTTCCACAAAACAGACCTTTCAGAATCACCATTATGCCCATATATAGCAGTAATAAGCAGAGAAAACTCACCAACAGAAAGCTTAAAATGCACAAACTGATCAGATTCAGAAATCTTGCTAACCGTGACATTTCTGTACAAAACAAAAATGCGACCCAATCTATGAGAAGAAAGATTAGTTATAATATCATACTCAGAAAAGTATCTATTCATAAGACTATTCACATTCCTTTCCCTAATTTTAGTTTCAGTAAGAATAACGACATCACAATGGAGCCTCCTTAATTCTTCTTGGACATGACCTATTTTATTACCAAGTCCTCTTATATTCCAAGAAGAAATGTTGATAGGTGGACTCATTTGGTAACCTCGGCTGTTGAACTGACAGCCTCAGTATTTGAAGAAGAGAGTTCCAATTCTTTTGGAGTGATCGAAGAGACCAAATTCTCGAGCCTCACATCCATATTAGTTTTACCCAGACATTTTGGGGGACCCCTGAACCCCCCCATATTTTGCGCCTGATTCACAGAACAAGAAGAAGCAAACGAGCTCCCCTCACTAATGGGGGAAATACCCTAGACAGCAATACCAGTTTTGGGAGTTAAGAGACTAGGATTGTCCATTCCAACTGGAAGGAAACCAGCAGAAAGCTCCGCCAACCCTTTACCTTTCACTACAGCAGCCTGACGAGGCAGATCAGCTAGCACATCGATATCCTCATTACTCATAGGATGAGAAGCTATACCCTCATTCACTTTTTCCGACAGAAAATCATCTTCCACTGTTAACACCTCCGGATAACGGCAAGCCACTTTCAGTCTAATTTCTTCCTCATCTGTAACCTCTTCAATAACAATCGTACAATCATCCTCCACAACAACATTTGGTATATTTGTAGAAATGTTCAGATCCGTAGGTTTCCTAATCTCCCAGACAGCTTTGATCTTCTGCTTCTTCATTCCTTGATTCACCTTCTCAAAACGGGGGGGGGGGGGGGGACAGTCATCATGACCAAACAGACCGCACCGATTACATGTATTAGGAATCCATTCATACTCAATGTAGATAGTGTGCTCTACGCCTTCATCACTCTTAAGAGTAACTTCTTTCAGAAAATTCGCATCCTTACTAATTAGCACCTGGATTCTTGCCATATCCATTCGTTTGAAATACCTAGTTAAATCGTCCATCTTCAGAGGCTCTCCCAGCAAAGAACCAATTCGACTAAACATACGATGATCCCAAAGCTCCATAGGCACATTATACAATCTGACCCACACAGGAACTTCCGATAGAGACAACTTTGAGATTTTTTCGCCAATACTCCAACGCTTCAGGATAACAGGCCTACCGTAGACAGACCAGTCGCCCTTCAAAGCCGTCTCCAAGTCCTGCAGCTCTTCAAAACGAATCAGGAAAATCCCCTTCCCTCTGTCAAAAATCTCGGATATCCCACTAACATTCCAGATCCTTGTGAAATATTCCGCGAGAAGGGGGATGACAGGTTGGAAGTCAATCACATACCCCACCAAGCATCTGCTCCACCGGCTAGCATTCTCCACTGCTTCGACATTTGGGTAGATAAGCTTTCCATCTTCCAATGTAACAGTAGTCTTCCCCAGATCCGATCCAACCTTCATGTTTGGCCTAATGCTGTACCATTTGGTCGGATTTCTTTGTTGGTCTGAAGATGGCTCGACGTCGGGATTCCAATGAGCTTCATGAAAGGTGCCTCTGCGTCTGAGAAGAGGAGGGAGACTGGAACGAGATCGCCCCCCCTCCCCCCCGCCGTCGCAAGATCGCCCGCAGCCACAGACGCCCGACGAGCCATTCCGGTTATTCATCCGAGTGAAGATATACTTGAAAACCAAGGAATTGAGAGTATGGAATGCATATCTTTGTTATAAAGTTTAATACATTCATACATACTGCCTTTGAATTCTGAGTCTCGATAGACTCACTAACTTGTTTCTAAAATAAGGAACAAACGTGTAATTTAGAAAATGAATGCATCATATATGTTGCATAACTACCAAGGTAGAGATGTTTAAATGAATGAAATAATGGCACACAATACGATGATAAAACCCTAGTGGGGTAAATTCAGAATGTAATTTATCTGAATGTCCAAGTTAGAGAAAGGAAATTCCAGTGATTAGATAAGCACGACTTTAGTAAAACTTATGAGATTCAGAGTTTGAATTTCAAACTAAGGGAGTAAAAATTACATCATAATAACGTCGTGTTACTGATAAGGACCAAACCCTAGAACGCTTAGAGTTGTAGTAGTTCAAGGAATATCACTAATGATTTGACCTTGAGTACTAGCATCCCTATAAAATAAGATCATGAGATTTGTTCTATGAAAGGTAAGCTAGAATTAATAAAATCTAGGGTTTAAAGGTAGATAAACAATATGAAAATGACTTGGAGAAAAGAGTAAGATATAAATTTGAAATGTAACTATAAGTAGTAGCATAGAATGAGGAGTACTACGCGATACATGATCTAAAGTTAGCTGATGTAGTTCATGCTCTTAAGACATGACATCACTATCTTTATGATGTGACGATAGATTATCACATTGGAAAGGTAAATGTGGTGGTTGATGCTTTGAGCATAAAGTCAAGTCCAACAGTTGATGCATTCTCTATGGCATGTTTCAAGAGAGACATGCTAGTAGAAATGTGGAAGTTGAACTTAGACTTAGGGGTGACAGAGCAGAGTGGTTTGATTGCACAGATGCAAGTCAAGCCTACTTTTATGATCAGATCAAGGAACTACAGCAAGGTGACAGTGAATTACATCAGATCATGCATGACATGACAGGGGGAAAGAGACCAGAGTTTAGACTTCCAGATGATGATGTGTTGTATCAGCATGACAGGTTGCATGTACCTCGAGATAATTATTTGAAAGAATAGATTCTTGAGGAAGCACATGCACCGATGTATGCTATGCATCCATGTAACACCAGGATGTACAAGAATCTCAAGGAGTTGTACTGGTGGCCTGGTATGAAGAGGGATGTAGCTGAGTATGTGGTTAAGTGTAGAGTGTGTCAGCAGGTTAAGGCTGAGCACCAGAAACCTGCAGGTACCTTGCAATCTCTTCATATACCAGAATGGAAGTGGGAACATATCACAATGGATTTTGTGATAGAGTTGCCCAAGACACCTAGAGGTTATGACTTGATATGAATGATTGTGGATAGACTAATTTAGTCTGCTCATTTTTTTCATACTAAGTCAGCCTTTGATGTTCCAAAGTTGGCCAAGATATATGTGAATGAGGTAATCAGATTGCATGGAATTCCAGTTTCTATTATATCTGATAGAGATCCTAAGTTCACATCCAGGTTCTGGAATCAGTTACATCGTGCATTGGGCACAAGGCTGAGGTTCAGTACAGCGTTTCACCCGCAGACAGATGGTCAGTATGAGAGGACCATTCAGACTCTTGAAGACATGCTAAGAGCATGTGTTCTGCAGTTCAGAGGAAGTTGGGAAGAACACTTGAGCCTTATGGAGTTTGCATACAACAATAGCTACCATTCTAGTCTTGGTATGGCACCGTATGAAGCTCTGTATGGCAGAAAGTGTAGATCACCTGTATGTTGGTATGAGGTAGGTGAGAAAGAGATTCTTGGGCCAGAGATAGTGGATATGACTACAGAGAAGATATATGTGATCAGAGAGCAGTTGAAAGCTGCTCAGGACAGACAGAAAAGTTATGCAGAGAGACGACGTCGCCCTCTTGAGTTTGAGGTTGGTGATGAGGTTTATCTGAAAGTTTCACCGTGGAAGGGAGTGTTAAGGTTGGATAGAATAGGCAAACTGACTTCTAGGTTTATGGGCCATATCCTGTTATTGAGAGGAATGAACCTATAGTCTATAAGTTGGATTTGCCATCTGAGTTGGCTAAGTTACATGATATGATTCATGTATCGATGTTGAAGAAATGTTATCCTGGTACAGAGAAGATAGTGGACCCATAATCTGCTCAGCTCAGACCAGATGTATCTTATGTTGAGGGATCAATACGAATAGTTGATCGGAGGATCGAGAAACTCAAGAATCACAAGATACCATTAGTGAAAGTTTTGTGGAGAAATCATAACCTAGAAGAAACCATGTGGGAGTTTGAATCAGTGACGTGTGATAAGTTTCCTTTTCTCTTATAGGAATTTCGGGATGAAATTCTTATAAGGGAGGGAGATTGTTACAACCCATACTAGGGTTAGTGAATAAATACCTCAATTAACATGAAACACCTTGATTAGTGTTGAGTATATTATTAAATAGCATGGTTGGTTAAGATAAGCTAAGTCATGAATAAATAGTGAGATTTATTTATCTGAGGTAATTAACGATAATAGGAATGCTGATTGTTAGGTTAATCAAGTTAAGTACTCACTGATTCAATTAGAGCTTTGATCCAGTGAGACAGTCTAATTAGTATGTTTTCATGCCTTGAGTAGATAGAGGAGTTCATGCTTGAATTGATGCAAAAGAAATTATCCAAATCGGGTATTCGATGTGTTAGTTATGACGTTTTCAAGTCTTTTGGGCTTATTTTGCAATTTTTCCAAATATTTTGTTTATAAGCCCTTTTCCTCCTTTTCTTCCTTATCGCGATCTCTTTTTTTTCACCCGATAGAGCAGAGCAGCCGCAAAGCGACGCTCAGCAGTTCCATCATCCCCGGACCAACGTGAGCTAGGGCAACCAATTTTTGGCCTCTTAGCCCCGATTGGCTACGCCCACCCCTCCTCTACCTTCTCCTTTCTCCTTCTTTCTCCTTTGCCCTGCTCTAGCAGTGCCCGACCTGCAGTATGGCATCGTCGGCCTGAAGCAGCACCTGCAGCTGCAGCAACGCCGGCCAGGGGTAGCTGGGCACGGCCATCACCACCAAATGCTGCCCTTGACTCCGACCAAGGGCCCAAGGCAGGAAACCCCAACATTCTGCCCCTATTGTTCCACCTGCGCCTCCATTTAGCAGGGCCGGTGCCCTACTTTGAATCTGGTTAATTCCAAGGCAGAACCTAGGAGAAAGATGACCCAGTGGCGCCAAGGAGCTCAGCCTTGTGGTTCAAGCGTGGATCTGCAACTAATAGTCGTGATTTGGTTCAGCTGGCCCTTCTTTTCAACCTAAACGTGTGTGTTGCTTCTTGTGTGTAGAAGGTCTGAACCAGGTAGCAACGCCCAGCGCTAGGAGCAGCAGCAAGGGCGTTCGTTTAGGAATTAGAAAGGGAGCAGTCGAGCTCTATCCATCTCCTACCTCACTCAATCGCGGCGCTCAACCACCAAGGAACAGTGCCTAAGTAGCAGGGGCGGCGCCTCAGTCATGTTCGAGCAACAGCAGTAAAGCCACGATATCCAGTTCATTTGTGAGGAGCTTTTGGGGGAAACCAGTACTCCAGAACGTTGCCTTGATTTCGGCTTGAGGTCCAGATTAGGATTTCCATAGTCGTTAGCCAAGATCCATCTATCAATTGAGCCAATTTCAGATCTGATCGTAAAGGAACTGATCTGCTGTTGAATTGCAGGAACAGTAAACCAATAAATCAAAGGAAGAAGACGATCCGAAATCGCCCAAAATCTGGCCTTGAACGCAGTTCCGGACGAATCCGGACATCCCGAACCACTGTGAGTAGGGTTTCATTTATTTATCATTAATAAACTCAGGCGTTTGAATATTTTCTGTTTTGTGCGCGAATTATGCTGATAACAGGCGTTATCAGGCGTCGGGCAGCGTTTAGCGTCGCCGACCTTTTTAGTTCATAAAATGCTTCTAGACACTGTTATATGATTAAATTTAGCATTTGAACAGTATGGATTGAATCGGTAGATTTATATGGTTCATTGGAAGCTAAATTTCTCAATTGAATGTTGAAATTAGAAATTCATGTCTGAAAATGGTATAATTTGGGTATGAACCCAGACAATGAAGATTTCTGATAAATTATCAGATGTACGATTTCAAAGTTGATATGAATAAATAAAATATGCATGAAAACCCTAATTGCATATATCTTTTGACGTTAATATGTGTAAATTGATATTTACATGAAATGACACATTTCTCTGAAATATTACCAGAAATTCTCAAGTATTGTTATTAAATTGTATTGTGATATGTAATTAACTCTTAATTGAGTTAAGTGATGCACGAACCAGGATTTGGGTTAATGTGCACATTTTTCGAGAATTTTAGAGAATTGATAATTGTTGAGTATGATTCTCATATGTGAAGTAAATTTCTTTAATTTGTGCAATAAGATGTTCAATTGCGTAAATTCGCTATGTATGTGCCAAATTGAAATAAGTTGGGTTATTTATGCATTTCTAATTTACCTGAATGCATGGTATGAGAATTTCTCAGAAATTACAATGATTTGAAATATATTGCTCTGTCAGTTTATAATGACAATGTATTGTGATTTGATATGAAATCAGTAAATGTGATTTTCCTGTTTAAATGTTTATATGTTAATCAGTTAATAGACTTAGGTGCCCTAACACCGTAGAACCCCTTTGACAGGTCTGCTTCTTAGGGGTGAAACTCGTGTCCAACATCAACGCGTGCGATGTCACGGTGGCACGAGGATGGAAAGACAGTGTTCTACAACAACGCGTGCGATGTCACGGTGGCACTGGAGTAAATAGGGGTTATTCAACAACAACACGTGCGATGTCACGGTGATAACCCAGACCTCCTGAGCCTGTGTACTCAGGTTAGAGGAGGAGTTCAGAGCACTCGATGTAGTGCAGTGAGGCCGATGAGCCTCGAGGATGATGAGCCTGAAGGCCGATGAGCTTGTGGGTCCTGTGGCAGAGCAGGGCTGACGTCAGACTTAGCATTTCCCGGGTGTGTCACTAAGTCTTGTACGGTGGGATCGTAGTTCGCTACGGATCTTTATATGTAGGGTACACTGCATATGATTAGGGCATAATAATAATATAAATTGGTACTCATATAGGATCACAGTAAATTAAAGTATTCGAACTTTTGTGCTATTTCTTTATATCTGTTTATCTATTCAAATTATCTGTTATTGCATGGAAATGTGATTACATTCTGCAAATCTGTTATGTTATTAGAACTGCCCTGCTTAGTACTGTACTTATGTTTTATTTCAATTTATAAACCTGATGAGTTGTTTAGTGATAGCTAAGTGAAATGCTATTCACTGAGCGAGTAGGCTCATACCTCTACTCAAAACATTTTCAGGTCATCACCAGCAGCAGGAATCTAAAGGATCCTTTCATCCTAACGCTTAGTCCGTAGAAGGTATATGTAGTTAGTTTAGTTAGAGGTCTCTTAGTCCTTTCCCCTCGATCCTTGGGACATGGTGTGGGTGAGAGAGTGTGTGTATGTGGAATGTGTATAAAGATGTAAATTAACTGTTATGTTTACTTTCTGTTAAACAATGTTACATGTATTAAACTCTATTTATGTTCCCTAGCCAGTTTAATTGAAATGCTTCCGCAATAGTTATTTATGTTTTAGTTTACAGAAATAATCCGGATATCATTACGAGGTTTTAAAAAGAAAAAGTTCTTAGTGATTTGTTTATGTGATAATCCCTCCGTCGCGCCCTAATCTCATGATTAGTGGTTAGTGTGAAATCAGAGTGTGACAACTCAGAACATCAATTGCTCTGCAAAGTTTTTTTTCCTCTCTGATTTTGGTAACTGAGAGAGACCGAGAAAGTGCTACCTGACTAGGGAGGCACAGTGAGGGAAAGATAACTACAAAAAAGTAGTCTGAGTTCGGAAGAGCAGGTTGGTGCTAGTACACCAATAGGAGGGTCGTCTCCTTCCTTCCAGTTCTTCTAGAATGGTAGGAATTTCCAGTGGTCCATGTGGACTATCTGCAGAGGCGGGAGATGTCTGCCGTCCAGGAGGACACGTCAGCCGTAGTCTGTGGTGGAGGCCAGAGTCCATGGTGAAGACCAGGAGCTGCACAGACACCATCCAAGATATGGCATTGAAGACCACACATGGATGCGAGGTATTGTCACTGGATAAGCCCCAGGATCAGGTATATCTCACTAAAACGATCCTTTCCATTACATAGTCATTGATGCGATTTCCTGTTATGGGTTAATGGCCAGTAAATTTTTATTTCTTCTGTCTACTCTGAGGCCATAAAACCCAACCGTTGTATCAAAGCCATGTCAACGTATTGTGTTTTGGGATAAATCGATATGATTAGATTTTAGTTTTAACGTCATTTATTTATTGCATACGATGTGAATATTTAAAATGAATAATGTGCATATCCGACTAAATACCACATGTGACCACAAACTAATATACATATATGATATGGTATATATGCAATTGAGACACGTCACCCTAAAATGATTTTGATGGTGGATGTGCAGCATGATTATGGCCTATAAACCCTATGTGTACTTGGTTGGTTATGGTTGTATTCATCTCGGTTTGCATACTGAGTCCTCTACCTTCTATTCCACATGTAACTCAAGATAACTTGAGGTCCTTTCTCTTCTACCTTTGCTCCTCTCGAATGTAACTTGAGGTTTTCCAAAGATTATGTAAAAGTAGGACAGTTTATTTTCTATTACATCGAAAAAGAAGACACTCAACACCAGATGAGCCGACTGCTTAGAGGACCGAGGAGGATTGCAAAGGAGCCAAATTGACCAACTGATCCCCCAACCACTTATTGGAGGTGTCTAGACATCAGAGGCCAGACCGACCAACCAACTGACCAGGAGGTGAGCTGATCGAGTCAAAGGATGAGCCAAACAACCCGGAATGGTTCAAGCACAAAGATCTTCATCAACAGTAGGTTGCATATGATGTAGACCTTAGATGACCGTAATTCCTTGTGGCTCTAAGGAATTACAATAGGATGGCCATAATCATCGCTTTCATCATTATTTCATGTTTTCTCATTGTGGTTATAGCATGCATATGATACATACTTTAATAATGTGGTGATTGGATATGTATATGTACTTATATAAAATACCTCAATATAATACTAAGTCTTAGATGCTTTCTACAAGAAGAACATATGAAAATCTTGATCGAAAAGTGTGGGCATCCCAAGGGTGGTGCACTGTCTATCTCATGGAAGTGTGATGGTAGTTGTGTGGCCCGCCAAGCGGGGTGCACTCCTATCATGTTGGTTTTTGGGTTAGGCTTAACTAAGTGGTCTTAATGAGATTAAGCACTTAGAGGCATGCAGATGAATATGGCTAAGAGTTGTGAATATCATCTATCCAAGAATTTCATATGATGCAATTGGTAAAAGTTACCTACCTTAAAAATTGATTATGGGCGTTGGCGTTGGCAGGGTAATAACTCAATTGTTTTGGATCTTGGCTCACTAGAAGGTTGTATGCTACAATCTTCCGAATTGATGGTGGGGGCTATCAATTTGATCAAAATAGTGGGAGTGATAATTAATTAAAGACCTAATTAATATCGTCAACTTTATCATATCTATCAAATCAAAAATGTTTTGAAATTTTGCAAAGTTCTTTTGTAGAATCCAAGTGGCAAACACAAATAAATTATCATTGTGATCAGTTCATAAACAAGATAAACTTTGAAACTGATTTAGGACTTTGAGAAGTGTTCTCAATAGTGAGTATAAACTCCAAGGTCCTTGAAAGACCAGAGCCAGGAGAACCACTCCAAATGTGCCTAAGGCTAAAATTGGATACTTACTTGAAGTATGTCAATGGTGCCTAAGACATCCACAACCTTATGCTGAGCTATATGAACTATGATTTGCATAAATAGATTGAAGCATGGACATTCTTGAGATGGTTATACATCTTAAGAATCATGTAAAGCATGAAGGTATAATGTCTTCAAAGCGATATTTGAGTATAATCAGACAGAAGGAGATCAAGTAAAATCTCATATGCTCAATATGATTGTGCATATAGATTGATTGTGATTTCTTAAAGGTCAAAATTTGACCAAACATATGATTTTACAAATTGTTGTGTGAATCATATAGCTAATTTATCAAATGTTGAGAAACTTGGCTAAACCACTATTTGAAGTGATTGGCATGTTGATACCAAAGAATGAATGAAGAAAGGACAAAACATGTGATAATGATAAACAAAGTGAAGTCCATAGACTAAAGCAAGGTCAAGAAGTGTTCTGAAGCCAAGCTTAGGTCCAAGTCTTCATCACTCAACATATGGAGAGGGGTAAGTTGGAAAGGGAAATAACCTCTTTATAGAGGATCTCAAGAAGATGAAAGAGATAGATATCTCTACTTCATGACTTGAGAGGAAGTGAGCTAGAAATTGTGGGGAGAAAGAGTTGTTACCACTGTAGTTGCAATATGACATTCATGGGCATGTAATAGAATTAGTGAATTGCTATGATATATCTTCCATCAATGAAAACATCATACATCTTGTATGGGAAAGAGTAATGGACTGATGCTTCATTTCAAAGATATGATCTTTGATGGCAATGCCTATTTCTAATAAGCTATACTTGATAGTGAAAAAGACAAATGTGTGTGACACATGTAATGAATGATAGGATAATTCAAACTTGAATGCCTATAGCGATGTCATCTAGAGCACATAAATGGGAATTGCATTTATGAAATCCATATGATGGATATCTAGACTCTTTTGGCTATTGAACCAATAGAGACATGCTAATCTCATTTATTGTGGAAAATGACAAAGGTTCTTCACTAGATGTAGTGGGAGGACGATTATTCTATTAAGGATTATACATATTGATGTATATAGTTCTTTTAGAATAAATGCTAATGGTAATCACTAGTACTTCAATGTATATACTGATGAACTCAGTAGATATGATAGTTTGAATCTCTTGAAGTGTTCAGGAAGATCAAAATGAAGTACATAACAAACTTGGTATAAATATTAAATTTTGATATGATCGATTTGGAGATACTATGAACTAAGATTTTGAGAACCTTCTGGAAGATTGTGATAATGTATCATGATGGAATCCATATGAAACACAGTGATATTATATCATGAGAAGTGTCAAAAAGAAGGAATCACACCTTATTGAGTTAGAGTGTGATTACTAGGTAAATCTTCAAATTTCCTTTTGTGCACATGCTTTACACTGAGAATAAAGAGAATCACCAAATGTTGTGGAATCTCTAAGTTCCATAAGTAACACACATAACTCATGATTTTGGTAGAACATGCCTAGAGATTGAATGATATATGATATCTTATGGACAAGAAGGCGGTGAGTTGATCATATGATGAGTCAACAGTCTACCTAGAAGCTAATGAGAACTAGAAACTGAGATATGGCTTGAATCCATGAAATCCAAGATGGACTCCATGAACATCAACAAAGTATGACTTTGGTTGATCCACATGAAGGGGTAAAAACCCATAGGGTACTTTAGGTCTTCCAAAAGAAGACTGACATGGAGGGTAAGTTGGTTGAAAAGAGTTTCTAACAAGTTCAAGGTGTTGAACATGGTAAAAGCTTTTTAGCAATTACTAAGGATAAATCCATCAGGATAATGCTTGCTATTATTTCTTAATGTGACTATGATATTTGGAATATGGATGTTAAAACCGCATTCCTTAAAAGGAATATTGTACAGGATGTGTACATGGCACAACCTAAAGGTTTTATAAATCCAATAATGTAGATAAAGTCTATAAAGTTGCATAGCTCAATCTTTGGATTGAAGCGGGCACCTCAGAACTGGATCTTCAATTTAACAAGAAAGTCAAAGAGTTTTACTTGAGTTAGAATGAAGATATAATGTGTGATTACAAGAATTTAGTGGGAGCATATGTATATTCCACATATTGATGGGGAATATCATCCTCATACTACAAAATTTGGCAACAAAGTGTATTCTAAATGTTTTTGAGAAGTATCCTATGTGATAGGAATCAAGATCGATAGAGATAGATCAAGAGGGCATCTTGACCTAAGAATGAGAACATACTTTGGCAAGATGCTGAAAGGGTTAAACCTGGTGAGAGAAAACCTATCCATGTTCCATGGAGTTAGTCTCTCAAGAGCCAAGTGTCCCAATTCTTATAAAGAATAAGGAACACATAGATAGATGCCCTATGCATTCACAATTGGATCTATCACATATGAACTCATCTCATTATCTTGTATGTATTGGACATGATAAGAAAATATGAACTAATGATCTTGTACATATTGGACATGATAAGAATATATGAACTCATCATCTTATATGTATTGGACATGACAAGAAGATATCAAATCATCATCTTGTATGACAATATGTTATAAATATCCAATTATCTTGTATGTATTGGACATGATGAATGTATATCTGTCAAACTCCAGTAAGAGTTAATAGAATACCATGAAGGACATCTTTGTGTACTTGTGAAGTACTAAAAGGATTAGTTCTTTAGTTATGGTAATAAGGAAGAATTGGGTGTAAAGAGTTACACTGATGCAAGATTCTAAAATGGCAAAATTGTGTTTGACCTTGGAATAAGAATTATTAGTTGGAAATGATCCAACATAAAACATTTGATTAATTCTACAATAAGAAGTTAGGTAACTTAGGGTTACCAACATTGTGAAGGATACTGTATGGATCTAGAAGTTCATATGGATGAACTTGTGTGAGGTTCTGAGCATTGGTGACTCAGTAGTAATACTGTAACAATAATGGAGCTAATGGTTAGGAAAAGAAATCTCAGATAGCATACTACGGTACTTCCATCTCACACGAGTTGTCGTATAATGAAGGGATGTGAAACATGCAATATACTGACTTGAAGCAAATGTTGTTTACCAGTTATAGAAGTGTTTGTGCAGTAGAAACTTGATGGATGTTATAACCCCA
Organism: Alisma plantago-aquatica; assembly: GCA_963693085.1. Taxonomy (NCBI): domain Eukaryota; kingdom Viridiplantae; phylum Streptophyta; class Magnoliopsida; order Alismatales; family Alismataceae; genus Alisma; species Alisma plantago-aquatica. The sequence goes on along the minus strand of OY856410.1, from coordinate 515,895,742 downwards.
ATTTTTGGGATCAATTGGTGAGAAATGTAATTTCTCATATTAAAGATATTTGAACAAATAATGATATAATTTGCTTCAAAATGGTTTTCGTTTACAATAGCCTTGATGTTTGTGTTGTGGGCTTTATTGGCTATTGGCCCCAATAACAAGGAAATTCTATTAGTAAATGGATAATTGAATTCTGAAGAAAAGAAATATGTAGAAACCTCTAGAAGGCAAATCCAAAGAGGGATGTCGTGCCTCCTGGATTCCTTGGGTTCCAAGGAGTCTAAAGTTGCAAAGAAAAAGCAAAAAGAAAAAGAAAAGATTAATTATGTATTTCTTTATTAAAGAAAGAAATTGAAAATAATGTGAAAATGTTGGAAATAAGTGGGAAAAGGTATAATTAGGTGATCCATTGTGGAATTTCGTGTTCCAAGGATTCCTAATGATAAAAGGAATGTCAATGAGGAAAATAAAACAAAAATAAAGAGAAATCCTCAAAAAGGAAATATTCTAATAATAAATAAACAAGATAATATGAAATAATGCATAAAGATGCATCTAGAAGGATAATAAATATCCAATAAATGGAATTTCAAAATAATGGAGTGTCTTGGGATCCAAGGAGTCCCAATAAAGAGGAAAGAAAGAGAAAATACTAAAAAGAAAAATAAGAGGATAATGTGTTGCATTATTAATGAATTATGAGGTATTGTTAAAAAGAAAGTAATTTTGATTAAAAAGGAAATAGAATTTCGTGCCGACACTAGTACAAGTAAGATAATGGGAATAATCTTCGAAATTCTAAGATCAAAAGGAGAAAGGATACCAAAAGAAATGAAGAGAGAGAGAGAGGGAGGGATGGTTGCTTCACAACCAAGGAAAGTAAGTTTCCTTTCAAGAATCGGACTCGTGTCCTCAAGGAGACAAGCCTTAGGGCTTCATACTCATCCCTATATAAGGATAGACCTTCCAGTGCGAGTCCAGTTGATCCCCCATGTATCTTCTCCTCTTCTTCCATGGTTTTATCCCTTAAACCCTAGCTAAGGAGAAGCTGGGTCTTTTCGGAGCCACGAGGCTACAAGAGGGGGTTGCGACGGAACCTTTCCACTGCCACCATGGCCTGAGGTGCGTGGGAGAGCGTACCTTAAACCGAGTTGGCCGTGGCAGCCGCAACATGGCTGCATAGGGCGGCCATGTTGCAGGCCTACCCAAGCCGATTCACACCACTACAACGGCTGTTTGGAAGCCCTGTGGGTGCGCCTGGGCAGGTCAGAGGCAACACCCCCCTCCTTGGTGGTCATCGGGGTCAGGGTGAGAGACGGCTTCGCGCCCAGCCGCAGTTAGGGCTTCTATAGCTGCCGACGCGAGGTTGAAGGTGAGAGGAAGGTAGCTTGGACGGAAATGCCCTCCATGGGCTGAAGGCGAGCGCGACTTAACCAAGGGCATAACGGTCTTTCCGTTATGTTTTCCAAAACGTGGGCAGCGTTGCATGAAAAGAGCGACGTGGCGCACTCTGATTGGTCCAAAAAAGGTAAACCTTGTTAAATTTGTATCTAATAAACCGTAACTTGGATTAAAACAAGTTATATATGAATTTTGATCAGGAGAACGAGAGGAATCCAATAAAAATAGTTTTATAGCCTGAATCTGATCATAGTTCGGAATATAGTGTAAATTATCATCTTTAATGAATTAAAGATTAAGAAACCCTATTTTGATATGATTAATGTATTTAATAGGGTTTAATGGATTTTTAGAGTTGATATTAATCTGTTAAATGCAAAAAGGAACATTGAGTTCAAAAAGGAAGAACTTTGCACATGATTAGTCTAATTTAGAGTTTATATGCTTGAAATTGGAAAAGTACATAAAGTTATCATCTTTAATGATTTAACTAAGGAAAAACCCTTAGATTTGAGGATAGATGGATAATTCAAGCTGATATTAACCTGTTGTTAATAAAAGTGAAAATAGGATGATCTTTTTATATAGTTGGTTTAATTTAGGGTTCTATGTACATGAATATGCCTTAATGGGATTAGAAACCCTAATTTATGTTGATATGAATTCTAATGGTTTTAATTGTACAAATCGATGAATAAAATAGAGATATGATGATTCAAAGATAATTTGAGTAACAAAGATCTTTAATGTGAATTATTTGGATAATTAGTGTTTCCTAGTGTATAAAAGTGGAAATGGTGATAAATAAGGTTCATATATGTGAGTTGAACTATAATGATATATGATTTGTCAATTTGAAAGAAACTGAAGATGATAATTAGCCTTAATGTTTTGGATATGACCTAAAAGGATAAAGATAATAGTTTTAGTGTAAAAGAAACATATTAGACTTAATTGACATTCAATTGTGCCTATGATGCAGAAATTAAGGTTTGTGAACTAAAAGAGCATTAAAAGTGATAAATGCATAATGAAGGCTAAAACCCTAATAAAACTCTAAAGTTGGCCTAGAAATCATAAGGTGGAATCCAAGTTGATCTTAAGGATGTTTTGAATAAAACAATGACACTTGGATGTTATGCATTATTTTTAGGATATTGTTGATTGCTTGTTAATTGTGTTGAATGTTAATGCATGGAAATCAAGTTACTATGAATCAAGTATGTGGTTACTTATGAATAACCGCTTAGTTTTCCGATGGTTTCTCGGACGATTAATCGCATTGAATGCAACTAAACTGTTTGGATGTTCATATTGCAATTATAAAGTGACTATGACTATCACTTAATGTATATGGCTATAAACTCAGATCTTGGTTCTCTCTGTGGCATAATAGCTAACCTAGTACATGGCTGCCTATGGGTAGGTCCATCAGGTTAGAGAAAGACCTAGTACATGGCTACCTATTGGGTAGGTCCATCAGGTCTATGGATGACCTAGTACATGGCTACCTATTGGGTAGGTCCATCAGGTCTATGGATGACCTAGTACATGGCTACCTATTGGGTAGGTCCGTCAGGTTTATGGATGACTTAGTACATGGCTACCATGGAGGTAGGACCATCAAGTCACATTGAGTTAGATATTGGGCTACCTTCGGGTAGTGCCATGCGACTCTATTACCTAAAAGAGAGGTGAAATCTATGTCCACTGCAGGGACAACCCAGAGTTCGAGAATATGTATGGATTGAGTTGTATGGATTAAAATGTAATCTTGATTGTTAAATGATTAATTGAATGATTACATGGTTATCATAGTTGCATGATTATCTGTTTCCCCCACATACCAGCTTCGGCTAACCGACGTTTTGTTTGTCGGCATTTTAGGTACAATGAAAAGAACAAATAGTAAAGTGGCACATGTGATACTAAAAGAGAATTAAATTACAAAAGAGGATTAGATAGATTAGTATCGGTGTGGATAGAAGTTTAGAGATCCAAGTTTTCAAAAGGTATGTAAAGAAAAATTTTATTACCATTTTCAGTATAGTCTGTTAGAATTTAATAATTGTTTATGGTTATATGTCGAACCTTTGATCCGGGATTAATGGGTGCGGCTCAACCTCTTGGTCTCCCTTAATTGGGGGTTATCGGGAGGTGGGGTCGTAACAATGGACATGTTAAGATCACTTGGAATATGATTCGTGGGTGATTGGCTCTAAGTGCAAGTGGGAGTATGTTGGTATGGTATGCCTAGAGAGCCAGTCATATGATGATTGCGATGAGGCATTAGATACTTGATTTCATAATGATAAAGGTCATTCCATCTATTATGTTTGTCTCAGTCATGATATGATGACACATACATGATAGATGCTAAAGAATGATGTGACTCAATGACATGTCTTCAGGTTGAGGACCTAAATAGTGAGACCATATGTATGATAAGAGTATATACATTCTTGTTATGTCCTTAGTAGGATATTACTATGGAAGCAAAATAGACAACATTAATACATAAGACTAGAGTGTGTGTTGAATGATGATAGAGTCTCATTAGTCATGATATATGATATCAAGTCAAGCACACATATATATGTTAGAGAACACTATATCAAACAGACCCACCGTGAGAGTGATACATGGATACCATGGAATGGTAGTCACAATCATCTCTCATAGTGATGGTGGTGATTATGGTTCTTGGACTTGAAATCACTACACTCGTCACATGTCATTGGGTACACTTTGAAATCATCAAACGTAGTCTTGAAACATGGGTTGTTATAATGATGATGATTGGGTGACTTTGACACATGGGGATTTGAATGTGAGTGATAGATATGGGATTTATTCCTCCTACAAGGAGTATGATATCCAGGGCCCCTTGATAAACGAGATTGAGAATTGTATGGCAATACTCATGTGATTCAATATATCATATGTGAACTCACATGCATCTCAGACAGTCTGCTCTAGGTCAAGGAACATGGATTGAATGTTGAAGAGGATGATGTTCCATGCCTAGAGTTCAATCCGGATGTCAAACACAAAGGAACTATACGATCATTGTAACACTAATCATAGATTGTAGGTTGAAGTTGTTCTCCAACTTACTGAGTTACTTGGGTAGCAATGATGAGTTACTATATTCCACTAATTGCTTGTGATGTCATAAGTTGTTATGAACATTCACTGCCAACGTAAATTGGAACCTGTAGGGTCACACACAAAGGATACCCCTGGAAGAGGAGATTGTCCATGAATGATGTTTAGATTGAGACTAAAGGTGTTTAGGTACTTAGTTAAACATTCAATTGACTGACTGGACTCAAAACTATAAAGTTCAAGTGTTGAACTAGCTGGTTAGAGTGTCAGGTCGATTGGAGACTGCATTGGCAATGTCAGGACTGCCAACCGACTGGTTCACCAAGTGAGCTGATAGGCTGGTGTGTGCCAACCGACCGGTTCACCTAGGTGAGCCGATTGGATGGTGTGAGACAACTGACCATTTCACTTGGTGAACCGGGCAGCTCACAGTCCTACCAACTGAGGAAATAAAGATTTTCCCAGTTGGAGGAAAACTTTCACATTTCACTTGTTCAATTCGATTGGAATAAGGATTAATCTTTGAATTAATTGGAAACGATCAAGGAAAGTCAATTGTGGGCAAGTTTGGGAAGTAAAATGACCGGCTCACTTAGTGAACCAACTGGTTCACACTCCCAATTGACTAGTTTACAAGTGAACTAATCGACTCACCTTGACAAATGACCGTTTCAGTTGTGAAATGATCGGTTCACCTGGTGTAATACAAGTTATTCATGGAATTTCTGGATCCTTCTACTCCCGAACAGACTAGGAAACCTGGCCCTACCCTCTACTATAAATAGAGGGGTACTGGGGGCTTCTTAGAACACACAATTCAGAGCATCAGTTGCTTTGCAAAGTTGTTGTCCTCTCTAGTTTTGGTAATCGAGAGAGTCCGAGAAAGTGCTACCCGACTAGGGTGGAAAATCGAGGGAATGACAACTATAGAAAAGCAGTCTGAGTTTGGGAGAGTAGGTTGGTGCTAGTACACCAACAGGAGGGTCGTTTCCTTCCTGCCAGTTCTTCTAGAATGGTAGGAGTTCCACGTGGTCCATGTGGATTATCTGTAGAGGTGGGAGATGTCTGCCGCTCAGGAGGACACATCAACCACAGTCTGTGGTGGAGGCCAGAGTCCATGGTGAAGACCAGGAGCTGCACAAACACCGTCTAAGAGATGGCATTGAAGACCATACATGGCTGTGAGGTATTGTCGATGGGCAAGCCCCAGGACTAGGTATATCTCGCTAAAACCATCCTTCCCATTACATAATCATTGATGCGATCTCCTATTATGGGTTAATGGCCAATAAATTTTTTTTCCGCTGCCTACTCTGAGGCCATAAAACCCAACATGGCCTTGTTCAATTTCCTGTAATCGATACACATCCTCCATCCAGTGGTTGTTCGAGTGGGGATGCGTTCATTATTTTCATTTTGTATCATGGTAGTTCCACCTTTCTTTGGGGAAACATGTACATGACTTACCTATGGCGAGTCAGATATAAGATAGATAATTCTTGTCATGAGCAATTTAATGACTTCAAGGCAAACTACTTCTTTAATATTTGGATTCAGCTTCTATTGATGTTCAACAGTTGGCTTGTATTCTTCCACCATGGGTATTCGATGCATGCAAAGCACTTGAATGACCTCAGTGAGGTCACTCATTTTATAGCCGAGGACCTTTTTTCTTTCCCTTAATTCTGTTAGGACTTTATCTTCTTATTCGGACGTTAGGTCATAATTTATGATAACTAGACAGACCTTGAGATCATCTAGAAACACATACTTCAATCCCTCAGGTAGGGGCTTCATTCCAGGGCCCTCTAGTTTCTCACATAGGTTTTCAGTTATGTTCACAGCCTTGAGTTCCTGAAATTTAGCTTCGGGATTTTCTTCTACAACGTTGAGGTGGAGAACACAATTCTTTACTTGTTCGTCGATGGAGTCATTAGAAGATGGGTTTGCTAGAGCAACTTCTAAAGGATTGGCTGATTCATGATTCTCTTGTCTAAGGAGTGACATTTGCTTTATGTAATTAATCAAATATACTTCTTCTTGCACACTCAGTCTTCGTATATTTTCAAAAACTCTAAAATCGATTATTTCCTTGTCTAGACTGAGGAGCAAGGTTCCTTCTTCAACATCAATCAAAGCTCTCACAGTGGTCAGGACCGGATGGACAAAGATAAGAGGGTATCTAGAGTCATCTTTTGTGACATCCCGCCATCACAAAGATAGCAAAACACCATGCGAAAATGTGTGGAACCGTCATAAACATCGTATTACCAAAAACATGGGTTAATTACAACCGATTCTAGAAAGAAGATAAGAAAGGAACTATTACAACCATATCCACATCCTACAAAAAAAACATGTTATATAAATATACATAAAATTGATACATGTCCATAGCTCATAGGATCTACCTGTCACATAAGCACAAGAGTTCACCACCTGTTTATGTACATAACAGACCTAGCCAGGTCAACAATATAATTAGAAAGCCATATCAACTATACATCGTGAAACCTCGTCAAAACACTTCCAAGGACCTGAGAGTATAGGGATGATGACTCTAGATCTCTACTACAAAACAACCACAAAAGAAGCATATCCATCTCTTGCCTTCTACTGTTCCTCTTGTTGCTCAACTGCAACACCATGATCACCACCACATCTAGAACATCCACCTAAAAAGGTTTTAAACCAATGGGGTGGGACACACAGTCCCAGAGAGAAACATAAACCCCATCGAAACTATAAAACCTTGAGAGAGCTAGAACAAATAAAGCAGGTAACTGATATAAGCAGATCATATATGCAACATACTGAGCAGAACTAACTCTATAACATCTTACCAGGATATCTAAGAGGCATATAAATAGATAATATATGGAACATGATTGACAAGACAAGGATGATAGGATCTTATCATAACATATGATGAACATGTAATTAGCTGCAAGATATAACTAGGGAAACTATACAAACAAGGCCTCAACCAATGTTCTGTGTTTTCCCTAAGAAAATATACTATAGAGCTGGATTACGATTTATTATGTCCGGAGGAAGTGAGCTGTATCGCTCAAATCCAACCTTTGGTTGCGAAGCCCAAAGTCGGTGCCATACAAGGTCAATGGAAGAGCCAGACTCCACGACCTCATCCTCTTCGTGGTCAGTGCATAATATCCAAAGTAGGACTAGATTCTCTTGCTTAAGTGACCTCAGTCATAGGGTCAGCTCCCGCAGACTACCCTTTCCTCTAGCCCGCCTTGGTACAGGTCTCGATGCTAGCATACCTTGAGCCACATGCCTATTCACCGTGCTCCTAAACCATGAACACATTCATGCTCTATCATATTGAGCCACGGGCTTGTTCACCATGCTCTTATACACATCTTGAGTCTACAACCACAGTTGCACTCTAATCCTCCTATTTTTGGCTAGGAGAAACCCTGCATATTCAACAATATGCACTCCGGGTTAACCCGCAGGAGAACCCATTTCACCATCACCAGCTCCTGACGATGATGGATCTATGGCCAGGGCAAACTACATGAAAGATTCATCTGTAGTTAATTAACATATTTTAAGTGGATTGCAAGATTCAACCAAGTTATGTAACATGTAAACAAAAGTAAACAACATAGATCTCATTATCATGTGTTACATTGTCACTCTTATTCTCAAGGCCATCAATATCATCCTGATCCATCACACGGATCCAACATTACATGTTACCACTTGGCCTCTTGCCAATCATCAAGATCCATCTCAAGGATCAACATCACAGGGACTCAATCCCATCATCAAGGCACACATTGCCGTTACATGGGTAACACCCATCATATATCACTGGGTTCATCATAACCCTTGATGTTCCATATCATATCACTATCATACCATCACCATGGCTAGTGCCTGATTTCATATCCATACACATGGAACCTGCATGGTTAGCATAATCATATAGAAACAACTATATTCATACAAGGACCATCTTAAACTTATTGCATATATCAAGAGAGATATAATTATGTTATTGGATGAGCATATCTATGTATGACATTATCATATATAACTTTCAATCAAGCATTAGGCTTATCAACTGAACACAAGGTACAACCCTACCTATAGATATATCGGGTAAGGGACAACCCTCACCAAAGGTGTAACGTTCATCACTGTCATGGTTAACACTACATAAAGGGCTAACATGGATATCAATCAAAATGTATCTCAAGGTCAGGCTGATAACACCCATCACTCTTATAACATCGATATCGGGAAACGCCCAAGAACAACACAATGGTTAATAGCTAACACCCTTTCCAGGTTATCACTCATAATAAGCTAACGTCCTACTCGACATGAGTCAAGATAGCACACAGTCAGATACCGCCTAAAGCCATGCCGGTCACACAATGCCATAACGGGCTAACACGTAATAGGTCGATATCGTCCAGGGGTTTCTAGGTGCATAACACCCCATAACAGTTTAGCAGCATATCATGCAACATAGCCAAACTAGCTGATATCGTCCATGCATAATGACATAACGTGCAACAACTCAATAGATCGATATCACTCTTAGCCATAACGGCTAACACTGTGTCATACAACTGTTATAGGTTAAACCGATATCGTCTGAGGCAACCACTGATCACGATATCGAGCAACACCTCAAAAACCATCATAATGGGCTAAGCACTTCAAACAGACCGATAACATGTACAACACAATGGCTAACAAGGGTCATATAACAACCTCAGTAGTGTATCGATCAGCACTACATATCACCCAAAGGGTCAACTCTCCCAGAACTCATAATGGTCAAGGGGTCAATAGACAACCACCTAGAATATCGTCCAAGATTAGCCTTAGGAGAGGGATATCGGGCACCACCTTACACAAAATGATATCGGGCATCAAAGGATATCGGGTTACACCACCTATTGGGTTGGTCATATTCAACCTCAAGACAACCACCAAACCCTAATAGATCAAGAGTTTTGGCTCACCTATCAATAACTAAGTGAGAGGGGTCTTGCACAACCTCTATCACATATCGGACAGCAAGGTAGATCATCACCATATCGACCAACCAACAAACAACTAGGTCAACACCCAACCAAGGGCTCACTCTTTCAAATCTATGGTGAGAGAGAGGGGTGTTGCTCAAGCAACTAGAGTGTAGACTCACCTCTCCACAACTAAGGGATAGAGGGGTTTTGCCTACATAACTAGAGCTTAAGATCACCTCTTAAGACCAAAGAGAGAAAGGGGGTTTTGCCCCAAGAACACGCCACAACACACCATTGAATTAGGAGACCCTAGGCTCACCTCTCAACAACTAAGAGAGAGGGGTTTTTCCCAAGGAACCCACATCCAAGGTTCATCCAACAATATCCATGGTTCATCTAGGGCAACACATGACCATTAAAGCAAGAAACATATCTAGCAAGATAACATGGCCGATCAAGATAGCATATAACAAAGCAACATGGTAAGGAAGTAGTATAGTTAGGGTTAGGAGTTATGTAACCCGCCTTAAGCACACTTCCAAGCTCCAAAGCTCCAAAGCACCAAGCTCCAAGATCCAAGGCACCACCTTCGGCCACCTCAAGAAGAGAAGAACAACTCATAACCACCATGGCTGAAAGACAACCAAGAAGGATAAGGTGCCAAGGAAAGAGAGAGAAAGATACTCACCACAAGAGAAGAAGGAGAAAGGACACTCTAGGGTTTCGACCACCACTAGAGGAAGAAGAAAACTAGAGATATGGCTGCCAAGGATGTCGCCCTCCAAGCTCCACCAAAGGATATCAACCACCAAGCTCCACCAGGGGGGTATTGACCACCAAAGGAAGAAGGGAAGCAACTAAGGACCTAAATGGATTACAAACTAGTAACTAAGGGGGTATATATACAAGGGGGTCAAGTGGGCATCCACTAGAGGGCTGCTCCACATGTGCTCTCCCAAACCACCACTTGTCCAAGCTATGCGACCTTGCTAGCAAAGAGCACCAAGTGTCACTAAGGGTGACATAAATGAAGCTAGGTCAAGAAGGGTGTGAATCACTCAACATGGTGCCATGGCTGATACACCACTACCCAACACACCCTTGCCCGATACACCCAGCAAGGAGGCGACACCAAGCTCAAACAAGGCCCAAGAAAGCCCAACAACAAGCCTAATGCTTCAACAATCTCAAACAAGGCCCAAAGCAGCTCAAGCAAGGTGCCCAACCCATTCTCTCAACTCTAGAGGATGCAAGGAGAGAGAAAGACATCTCTCAAGGTGACAAACTTGCACACCAACCCTATAACTTGGTTAATTTGCAAGTTGCACCTAAAGCACAAACAAAACCCTAATCACAACTCAAGTGATTAGAAAACATCTAAACACAAGGTTTAGGCAAAGCAAATAGGATAATCCCAAAATGGAGGTCAGGGTCCTTACAAGCCATAAACCCCTACAAAAGGATTTTGCCCCCGAAATCTGAAGAGAAAAGCGTGGGATACTTCCTCCTCATCTATTCCTCAAGCTTCTACGTGGCTTCCTCAACACCATGATGATGCCAAAGAGCCAAGTCCTTTCTCTTCAACTTCTTCACTCTTTTGTCAAGGATCAAAACTAGACCTTCCTTGTAGGTAACATCTTCATCAAGCTCAACCTCAACCGACTGTATCAGTGTCTCTGTGCCTAGATGACTTTTCTTCAGCATACTAACATGGAACAATGGATGCAACCTGTACAACTCTGGCAATAGTTCTAACTTGTAAGACACTTTGCCAATACGTGCTATCACTGGATATGGCCCCATAAAACTGGGAGCCAACTTGCCTTTCCAGCCAAACCTCAGCATGCCTTTCCACAGAGAGACCTTGAGTCACCTTGTCTCCCACCTGGAACTCTAGAGGTCATCAACGATTATCTGCATACGACTTTTGCCTATCCTATTCCATTTTTAACTATTGTTGTATCACATTGATCTTCTCTGTCATCTGCTGCACTAACTCAGGACCCAAAAGATGATACTCGCCAGACTCATACCAACATAAAGAAGATATGCACTTTCTGCCATATAAAGCCTCATAAGGTGCCATGTCGCTACTCCATTGGTAACTGTTATTGTAGGAGAACTCTATCAAACTGAGATTCACATCCCAACTGCCTAGGAATTGCAAAACACAAGCTTAGAGAAGATCCTCCAAAGTCTAAATAGTCCTTTCAGACTGTCCATTTGTCTGCGGGTGGAAAGCGGTACTGAACCTCAACTGCGTTCCCAACTCTCTGTGCAACTATTCCCAAAAATGACTCGTGAACTGAGGACCTCTGTCAGAGACTATCGTTGTGGGCACATCGTGCAAGAACACTATCTCATCCACATACACGTGAGCAAGCTTCTCTGTTGTATACATTGTCTTTACCAGAATGAAATGAGCAGACTTTGTCAATCTATCTACTATCACCCAGATAGAATCATGATTCTTAGATGTCCTTGGAAAACCAACTAAAAAATACATGGTTACATGATCCCACTTCCATTGCGGTATCGGCATGGGTTGCAACATACCCGTCAGCTTTTAATGTTCTTCTTTGACTTGCTAACATATCACACACTTTTCGACGAACTCAGCTACATCTTTCTTCAGGCCATGCCACCAATATAGGTCCTTCAGATTATGATACATCATGGTGACACTTGGATTCATAGCATACATCGATGTGTGTGCTTCCTCAAGCAATAACTTCCTCAGATCATCAACATCAGGAACCATCATCCTATTATGATAACAAACTAGTCCATCCTCAGACTCATGGAAACCATCTCACTTCTCGCTGCCGAACTCTGATATGATCTGCTGCACTGTAGCATCTGCTTGCTGTGCTTCTTTGATCTGTTGCCTCAATGTAGGCTTCACCTGCATTTGTGCCAATAGTCCTGCCAACAATGATACTTCCAACTGTACATTCATCTACCACAAAGAGACGAATATATCACACCTATGGCATATCAAAGAACTCAACTATGACTTCTTCGTAGGAAGAGAAGAAGAATTCCTGCTAAGTGCATCAACTACCACGTTCACCTTACCCGGATGATACTCAATGGTGCAATCATAATCACTGATCAGCTCCATCCAACGATGCTGTCGTATATTCAACTCACTCTGTGAGAAGATATACTTCAGGTTCTTATGATATGTAAAGATCTGACACACCTCCCCATAAAGATAGTATCTCCAAATCATTAACGCATTGACCACCGATGTCAGTTCCAAATCATGTGTAGGATAACTCTCCTCATGTTTCTTAAGCTATCACGAAGCAAAAGAAACCACATGATTTTCCTGCATCAGCACACATCCTAAGCCTTTCTTGGAAGCATCACAGAAAACAACATAACCTTTCCTTGGCTCTGGAAACACCAACACTGGAGCACTAGTCAGCTTCTCCTTCAAGTTTTGAAAAGCTCACTGACAACGATCACCCCAAACAAAAGGTACATCCTTCTTGGTCAACTTCGTCAATGGCAACACGATCTCACAGAAGTTCTTTATGAACCTCCGATAGTATCCTGTAAAACCCAAAAAACTACAAACTTTAGTCGGCATCTTCGGTTGCTCCCACTCGACAACTGACTCAACCTTCTTGGGATCCACTCTAACTCCTTCTACCGATATCACATGACCCAAGAAAGTCACTTCCTACAACCAGAATTCACACTTACTAAACTTGGCATATAACCAGTGTTGGCGAAGGAGAGTCAATGCCTGTCGAAGATGATGTTCATATTGTTGACTGTCCTGACTATAGATCAAGATGTCATTTATGAAAATCACAACAAACTGATCTAAAAATGGACGGAACACCCTGTTCATCAGATCCATGAAAGAAATAGGTGCATTGGTTAGCCCAAACGGCATAACCAAAAACTCAATGTGACCATACCTCATCCTAAAAGTTGACTTTGGTATGTCCTCATCCTTGATCCTCAACTGATGATATCTAGACCATAGATCGATCTTCAAGAACACTGTATCACCACACAACTGATCAAACAAATCATCTATCCTTGGCAAAGGATATTTGTTCTTGATCGTAACTTTGTTCAACTGTCAGTAATCTATGCACAAATGCATAGATCCATCCTTCTTCTTCACGAATAGAACTGAAGCACCCCACAGCGATGTGCTCGGTCTAATGAAACCTATAACTAGAAACTCCTATAACTACTTCTTCAGCTCTACCATCTCAGCTGGAGCCATCCTGTACGGTGTCTAAGAAACTAGATGTGTCCCTGGCATTAGATTGACCTCAAAGTCAATCTCTCGAGGTGGGGGAACACCAGGAAACTCATTGGGAAACACATTCTCAAACTCTCTGATAACTGACATGTCATGTAGACTCGGTCCTCTTACCTCAGTATCTACAACATGAGCTAAGAATGCTCTACAACCTTTCCGCAACAACTTCTCTGCCACCATAGCTGATACCAAACATGTCGGAAGAATCTTCCTATCTCCTTAGAAGATCCACTTATCACCATTATTAGTGAACACCGCTTGTTTGGAACCACAGTCCAGCACAACCTTATACCTCTCTAAGGTATCCATTCCAAGGATTACATCGAATCCATGCATATCAAGTGGTATGAGATCCACTTGTACGTTGTGTCCCAAAAAGGATAGAACACAAGATGAACACACCTCTCGAAGCATTGAGGAACCATCAAGAGGGGTTTCTAACAACAAGCTATCTTTCTTACAACTAACAGGTAAAAGACAACTATCAAGCATACTACGTGTGATAAAAGAGTGCATAGCACCCAAGTCAACCATAATAGATACAAAGCAAGAAGAAGACAAATTAGAATGAAATAACTCCATCTGACCTTCCACCACTCGTGGGTTGACTATCACCTCAGGTTGACTCATAGCATAGAATCGAGCTGTTGCTTGATGTCATCCACACCCTCTACTTCCTTGAGTAGACAATCCAGCCTGTGACGCTTGGCCACATCCCCACCCTCTGGTGTCACTAAACTGTTGTCTATCTGAACCTTTTTGACTCTATCTCGATGGTTGCATCACTTTGACATCTCTCCTTGGGCAATTTGACTTCATATGCCTTGTCTGCCTACAAAGATGGCATGACTTGTCCTCTAACTATGGCCTAGATGGCCCTGTCACTACTACTGAAGTTGTACTATAGGCTCTAGATAGCAAATAACCATGCCCTCTTCCTTTACTTGGTGACCACTAAGATGGTGCACTAGAACCTTGCATCATTGAAGGTGTAGAAAACCTTGGCTTCTTGGCCCCCTCAAACCTTTGTCTTAGAAACTGAGTAGGCCTTTTCTTGGAAATAGCCTCTCTCTTCTCCTTGACTGACTATTCAATCCTTCGGATAGACTCTACAAATGTGGCAAACCGTTCCTAGTTCTCTAAAGAAACAACAGGTGTTGTCATCTCGACACTCAAACCTTTCTCAAACCGTCTGATCCTCTCATCATCTATCTTCGCCATGTGAGGACAAAACCTCAGCAACTCCAAAAACTTGGCTTCATACTCAGTGATGTTCATAGATCCTTGGTGCAGACACTCAAGCTAACTGATCTTCTCGTCTAGATATGTCTTCAGGAAGTATCAATTAACGAACTCCCACTAGAAAATGTCCCAATCGATCACCTCATCGGGTCGCTTCTCCTCTTCGATGGCCCACTAGTGGCCAGCAATACCTTTCAGAAGGTAGATAGTATGCTTGACTTTGTCTGCTTCAGGGATGTCAAGGATCTAGAAGGCCTTCTCAAGACCTTTCAGCCACAGATCTGCATCCGCTCGATCAGATGTTCCAGCATAATCTAAAGCTCTGACTCGGCGAAGCCGCTCGAAGGTCTTCCCAATACCCGATTATTCCTTACAGGGGACCAGTGCTCTTGGCAGAGGCACATGTAATCTCTCCACCGTGAGATTCATTATTTCCATAACCTATCCCATGAGGTGCTGGTAGAGAAGATTCTCAAGAATGACTGTGTGACATCCAACTTACAAAACACAAGATTAACCAATGCGGAAGCGTATCATTTGCAGTGGAATTACTGAAAATCACTGAAAAATAAAACTTTTTGCAAAGAGATCCAATCATAGGAAACTCTTATAACAAAAACCATAGTATAACAATTACATCCTGGTTCAAAAGTACATAACTTGTTCCATCTCTTCTCGAGGATTACAACATCAGCTATCCTATCAACATTACGTACAGACAACATAAAACCTTGAGGCATCAAGCCAAAATCTCAAGTCGATGATAAAAGCACTATCTATAAATCCTGAGGACCTGAGAGTACAGAGACGACACATAGGACTACTATCTATATGACTTGACAGTCAGTGCCTCCACCTGAGATCTCACTGCTGTCCAAGCTGTTGCTTTCCTTTTCCTGCAAAAGAGTATCTGCCTCTTTGTCCACATCCACCTAAAAATGTTGGATCCCACGGGGGTGAGACAATTGTAAATTGCCCAAGTGAGAGATATAACTCTCTGCAAAAACATTATTATTGCAATTAAAGATATGAAACTAAGAAGAGGATAAGCAATTTAAAGCATTCTCAACTTTGAAAGCATTGCAACTATTTATGATAGAGCAATATATCATCTATTCTTTTAATAAGGAATAGGAATGACATGTATATCATTTATTTATCATATTGTACCACCATATCAAATCTGTCTTGTAACACTCATTAACTTAACATGTCACCCATGAAACATTCTTGTTTCAATCTGTTGGCCTTAGCCAATCTGCTAAACATATAAGGAATTACATCAACCATGTACTCATATATCATTAATACATGCATTGGGTTATTACCAATCCTGTGTCATCATTACAGGCATTGAGCCTCTGCCAGGTATTGGACTCTTCCAAACCTGATTACACCGCCAGGCATTGGACTTTAACCAACCCTGATTACAGGCATTACACCTCTGCCAGGTATTGGATTTCTCCAAACCTGATTACACAGCCAGACATTGGACTCTAACCAATCCTGATTTCACAGCCAGACATTGGACTTTAACCAACCCTGATTTCACAGCTAGGCATTGGACTTTAACCAACCCTGATTTCACAGCCAGGCATTGGACTTTAACCAACCCTGATTACACAGCCAGTCATTGGACTTTAACCAATCCTGATTACACCGCCAGGCGTTGGACTCTAACCAACCCTGATTTCACAGCCAGGCATTGGACTTTAACCAACCCTGATTACAGGCATTACACCTCTGTTAGGTATTGGACTTTAACCAAACCAAATTACACAGCCAGGCATTGGTCCGTAACCAACCCTGATCACAGGCATTAAGCCTCTGCCAGGTATTGGACTTTAACCAATCCTGATTACATGGATCTTGGGATATTCATCCCTATAATTCATCATTGATTATCACATCCTTCTCTAGGCTTTGAGCCCGGAGGTTAGCCTTCATAGCTTTTCACATTCTTTATTTAATACAATGGTTCCTTTTATTATCTTTATTAAAACATAAACTTTTCTTACAAGAACTTTTATAATCATCTTAGTACCTCTCATTATGCCACAATTACTCTCATGGCTCATAAGGCCCATGAAACATCTGGTCACCTCTTAATAGGCAACATATAACCATTTGGCTCACTAGGCCATTACAAACATCTTGTCACCTCTCACTAGGTAACAATTAACCTTATGGCTCTCTAGGCCATTAAAAACATCTTGTCACCTATCACTAGGCAACATCTAATCATATGGCTCACATGGCCATTCAACATCTTGTCACCTATCACTAGGCAACATCTAATCATTTTATCTCTTGTAATATAATAGTAACACCACTATTCCCTTAATAGGGTTAGGGCTTACTATTCACATCACTTTGGGGTTTCTAATGTCCCATTACCCAATTTAGGGTTAGGGTTTCCCATATCACATTAGGATTTCATAGTTATCAAAGTATATCAACTTTGAGATGCTAACAGTGAAGTCTTTCATATCTTGATGTATCACTTACCTCATTACTTCCAACTTTCTTAAGTTATTAGCTTATCTTGGATTAAGGTATTTCCCATCTTAATCCTTTCATCCACTAACCTATCACTCTTACCATGAAGTGCATATGTTATACATAAGAATGGTCCAATTATCTTTAATGATATGGACTTATCTCAGGATACGGCATTGCTTACAATAAGCTTGCGTATAATCAATCATTTATGATATTTCACCCTTATAAGGCTTTACCCACTATTTTATTAATTAGGGTTCTGGGTTGCATCATGTTATCCAAGATCAAGGCTTCATGTATTATAACTCCAATTAGAGTTTCACATACCTTTACCCTTTATTAGGGCTTTGGGATTTCACATGCTATCATACTTCATTAGAGTTAGGATTGCATGTAGCATCACCCTCCATTAGGCTTTCACATCTCATTTCCTATACTTAATGTTTACTATTCATCCCAACTAGGGGTTTCTCATGGCATCAACCTGAATTAGGGTTTCTTATGGAATCAACCTCAATTAGGGTTTATATGGAATCAACCTCAATTAGGGATTCACATGGAATCAACCTCAATTAGGGATTCACATTGAATCAACCTCAATTAGGGATTCCAATGTTGATTCCTTCAATCATTGAATTCATGGAACCAATCATCAATTGGACCTATCCTCATACTTCAATTGAGTTAAATAGGTCAACCTTAAACTTATTTGACCCTCATTTCACCCTCAATTAGCCATCAATTAGGGTTTGATTCAATTGAATTATGGTTTGGAATCGATGATCCTTCAACACTAATCAATGCAAGATTAGTTACTTTGAAACCATTGAACCATCATCCAAATTGAACATGACCTGACCCCAAACGGTCTTGAGGTCGTTTGGATGACCTCCAAACGGTCTTGAGACCGTTTTCCCATCATATCATCAAAATCCAAGTCAACCAATTAAGGTTTGGATCATTGGATTGATCACAAAATCAGCAACTGATTACACTTTAACTTAGTAACATTGGATCATATATTGCTTAATCATACTCAGCCCTAGACCTCCAAACGGTCTTGGGTGACCTTCAAACGGTCTTGAGACCGTTTGGCTCATCCAACCCTTGGATTCTAGTGAAATTCATCAAGGTTTGGTCTATTGAGTTGATCAACAAATCAGCAATTGATTGCCTTGTAACTTGGTAACTTTGGACCTTCAAATAGGCAACCATACTTAACCCTAGACCTCCAAACAGTCTTGGGTGATCCCCAAACGGTTTGGAAACCGTTTGGGTGATCCCCAAACGGTTTTGAAACCGTTTGGGATAATAAACCCAAAATCTCAAATTAACTCATTGGAATTTCAGTACTAATGTCAATTAGGGTTTGCCTAATTGATTAGCCTTCAACTCACGATTCCTTGGGAATTAACCCCTCAAATTTGGAGGGTCATTAACCAAAATCATTAGGAACAGTAATCCCAAACGGTCAACCCTTGTTCAACTCCACCAAACGGTTTTGAAACCGTTTTCCCAAAACGGTCAAGTTAATCAGGTTAAAAATCAGCACTTAATTCAATTCGATTTGCCTAATTGATTAGCCTTCAACCTATGATTACTTTGGAGTTAACCCCTCAACTTTGTAGGGTAATTATAACACATAAATAGGAACAAGATTACCAAACGGTCAACCCTTGGTCAACTCCACCAAACGGTTTTGAAACCGTTTTCCCAAAAAGGTCAAGTTAATCAGGTTGAAAATCAGCACTTAATTCAATTAGGTTTCCCTAATGGATTAGCCTTCAACTCACGATTCCTTTGGAGTTAATCCCTCAAATTTGTAGGGTTATCAAAAAACATAATTATGAACAAAAATATTAAACGTTCTACCATTGGTCAACCATATCAAATGGTTTTGAAACCGTTTTCCCCCAAACGGTTTCAAATTGTTTGCTCTCAAACGGTTTTGGTGAAACCGCATGAGAAACTAATTGAAACCGTTTGGCTTTGATATTTGGTGAGGTGCTTGCTTATGATGATTTCATCATCATCAAGCTATAAACCCACGAAACCTTCTGTGATTTCCATGGAAATTTCATCAATCAACCAAACTTAATTTCAGAAATGTAGAATTGATCACCAATTGATAAGGAATTGATTGCAATAATAAAATCAAGGGTTCAAGTTATAAAACCCACCTCCAAATGAGCTCCAAAGCTCCAAGCTCACGCCAACAATGGTGTATGAAGCTTTTGCAACTACCCCTAGGCTCGTCCTCAAGCTTTTGGATGAAAAAAGTTGGCTAGGGTTGAAGAGGAGATCAGATTAAGAAGAAATCCATAATTTATTTTTAATTTCCACCATGGAATCGTGATGATCCAAGGTCAAGAACTTACCAACAGGTTGGATCTCGTTCTCCTGATGCTCCTATCCTCCCTTGAGCTCATCCAAAGCAAGGGAAGAAGAAAGGGCCGAAAAAGCCTTCGTTTGGGCTAGGAAAGAGTCTTTCCATGAGAGAGAAAATGCATTATTAAAATGCATTTCATTCCAAAATTGGTGCCGCCTCTTCCCCCTTTGATTCCTTGGATACGAGGCTATCCAAATTGCCTCTTATGCCTTTCAATTATCTTCAATTTAAAGAAAATCAAATTAAGCACCTTAGATTATATTATACTAATATCCATATGTGAGTGGGTTTTCTTTTTCTTATAATAATGGTGAGTGGAATTTCACCTCCATAGGATATGCTCGTTCCTTTGCAAGGCTTAAGCTCGTCCACACACATCGTAATACAACCAAATTAATTTTGGTTGAAGTCCCCTTCAATTATTTTATTTATTTTTGCATTAAATTGAATTAGGGTTTCAATTAGGCTTAAATCTTGATTATTTTAATATCAAGATTCTCTCTCCTCCAACTTAATTCAAATGAGGCTCCCTCCTCATTTTCGTTGCTCTAAATGATGTCAATAAACATTAGGGACCTTATTGAAGTGGTAATTTGCATATTGAATCCTAGGTTTTGGGTAAATTGCACATTACACCAAAACAGGGTTTTAATGCACAAACATTGCTTTATCAGCTCTTTCTTGGTACTCAGGCTTCCATAAGCCATACCTCTGCATCATATTCACTCTCATGATGCTTCAACACATGAGGAACATATTATCATGCATAATTTGCACTTAAACCCCTCAACTTGGGTAATTTGCACTTTAGTCCAAAACAACAAAACATTGATTTCAACAATGTTAAAAAAGGACTAGAATTGCAACATAGGTTCCTCTTGAGGCCTAATTACTTTTCACAAGATAGGATTAAGCATTTAATCACCTTTCTTAATCAAAACACCTAGGGTTAAAGTATAACCCAGGTCAGGGATGTTATAAATTATCCCTCCCTTATAAGGATTTCGTCCCCAAAATCCAGATAAAGGAAGACAGATGTATTTTATTCATCATACTATCTAGTCTTCGCATATCATTTCCTTATTCATGTTCTTATCTTATGAGGAGTATACTTTTAATTCCTCATACACATGCTCATATGAGGTTATCTCATATTTCTTTTTCTTATGCTTAGAACAGGACACATTTATCCATTCCATGCTTCTTATTTCTTAATACTCATTAGATTGTATCATAATGACTGCTTGATCAGAGCAATCAAAAAGATTACAATCTAAGAGTTTCCATACCCACTTTATCATCAATAGTTGTGTACCTGGCCAGGGTATATAAATACTGAGATTAAGTAGTATGCACTTTCTATGCTATTATATTCCTTCTTTTTCATATTATCACAAATATAAGATTTAACATCACTGGATTTTATCCAGGCATCTCTTCAATACCTCATCTTCTTCTCATAGAGGTAAGAACAACATGAAACATCTATAATGTTTATTATGCAAAATATAAGTCCTCATAGGACTAATCAAAGAAAGCTCAATCAACTACCTTCCCAATTAACTCAGGAAATCATAAAAAGACATATAATAATGATATTATTTTGTCTAACCTGTCATGATTCGTGGATTATGCACTGCCTCAGGATGATTCTACCTCAGAGGTTGATTCACCATAACATTTCTGGCTGATTAATCTCTTTCCAGATGTCCAACTTGTCTACACAAGTAGCAAATTCTGGGTGCCACATATGGTCTAGAGGGTTCTTTACCCTTTCTATATGACCATTGCCTTGGTGCACTAGGTCCTGATTGTACTAGTGGTACCAAAATCTTTCCCTTTTTGGAATTATTAGGCCTCCGTCCCTAGATTTGGATAAGCCTTTTCTCAATTCTCTCTTCCTTGTTCTTTGTTGGAGAATTCTTTACAATATGTCCAGGCTTTCTACACCTTTAGCAAATTCTGCTTTTGGATTGAAACCTATTCTTTCCTTCACTATTTATTGATTCAACAGGCTGAGGTTGAGCATAGACTTGTTCTAAATCCAGAACTTCATCATTTCCCATTGCTTCCACCTACCGATGCGGATTACATATTCTGTTGATATCCAAAACATCATCATTGGGAGCTGGTAATCTAGGTTGCACTGCTAGTGCTCGATCCACTAAATACATTATGGTTGCCCTAAATTCCCCAACAGTGATTCCCAAGGAAGGATTTCTTATCACAGTTGGATTAGCTAGGGGGTTCTCAGGCAATTGTCCCTCTCTTGCCTGCTCCCCTGCACCTCTTCTTGGTGCAGCATTGCTGCTTTCTGCAGCAGACTCCTCATGTGACCCAGTCATCTTCAAGTTCTTCTTCTCCTATATGAGCAGAAGACATTATCAGATACACTGGATGACACTAGAACAGACTCTACTACCTTAGTCCTATGTCTCTGTAGACTCAGCGAACCTAGAGCTCTGATACCACTAAATTACGACATCCAACTTACAAAACACAAGATTAAGCAATGTGGAAGCGTATCATTTGCAGCGGAATTACTGAAAATCACTAAAAATTAAAACTTTTTGCAAAGAGACCCAATCATAGGAAACTCTTATAACAAAAACCATAGTACAACAATTACATCCTGGTTCAAAAGTACATAACTTGTTCCATCTCTTTGCAAGGATTACAACATCAGCTGTCCTATCAACATTATGTACAGACAACATAAACCTCGAGGCATCAAGCCAAAATCTAAAGTCGATGATAAAAGAACTATCTATAAATCTCGAGGACCTGAGAGTACAGAGACGACACATAGGAGTACTATCTATATGACTTGACAGTCAGTGCCTCCACCTGAGATCTCACTGCTGTCCAAGCTGTTGCTTTCCTTTTCCTGCAAAAGAGTATCTGCCTCTTTGTCCACATCCACCTAAAAATGTTGGATCCCACGGGGGTGAGACAATTGTAAATTGCCCCAGCAAGAGATATAACTCTCTGCCAAAACATTATTATTGCAATTAAAGATATGAAACTGAGCAGAGGATAAGCAGTTTAAAGCATTCTCAACTTTGAAAGCATTGCAACTATTTATGATAGAGCAATATATCATCTATTCTCTTAATAAGGAATAGGAATGACATGCATATCATTTATCTATCATATTGTACCACCATATCAAATCTGTCTTGTAACACTCATTAACTTGACATGTCACCCATGAAACATTCTTGTTTCAATCTGTTGGCCTTAGCCAATCTACTAAACAGATAAGGAATTATATCAACCATGTACTCATATATCATTAATACATGCATTGGGTTATTAACAATCCTGTGTCATCATTACAGGAATTGAGCCTCTGCGAGGTATTGGACTCTTCCAAACCTGATTACACCGCCAGGCATTGGACTTTAACCAACCCTGATTACAGGCATTACACCTCTTCCAGGTATTGGATTTCTCCAAACCTGATTACACAGCCAGGCATTGGACTCTAACCAATCCTGATTTCACAGCCAGGCATTGGTCTTTAACCAACCCTGATTTCACAGCCAGACATTGGACTTTAACCAACCCTGATTTCACAGCCAGGCATTAGACTTTAACCAACCTTGATTACACAACTAGGCATTGTACTTTAACCAATCCTGATTACACCGCCAGGCGTTGGACTCTAACCAACCCTGATTTCACAGCTAGGCATTGGACTTTAACCAACCCTGATTAGAGGCATTACACCTATGCCAGGTATTGGACTTTAACCAAACCTCATTACACAGCCAGGCATTGGTCTGTAACCAACCCTGATTACAGGCATTAAGCCTCTTCCAGATATTGGACTTTAACCAATCCAGATTACATGGAACTTGGGATATTCATCCCTATAATTCATCATTGATTATCACATCCTTCTCTAGGTTTTGAGCCCTGAGGTTAGCCTTCATAGATTTTCACATTCTTTATTTAATACAATGGTTCCTTTTATTATGTTTATCAAAACATTAACTTTTCTTACAAGAACTTTTATAATCATCTTAGTACCTCTCATTATGCCACAATTATTCTCATGGCTCATAAGGCCCATGAAACATATGGTCACCTATTAATAGGTAACATATAACCATTTGGCTCACTAGGCCATTAAAAACATCTTGTCACCTCTCGCTAGGTAACAATTAACCTTATGGCTCTCCAGGCCATTAAAAACATCTTGTCACCTATCACTAGGCAACATCTAATCATATGGCTCACAGGGCCATTCAACATCTTGTCACCTATCACTAGGAAACATCTAATCATATGGCTCACAGGGCCATTCAACATCTTGTCACCTATCACTAGGCAACATCTAATCATTTTATCTCTTGTAATATAATAGTAACACCACTATTCCCTTAATAGGGTTAGGGCTTACTATTCACATCACTTTGGGGTTTCTCATGTCCCATTACCCAATTTAGGGTTAGGGTTTCCCATCTCACATTAGGATTTCATAGTTATCAAAGTATATCAACTTTGAGATGCTAACAGTGAAGTCTTTCATATCTTGATGTATCACTTACCTCATTACTTCCAACTTTCTTAAGTTATTAGCTTATCTTGGATTAAGGTATTTCCCATCTTAATCCTTTCATCCACTAACCTATCACTCTTACCATGAAGTGCATAGGTTATACATAAGAATGGTCCAATTATCTTTAATGATATGGACTTATCTCAGGATAAGGCATTGCTTACAATAAGCTTGCCTATAATCAATCATTTATGATATTTCACCCTTATAAGGCTTTACCCACTGTTTTATTTATTAGGGTTCTGGGTTGTCATCATGTTATCCAAGATCAAGGCTTCATGTATTATAACTCCAATTAGAGATTCACATACCTTTACCCTTTATTAGGGCTTTGGGATTTCACATGCTATCATACTTCATTAGAGTTAGGATTGCATGTAGCATCACCCTCCATTAGGCTTTCACATCTCATTGCCTATACTTAATGTTTACTATTCATCCCAACTAGGGGTTTCTCATGGCATCACCCTCAATTAGGGTTTATTATGGAATCAACCTCAATTAGGGTTTACATGGAATCAACCTCAATTAGGGATTCACATGGAATCAACCTCAATTAGGGATTCACATTGAATCAACCTCAATTAAGGATTCTAATGTTGATTCCTTCAATCATTGAATTCATGGAACCAATCATCAATTGGACCTATCCTCATACTTCAATTGAGTTAAATAGGTCAACCTTCAACTGATTTGACCCTAATTTTACCCTCAATTAGCCATCAATTGGGGTTTGATTCAATTGAATTAGGGTTTGGAATCGATGATCCTTCAACACTAATCAATGCAAGTTTAGTTACTTTGAAACCATTGAACCATCATCCAAATTGAACATGACCTGACCCAAAACGGTCTTGAGGTCGTTTGGATGACCTCCAAACGGTTTTGAGACCGTTTTCCCATCATATCATCAAAATCCAAGTCAACCAATTAAGGTTTGGATCATTGGATTGATCACAAAATCAGCAATTGATTACACTTTAACTTAGTAACATTGGATCATCAATTGCTTAACCATACTCACCCCTAGACCTCCAAACGGTCTTGGGTGACCTCCAAACGGTCTTGAGACCGTTTGGATGAGCTCCAAATGGTCTTGAGACCGTTTGGCTCATCCAACCCTTGGATTCTAGTGAAATTCATCAAGGTTTGGTCTATTGAGTCGATCAACAAATCAGCAATTGATTGTATTGTAACTTGGTAACTTTGGACCTTCAAATAGGAAACCATACTTAACACTAGACCTCCAAACGGTATTGGGTGATCCCCAAACGGTTTTGAAACCGTTTGGGTGATCCCCAAACGGTTTTGAAACCGGTTGGGCTAATCAACCCAAAATCTCAAATTAACTCATTGGAATTTCAGCACTAATTGCAATTAGGGTTTGCCTAATTGATTAGCCTTCAACTCATGACTCCTTGGGAATTAACCCCTAAAATTTGGAGGGTCATTAACCAACATCATTAGGAACAGTAATACCAAACGGTCAACCCTTTTTCAACTCCACCAAACGGTTTTGAAACCGTTTCCCGAAAAGGTCAAGTTAATCAGGTTGAAAATCAGCACTTAATTCAATTCGATTTGCCTAATTGATTAGCCTTCAAACTATGATTCCTTTGGAGTTAACCCCTAAAATTTGGAGGGTAATTATCCCACATAATTAGGAACAATATGCCCAAATGTTCAACTCCACCAAACGGTTTTGAAACCGTTTTCCCAAAAAGGTCAAGTTAATCAGGTTGAAAATCAGCACTTAATTCAATTAGGTTTCCCTATTTGATTAGCCTTCAACTCACGATTCCTGTGGAGTTAATCCCTCAAATTTGGAAGGTTATCAACCGACATAATTATGAACAGTAATCGTAAACGGTAAACCCTTGTTCAAACATCTCAAATGGTTTTGAAACCGTTTT
Source organism: Alisma plantago-aquatica (assembly GCA_963693085.1). Classification (NCBI taxonomy): domain Eukaryota; kingdom Viridiplantae; phylum Streptophyta; class Magnoliopsida; order Alismatales; family Alismataceae; genus Alisma; species Alisma plantago-aquatica. The sequence continues at coordinate 515,869,332 of OY856410.1, read as the reverse complement.
CCCCCAAATGGTTTCAAACTGTTTGCTCTCAAACGGTTTTGGTGAAACCGCATGAGCAACTAATTGAAACCGTTTGGCTTTGATATTTAGTGAGGTGCTTGCTTATGATGATTTCATCATCATCAAGCTCTAAACCCACGAAACCTGCTGTGATTTCCATGGAAATTGCATCAATCAACCAAACTTAATTTCAGAATTGTAGAATTGATCACCAATTGATAAGGAATTGATTGCAATAATAAAATCAAGGGTTCAAGTTATAAAACCCGCCTCCAAATGAGCTCCAAAGCTCCAAGATCATGGCAAAAATGGTGGATGAAGCTTTTTCAACTCCCCCTAGGCTCGTACTCAAGCTTTTGGATGAAAAAAGTTGGCTAGGGTTGAAGAGGAGATCGGATTAAGAAGAAATCCATAATTTATTTTCAATTTCCACCATGGAATTGTGATGAACCAAGGTCAAGAACTTACCAACAGGTTGGAGATCGTTCTCATGATGATCCTATCCTCCCTTGAGCTCATCCAAAGCAAGGGAAGAAGAAAGGAACGAAAAAGCCTTTGTTTGGGCTAGGAAAGAGTCTTTTTATAAGAAATTCCATGAGAGAGAAAATGCATTATTAAAATGCATTTAATTCCAAAATTGGTGCCGCCTCTTCCACATTTGATTCGTTCGATACGAGGCTATCCCAATTGCCTATTATTCCTCTCAATTATCTTCAATTTAAAGAAAATCAAATTAAGCACCTTAGATTATATTATACTAATATCCATATGTGAGTGGGTTTTCTTTTTCTTATAATAATGGTGAGTGGAATTTCACCTCCTTAGGATATGCTCGTGCCTTTGCAAGGCTTACACTACTACAGAAATAGCATTCAGTGTCGCTTTTCTGGGCATCGGTTATTAAGGAAAACCGACGCCTATCATATAAGGCGTCGGTTGTTTAAGAAAACCGACGTCTATATTCGAAGACCAGCCAGACACGGGTACCGCTTTGTATTAAGTGTCGGTTGTTTATAAAAAACCGACGCTTAAAGTCGCCCGCAAAATCCATTTTTCGATAAAAAAATAGTGTCATTGTCAGCGTCGGTTATATACCTAGAAAACCGACGCCTATGTGCGATGAAAATTTGTGCCAAAAATGTCACTTTCAGCGTCGGTTATCCTTGTATAACCGACGCTGAAGGTGGTTCCCGCCAAACATTTTCATGAAAATATCGTCCAATTGGACGTCGGTTGTTGCAAACAACCGACGCTAAAGATGTTTAGGCGTTGGTTGTTTAAAACAACCGACGCTATTTGGGAACTTATAACCCGCGATCGCCCGACTCTTCCCCTTTCTTCTGTTTCATTGCTACCCTATTTCCCTGTTGCGGCGATTTCTCCAGCGATTTCTCTACTGCTGCTGCTAGTTTTTCTCCGGCGCTTCTCTCCGGCGCCCCATCTCCGGCGTCCCCTCTCCGACGCCCCTCTCCGGCACGTTTCTTCTCCACCGCCCCTGCTGCCCGCCTCTGCTGCCCGCCCTGTTGCTCCAACCGCCTGCGCCGCCGCCACGCCTGAGAACCGGCGCTGCCGCCACGCCTGGTGCCCACCTGCCTGCCCACCGCCGCCCTAGCTCCTTTCTTCCTGCTCACGCCTGGAGCCACCCCCTTCTTCCTGCTTTGACCACCACTGTTGGAAAAGGTATGTAAGCTGCTTTCAGTGATTAATGATTGGTACTACTGGTTTCCTTATATACTAGTAATGCATGATTAGTTTTACTAATTTCCTTGCTGCTTTCAGTGATTAATGATTGGTACTACTGGTTAGTATTACTTTAGTGATTACTTTAATTCAACAATTCATAGTTTGTTATTTACAATTACTGATCTACTTGCCGATTTTAATGATTAGAGATACTGATTAATAGTAAGTATTGATGAATACTTAGTTAATTACTGATTTGTTGATTAGATATGTATAGAAGTTCCTTATAAATATATTTTTTATATACACATACATGTAATTTTGTATAAAATACATGATGTAGTGTGATCTTAAATCCTAGAGTGTACCCCTTTTGTTCTATGATGGTACCTATGACCCTAAATACATCCATAAGGGTCTATTGTATCCTAAAGAAGATTTATTTCTTACTTCTGCCCTAATTTTTATATGGATCTTAATCTTATATCGCTTACTCATAAATAAGGAAATATCCTCCCTTATGACCACCTTGATGTGTATGTCCCATATAATCCACATGTTGGACCCTAATGATACAAATTTTTTATGTTGAAAACGAATGTATGTTTCAAGTGTTGAACCTAATGTTGGACAATGTGTTTGTTATAGGTGGTACACATTTATTATATAAGAATGACATCACATGTGTTTGTTGGCCTAGAAAGTCAACAATCATTGTTCTTTATATTACTTGTACATTGGTATATATAAATTAGAATGAACAATCACTAAATTATATACTGTTTGTATGGAGTCCGGCTTCATTGTAGATATCTATTATTGTGTTTGTTGGCCTAGAAACCCGTCCAAGATTGACTCATTAGGAGTAAATCTTGGATAGTCCCCGGTTTGGTACTGTTCTTGAACACCTAATCTCACTTAGGATGTAAGTGTATAATGTGTATTGGGTTTTCGAGAAAATTTTGGTAGCATTTCCCCGTTTGTTCTCTAAGTACATATGTACTTAGAGAACAGCGGGGAAATGCTGCCGAAATTTTCTTGAAAACCCAATACACATTATACACTTACTAGTGAGATTAGGTGTTCAAGGATGGGATAGGTGGTACACATTTATTATATATAAGAATGACATCACATGTGTTTGTTGGCCTAGAATGTGAACAATCATTGTTTTTTATATTACTTGTACATTGGTATAAATTAGAATGAACAATCACTAAATTATATACTGTTTGTATGGAGTCCGGCTTTATTGTAGATATCTATTATTGTGTTTTTTGGCCTAGAAACCCGTCCAAGATTGACTCATTAGGAGTAAATCTTGGATAGTCCCCGGTTTGGGACTGTTCTTGAACACCTAATCTCACTTAGGATGTAAGTGTATAATGTGTATTGGGTTTTTGAGAAAAGTTTGGTAGCATTTCCCCGTTTGTTCTCTAAGTACATATGTACTTAGAGAACAGCGGGGAAATGCTGCCGAAATTTTCTCGAAAACCCAATACACATTATACACTTACTAGTGAGATTAGGTGTTCAAGGATGGGATAGGTGGTACACATTTATTATATATAAGAATGACATCACATGTGTTTGTTGGCCTAGAATGTTAAACCCAATATTCTATATCGACGATCCTGCGAATGATAAATGGTCGGTTGTTCTTCATGGTTAAAGACAGTTCATTGAAGATCCTATAGATGAAGAAGAGTACTATGATAAGTATGATGACTCCAGTCCATTCTCAGTTGGGTTGCCCACTCCACAAAATATTGAAGCTAATGATGACTTATATGTGCGCGGAGATCACAATGAAGGATTGTTAATTGATAAAAGATCACAATTTTAGAGACATGTATGTTAATACAAATGCTAAATGTTTGCCTTTTTCTAGTTAATACAAATGCTAAATGTTTTCCTTTTTCTAGTTAATACAAATGCTAAATGTTTGCCTTTTTCTAGTTAATACAAATGCTAAATGTTTGCATTTTAAATGACATTTTCAAATGGCTGACCATGATGAGCATGATGTCCATGATGAGCATGAAGTCCATGATGAGCATGCTGTCCATGACGAGCATGGCGAGGATACTAATGTAAGTTCTAAAAACATATCCTGTATTTCTATAAAATTCATTATCTTCTAGTTATGTCATATATCCTATATTTCTATATTGGGCTAATTTAGTGTGTTTTATTTTTGTCAAATTTTAGGTTGATGCACCTGTACCCACTGAAGCACTGGAGCAACTTGATGCGCAGCACCAAACACTTAACAAGAAAAGGGGCATCACTCTGTTGAAGAAGTTATTAGCGCTAAGTGGTAGTGGATCCAAATTGGTGGTGGAGTTTGATAATGGAGGAAATCCAATTGGAGTGAACCGCAATAATTTTGTAAACTATCTTGGGTGTACCACTCGGAGCCATTGTGGTGTTAAGTATGACAATTGGCATAAAGTTCCTCAAGGGAAAAAAGACTTGATATGGAAGGATTTATGCGTGAGTTATTATTATTTGCAATTCTATTTTGTAGATTACAAATTCTATTATTTGCAATTCTATTTTGGATACTAGTTAATAACATTTCTATTTTACAAAATCTGTTTGCATTGGATGAGAAGTTGCATCGTAAAAATGTGATGCAACGCGCTGGAAAGATGCTTAGGAATTATAGGACAAATCTGAACAGAGAATACATAACAGAGGGTGATAAGAAGAAGAAGTCAGCCCTTGAACAATGGAACTTCTTGGACAAAGAAGATTGGGACAATTTTGTTGCTTCAAGAAAATCTGAAGAATTCAAGGTATTAGGCGTCACTCCCAATTTAATTAATATACATTGTATTCACCTATTCAAGATTAACATTTAGTGCTACTAACCAAATCTTTAATGTGCATACTAAGTAGGCCCTCAGTGACGCACAAAAAGCAAGGCGTGCACTGAATGTGCATGAACACACTATGGGTCCAAAAGGCTATGCAAGCGTTCGCCAAAGACTACAGGAGGAGTCTGCGGCTACTCAGGAGTCTGCTCCTACTCAAGAGTCTGCCACACCCATGCCTCACCATGATATCTGGATAGCTGGCAGGCAAAACAAGAAGGGTGAAATAAAGAAGCCTGTAACTGCTGAAGCGGCTGCAAAAATGGTAAAATACAACTCTTAGAGAAATCGTTTGAATATTGATTATTTGTGGTGTTAACTTACCAATTTCTGTTTATGGTGATTAGCGGGAGCTGCACGAGCAGAGGAAACAAGGCACGTTCATCCCTCAAGGCACAAGGGATGAATTGACAGTTGCTCTGGGTAACCCAGAGCATCCTGGACGTGTTAGAGGTGCCGGCGCTGGTGTTGGCATCAAAGCATTCTTTGGGCCATCCCAGCGCAAACCCAGAGCGGGACTTTCTCAAGAAGAGGTAACCTATTCTTTTTTTAGAATGTTACTGCAAAAGGAAATTCATTAATAAGAAGCTAATGTTTCTTTTATCCATGTATAGGAGAATAAGAGAGTTGAGGATTTAGTTGCTAAGAAGGTCAACGATGTAGTTGCTGAGAAGGTCAAGGAAGAATTGTTGCGGTGGCAGGCATCTCAGGCTTCCAATACGCCTATGGCGACCCACTCTTCTCCTGATGCACAGACTGCAAGTAATCCTGGAGACCCATCGTCTAGCACGTCTGCTGTAAGTATTGTTTATGACATTGTAGCTAGTCTTTTCAAGATGATATGTTTTCAAGATTATATGTATATATGTATAACATTCTTTACGTAAATTTGTAGGCATTGAAGCCATGCCGCTTAAGAATACAAGACTATGTTGTTGCAGAGGCGCAAGCTTACCCGTCCCTTCCTGGGGAAAGGTTTCACGGGACTCCAATGCCACAGGGCTATGTTCGTGTGGGCCCATTACGTGTGTTACCCGATTGGAGGGAAGTTGTGTTGCCATATGCCCACCCAGATATTGATACACTTGGTGAGGCAGAAGGCGGGGTCATATTGTGGCCCAAAGCAGATGTCGTCTACACGACTGAAATTGTAAGATAAATTTACATTGATTTAGACTGTTAATGTGTATATATTATGTCAACTGATCTGAAATTATATATACAGGTTAAAAAGAAGACACCAGGAGCACCTAGGCCTCCACCTCCACTTCCCGCATTACCAACTTGGGTTCCAACTGACCTAACATACCCGTTAGGTCCTGCTTTTAGGGGAATGGCATGTTGGCTACGTGCACATAATATACATTGCCCTATAATAGTTTCTTTAGATGCAGATTATGCAGGTCGATCATACGATAGCTCTTTATTTATACAAGATATTATTGAGCTGTTTATGTATGATTGGCTGAATACATCAATGATAGAGACATGGATAAGGTGAGATCTTGTTTATACATCCATATACCTTGTGTAAGATCCGGTGATCTGGTTTCTTATATATTAATGCATACGTAATACATGTTTTACAGCTACTTAGTCGAAGATCATTGCAAACAATTTGCATTTGATCATGTGGGATTTTTGATTCCATCATTGATTAGTATGGTAGCTAAAGACCCTGATAATGTTCAACAATACTGTATAGATGCTTTTACAATTTTTGGTCAGCAAAAGAAGACGATAATAATAGCTCCATTCAATGTCAAGTAAGTTTACTTTATTTATAATTTGGACTTAAGAAAATTCCATTTTTATTGTGCATTTTGAGTTATTAATTGTTAACTTTTTACCTCTAGCGGTAAACATTGGGAGTTACTAGTTATTGTCCCCGGGACATTCACTGTTTATTATCTAGATCCCGCGGGAAGTACATTAAACACTAAAATTGGACACATAATGAGAATGCCATTATTCTGGTGAGAAATATTTCATTTTTGTATCTGTTAACATATGTTATTACATTACTATTTACTTATGTAATTTACTGTGTTATATTAACATGTAGGGGTTTAGATGCATTCAAAAAGGCTGGAGGAACGGTCCCAAGGAAAAAGAACCACCCAATAAATTGGGAGAACGTACAAGTAAGTTCCCGACTCCAATGTATATATTATTGATGTGAATTGTGCTTAGTTGTATTATTTTGTATGTTTCAATTTATAGTGCGCTACACAAGACAATGGCTGGGCATGCGCATACTATGTGATGTGATTTATGCAGATGATTATCAAATATGCCGCATTGGACATCGATACCATACATGAGGTATTATATATAGTCTCATTAGTTAGTATGAAATATATCAATCTTATCTTATTTTTATATTATTACTTATATATATACATCATTCTCTTTGCAGGTATTTAAAACTGACAACACTACAGGTAAACGCTTAAAAAATATACATGCTCCATATACGATGGAAGCATTAAATGAAGTAAGAGAAGAATGGGCAAAAGCCATACAAGCAGTGGCAACTGTAAGATATAATTGGGATGTTGATAGCGATAATGAATGATACTTTGTAAATGAATATTTCTAAATGTTAATACATGTATTTGAATGTTTCTATATGTGTGAATGTGAGAATTGAATGGATGTCTGAATGTATGTACTTGTCTGAAATTTTCTTTGTGACTTTTGCAGGTTTGCGGCCTGTTTGTAGGCTGATATCAATGGATGTCGTAAACCTACAGTTCAGAAAACTGAACTGCAGGTTCTCATCCTGCTGACCAGCCACAGCAGGCCTGCAAACTGATATGAAAAATATATATATAAATAGGCGTCGGTTATTTATAGAAAACCGTCAGCAAAGACATACAGCGTCGATTATTTATAGATAACCGACGCCTGATGTGGCCAAAGCAGTCCTGGAAATGGCGTCGGATATTCGTATCGAACCGACGCCTATTTAAACAACCAGGCGTCGGTCGTTTGGTATATAACCGACGCCAAAAGGGTTCGCGCCACAGAAAAAGACATCATCTAGGACACTTTATGCGTCGGTTATCAACTAAAAGACCGACGCTACATGGAATATAGGCGTCGGTCTTTTAGTAAATCACCGACGCAGAAAGTGCCCTAGATGACGCCATTTTCTGTGGCACGAACCATTTTCGCATCGGTTGTCTACTAAAAGACTGACGCCTATATGTTAAATAGGTGTTGGTTAAAAAACCGACGCCGAAATGTTCGACCTTTAGCGGCGCCCACATAGGCGTCGGTCGGAAACCGACGCCAAATGGGGTTAAAAGACCGACGCCAAATGAGGTTTCTGTAGTAGTGTTAAGCTCGTCCACACACATCTGAATCCAAACAAATTAATTTTGGTTGAAGGCCCCTTCAATTATTTTATTTATTTTTGCATTAAATTGAATTAGGGTTCCAATTAGGCTTAAATCTTGATTATTTTAATATCAAGATTCTCTCTCCTCCAACTTAATTCAAATGAGGATCCCTCCTCATTTTCTTTGCTCTAAATGATGTCAAGAAACATTAGGGACCTTATTTAAGTGGTAATTTGCATATTGAATCCTAGGTTTTGGGTAAATTGCACATTACACCAAAATAGAGTTTTAATGCACAAACATTGCTTTATCAGCTCTTTCTTGGTACTCATGCTTCCATAAGCCATAAATCTGCATCATATTCACTCTCATGATGATTCAACACATGAGGAACATATTATAATGCATAATTTGCACTTAAACCCCTCAACTTGGGTAATTTGCACTTTAGTCCAAAACAACAAAACATTGATTTCAACAATGTTCAAAAAGGACTAGAATTGCAACATAGGTTCCTATTGAGGCCTAATTACTTTTCACAAGATAGGATTAAGCATTTAATCACCTTTCTTATTCAAAACACCTAGGGTTAAAGTATAACCCAGGTCAGGGATGTTACAGGCTGGGTCGATCTGGGGGACCTCAGGCACCCGATCTTTATGTGCCTACACACTCGCTCCATGAAATGATGCAGCAAAACTTATCTCAATAGCATGTTCTTCATGATATCTAGATATATTTTAGCTTTATCTTCTACTAGGGGCAGGAGTCATTATAAGAAATTCTGTAAAAGTCACAAGAACAAACACAAAGCCTAATCCTAGATCCTTATAGACTTAGCGAGCCTAAAGCTCTGATACCAACTTACTTGTGACATCCCGCCATCACAAAGATAGAGAAACACCACACAAAAATGTGTGGAACCGTCATAAACATCGTATTACTAAAAACACAGGTTAATTAGAACTGATTGTGGAAAGCAGATAAGAAAGAAACTATTACAACCAGATCCACATCCTACAAAGAAACATGTTATATAAATATACATAAACTTGATATATGTCTAAAGCTCATAGGATCTACCTATCCCATGAGCACAAGAGTTCACCACTTGTTTATGTACATAACAGACCTAGTCAGGTCAACAACATGATTAGAAAGCCATATCAACTATACATCGTGAAACCTCATTAAAACACATCCAAGGACCTAAGATTACATGGATGATGACTTTAGTACTCTACTACAAAACAACCACAAAAGCAGCATATCCATCTCTTGCCTTCTACTATTCTTCTTGTTGCTTAGTTGCAATACCACGATCACCGCCACGTCTAGCACGTCCACCTAAAAAGGTTCTAAACAAATGGGGTGAGACACACAGTCCCATCGAGAAACATAACCCCCACCAAAACTATAAAACCTCAAGAGAGCTAGAATAGGTAAAGCAGGTAACTGATATAAGCAGATCATATATGCAACATACTGAGCAAAACTAACTCTGTAACATCTTGCCAAGATATCTTAGAGGCATATAAATAGATAATATATGAAACATGATTGACAAGACAAGTCTTATAGGATCTTATCATAACATCTGAGGAACATGTAATTAGCTACAAGATATAACTAGGGAAACTATACAAACAAGGCCTCAACCAATGTTCCGTGTTTGCCCTAAGCAAATATACTATATGGTTGGATTACGATTTATTATGCCCTGAGGAAGTGAGTCGTACCCCTCAAATCCAACCTTTGGTTGCAAAACCAAAAGCTGGTGCCATACAAGGTCAATGGAAGAGCCAGACTCCATGACCTCATCCTCTTCGTGGTCAGTGCACGATATCCAAAGTAGGACTACAGTCTCTTGCTTAAGTGGCCTATGTCACAAGGTCAGCTCCCGCAGGCTACCCTTTCCTCTAGCCTGCCTCAGTACAGGTCTCGCTGCTAGCATACCTTGAGCCACATGCCTATTCATCATGCTCCTGAGCCATGAACACATTCATTCTCTATCATACTGAGCCATGGGCCTGTTCACCATGCCCTTATACACATCTTGAGTCTACAACCGCAGTTGCACTCTAATCCTCCTATGTTCGGCTAGGAGAAACCCCGCATATTCAACAATATGTGCTCTGGATTAACCTGAAGGGGACCCCATTTCACCATCACCAGCTCCTAACAATGATGGATCTATGGCCAGGGCAAACTACATGAAAGATTCATCTGTAGTTAATTAACATATTTTAAGTGGATTGTAAGATTCAACAAAGTTATGTAACATGTAAACAAAAGTAAACAACATAGATCTCATTATCATGTGTTACATTGTCACTCTTATTCTCAAGGCCATAAACATCATCCTGATCCATCACAAGGATCCAACATTACATGTTACCACTTGGCCTCTTGCCAATCATCAAGATCCATCTCAAGGATCAACATCACAGGGACTCAATCCCATCATAAAGGCACACATTGCCGTTCCATGGGTAACACCCATCATATATCAATGGGTTCATCATAACCCTTGATGTTCCATATCATATCACTATCATACCATCACCATGGCTATTGTCTGATTTCATATCCATACACATGGAACCTGCATGGTTAGCATAATCATATAGAAACAACTGTATTCATACAAGGAACATCTTAAACTTATTGCATATATCAAGAGAGATATAATTATGCTATTGGATGAGCATATCTATGCATGGCATTATCATATATAACTTTCAATCAAGCATTAGGGTTACCAACTGAACACAAGGTACAACCCTCCCTATAGATATATCAGGTAAGGGACAACCCTCACCAAAGGTGTAACATTCATCACTGTCATGGTTAACACTACATAAAGGGCTGACATGGATATCGGTCAACATGTATCTCAAGGTCAGAATGATAACGCCCAACACTCTTATAACATCGATATCGAGCAACGCCCAAGAACCACACAACGGTTAACAACTAACACCCTTCTCGGGTTATCACTAATAACGGGCTAACGTCCTACTGGACATGAGTTAAGATAACACACAGACCGATATCGCCTAAAGCCACGTCAGTCACACAGCGCCATAATGGGCTAACACTTAACAGGTCAATATCGTCCAGGGGTTTCTAGGTGCATAACACCCCATAACGGTTTAGCACCATATCGTGCAACATAGCCAACCTAGCCGATATCATCCATGCATAACTCCATAACGTGCAACAACTCAACAGATCAATAACGCTCTTAACCATAATGGCTAACGCTGCATCATCTAGCTGTTATAGGTTAAACCGATATCGTCCGAGGCAACCATTGATCACGATATCGGGCAACACCTCAAAGACCAGCATAATGGGCTAAGCACTTCAAATAGACCGATAACTTACACCACAACTGCTAACAAGGTTCATATAATGACCTCAGCAGTGTATCAGTTAGCACTACATATCACCCAAAGGGTCAACTCTCGCAGAACTCATAACGGTTAAGGGGTCAACAGACAACCACCTAGAATATCATCCAAGCTTAGCCTTAGGAGAGGGATATCAGGCACCACTTTACACAAAATGATATCAGGCATCAAAGGATATTGGGTTACACCACCTATCGGGTTGGTCATCTTCAACCTCAAGACAACCACCAAACCCTAATAGATCAAGAATGTTGGCTCACCTCTCAACAACTATGTGAGAGGGGTCTTGCACAACCTCTATCACATATCGGACAACAAGGTAGATCATCACCATATTGGCCAACCAACCAACAACCAGGTCAACACCCAACCAAGGGCTCACTCTTACAAATCCATGGTGAGAGAGAGGGGTGTTGCTCAAGCAACTAGAGTGTAGACTCACCTCTCAAAAACTATGGGAGAGAGGGGTTTTTCCCACACAACTAGAGCTTAAGCTCACCTCTCAAGACCAAAGAGAGAAAGGTGGTTTTTCCCTAAGAACACGCCACAACACACCATTTAATTAGGAGACCCTAGGCTCCCCTCTCAACAACTAAGAGAGAGGGGTTTTGCCCAAGGAACCCACATCCAAGGTTCGGCCAACAAGAGCCATGGTTCATATAGGGCAACACGTGACCATTAAAGCAAGAAACATATCTAGCAAGATAACATGGCCGATCAAGATAGCATATAACAAAGAAACATGGTAAGGAAGTAGCATAGTTAGGGTTAGGAGTTATGTAACCCACCTTAAGCACACTTCCAAGCTCCAAAGCTCCAAAGCACCAAGCTCTAAGATCCAAGGAACCACCTTCGACCACCTCAAGAAGAGAAGAACAACTCATAACCACCATGGTCGAAAGACAACCAAGAAGGATAAGGTGCTAAGGAAAGAGAGAGAAAGATACTCACCACAAGAGAAGAAGGAGCAAGGACACTCTAGGGTTTCGACCACCACAAGAGGAAGAAGAAGACTAGAGCTATGGCTGCCAAGGATGTCACCCTCCATGCTCCACCAAAGGATATCAGCCACCAAGCTCCACCAGGGGGTATCGGCCACCAAAGGAAGAAGGGAAGCAACTAAGGAGCTAAAGGGATTACAAACTAGCAAAGAAGGGGGTATATATACAAGGGGGTCAAGTGGGCATCCACTAGAGGGATGCGCCACATGTGCTCACCCAAACCACCACTTGTCCAAGCTATGCCACCTTGATAGCAAAGAGCACCAAGTGTCACTAAGGGTGATACAAACAAAGCTAGGTCAAGAAGGGTGTGTATCACCCAACATGGTGCCATGGCTGATACACCACTGCCCGATACACCCTTGCCCGATACACCCAGCAAGGAGGCGGCACCAAGCTCAAACAAGGCCCAAGAAAGCCCAACTACAAGCCTATGCTTCAACAAGCTCAAACGAGGCCCAAAGCAACTCAAGCAAGGTGCCCAACCCACCCTCTCAACTCTAGAGGATGCAAGGAGAGAGAAAGACATCCCTCAAGGTGACAAACTTGCACACCAACCCTATAACTTGGTTAATTTGCAAGTTGCACCTAAAGCACAAAAAAAAACCTAATCACAACTCAGGTGATTAGCAAACATCTAAACACAAGGTTTAGTCAAAGCAAATAGGGTAAGCCCAAAACGGAGGTCAGGGTCTGTACATCTTTTATGTCCATGATTACAAAGTAGCATGGGGCATAAGAGTCTTTACCTACCTTGACTGGGACATCCTCAGGGAAAGCTGTATGGTCATGCCAGTTGGGAGAAGTTATACAAACCATAGCCTCTTCAAAGGCTAAGTGGTGTGATAGAGATGCTAGCACTGAGGTCGGATAGTCCCTTCTTACATGTGGAGTCACTGGCATGGCATGAAATCTCAAAAGATCCTAGGTCCTTTTGCTTCTTAGGCATTTTTCTCTAAATATTATCTGAAGTAGTTGTTACTAATTTGACTGTCTCATATTCCTCAGTTATATACTTCCTTGTAAGGAGTGATTTTAAGTACTTCATCCAGGATGGTATCTCAGCCAGCACATCTAGAAAGGGTATATGAACATGAAGATTCTTCATTACTTCCTTGAACTTCATGAAATGAGCATCAAGCCTTGTCTGCTTTAATTGAGCTTGGAAAGGAGGATGAGGCTTGTATATTGGTAAAACTGGCTCAGGCATGTCTTCTGCTTATGGAACAATAGGTTTCTCAAAACTTGCTTTGTCTGCCTCATCATTCATTAGCGGTTCTTTCAGTTGAGATTCAAGTACTTCAGTGTCTTGGACAATCAACAAGTCATGCTCGTCTGTAACTACCACGGGAGTCTTGACAGGAGGATCAAAAAAATCTTTTGTAGATAAAGTGGAAACAAATTTTAGTTGCTCATGATGTTTAGGATTGTTCTCTGGTTGGCCAGTAAAAGCTCCAGTAGATGGCTTGAGAAAGTTGATCTAGTTGGGATTCAATAGCCTTCTGATGGGCTTGTTGATTTGCTATCATAGTTTGTTGTGACTGTAACATCTTCTCAATGGCTGATAGTTTGTCGTCAGAAGATATGGGTCCGGCTTGTTGTCCTTGTTATAATTGTTGATGCAGGATTTGGTTGAGATTCTGGAACTGTGAGGTGTTTTGATATTGGTTGTAATTTTTGTTATGAAAGTTACCCCTAAAGTTCTCTTGATTCATGAAACTTTGTTGTTGATTAAATTGGAATCTCGGTGAGCCTCATTGTTGATTATCTAAACTGAGTTGTTGCGATTTTTCTGCCCCCAAAGGATTTTCATACTAAAAACCTGGATGGTTCATGTTCTGATTTAGAATATAATACCCTTGACCAGGGATGGTGTGGATGACATTGACCATTACCTCCGTGGGCACAAGCACTGCCCAGAATGACATCGTAGAGTATATTACAGGCTAGCATAGAATGATCAGTGCCTTTACATGCTTCATAAAATGGTGAAGCTGACTTGACTTGCTCTTATTGTCGAGGGGGCAAGTGCCTCCTATCATAGGTGTTGAAAGATGATTCAATATTGTCTTGCTTCGCAACTAGTAGCTTTAGAGACTCAATGATAGACTTGTACACAAGACTACTTTCTACCATAGATACCTTCAACACTCCCTTGCCTACAGATCTGCCCTAGTTGGCTTGACTTTCTGCTCTAAGGGTGACAACCTTCCATGCAATATCATAACTTTGACACATGAAGTTTTCTCCAGATGAGGAGTCTAAAAACTTCTTGATATCATCATCCAAAACCCTATAAAAGATTTTGATGAGATGATTCTTAGGTATGCCATGGTGTGGACACTTGCGTAGTAACTCATTGTATCTTTCCCATGCTTCTGCCAGGGTTTCATCAGGGACCTAAATGAATTGTGTTATCCGGACCCTAATATCATAGGTGAGGGAAGGAGGGTAGAATTTTTCCAAGAAAACATTTTGAAGTTGTTCCCAAGTGGTGATGGGTTCACATTGCAAAGAGTTATACAAACTCATGGCTCTATCCACAAGGGAATATTTGAAGAGATGGAGTCTGATGGTGTCATCAGTAAATCCATTTTGCTTTGTCATAGCACATAAATCTATAAAACTCTAAAGATGTTCTTGACTATCCTCGCCTTGCTTGCCATAGAAAGGGTTGTTTTGAAGTAGTGTAATCCAATGTGTAATCAAAGTTTGAAACAATGATGGGAGGAGGTTGCACTGGGTGTTGAACGTCAGTAGCCTTAGGGATTGAGAACTCTCTAATGTCCTTTTATAACTCAAGTTGTTGAGTTGCTGCTTGAGCTGCTTGGATTTTCTCTTGAATTGCAGCTCAGGCTTATTGCATAAGCCTTTCTCTTTGTGCATTAAGGGATTGTGTTACCCTTTGGGCAATTTCCTCCTCTTGTGCCATCCCATCTTGGTTCTCTCTACTCTAATGATGAAAGGTACGTTCTATCTCAGGATCAAATCCAGCTGCAAGGCCAGTATTGTTGGACCATGGCATACACTAGTCTTTGGGGGTACCTGGGATGGAAAGATCTTTCGGGAGTTAGAGGAGCGGAGTAGAACCAAATTCAATTAGATGATCAATAGTATTAAAAGTGAAAATAAAATCCTAGATTAGTCTCAATATAACTAGATTTAACTAGATGATTCTGTTGTCCCCGACAACAACACCAAAACTTGACGTGGTTTTTACTACACTAACAAATCCACCTAGGGATGAAATCCCTATGTTTTTACCATAAACTTGTGCAATAGTACCACCCGCAAGCGGACGAGTCTTATCACATTATAGTTCAGGATCAAATCCCAAGGGACAACATTTTTAAGGATCTTGCTAGTTGAATCTGGATTTACTAAGACTAATATTTAGAACAAAGAGTTGGTTTAAATTTAGTTAAACTAATTGTAAGGAAAGTAAAAGAACATGATTAAAATTGAGTTTAGATTAAAGATGGGAATCACTGGGGTGGAATTGGGTTTCACCACCACTACACATGCAAACACATCCAAAACACATCCATGCAAGATACAACTATCCAAATAGAGTAGCAAACCATCCTTTAGGAAATATAGTTTGTATAAGCATCTCCATGGGCTTGATGTCTTGTTACCCATGAGTCACATACTTACTACTCCGGAGATATCCCTTTAGAAATTCTCATCCGGGCATCAACCATGTTAATTGATATTAAAATCCTAAGTATTGAAGTTCTCCCAAAAAAAGAATATAATGGATCATGTAAGGCAGGTGATCATTCCACAAAGTATGCATTAAACGATTAACAATGGAATGAAAAGTTATATAAAAACCATGGAATGTTATAAAATGGACATGTAAGCACGGGAAACAGGGCTAGTCCGCACACCCCAACAAAATGGACTACCTGCTCCTCATGATAGTTATAAAAAGAACAAGACAGAGGGAAGATTCCACCATGGTCATGGTGAAGAAGATGGTCAAAGCTCAGTGTAGAAATGGTCTTCTACACGATGGTGGGGTAGATCTGGATGAGGAGGGGAAGAACACTAAGACGGACAAGGATGATCTTCTCTCTTTCTTCCTTCTCTTCTTGTGCTCTTGTTCACTGGAGATGGAGTGGTAGATGGCTGATGGATGAAGGTTCTACATATCTAAAATCCCACCACTTTCATAGCAAGGAGATAGATCTTGATGGAGCGGAGATGGCGGAGTAGCAAGGACACCACAGATGTAGTCTTTGGCGGCAGAGATTGTCTTCCTTGGATGGGCACAGAGCGGTATCCTGTTGGCGTGGATGGAGCATAAGTGATGCCTCAAATGAAGGATGGGGTTTCCTATTTATAGGTGCAGGTCTATGGAGCACTATCTTAACTGCCACGGTCGCGGCCTTCAGTATTGATAACGGTACTCCCCAGAATGACCATGCTGGGTGTGCGCTCGACCGTGCCGAGGTGATTTTACCGCGGTCGCACTGGTATACGACGGTCGTGGTGGGGTCTTCTTGGTCATGTAGGAGTGTCGCAATCATGCTATTGGCCTCATCCCGATTGTGCCAAGGTGGGACTGGTCGTGTCGAGTGTCGGTTGACACTACATCTTAGCCGCGATCGTGACATTGTCTCCTTGGCCACATTCACGACATCATGGAATAAACCCACCCCCGTGGGGGGGGTATTGCTATGGGTCGATGAGCTTGTGTCAATGAATCCTCTGACTGATTAGGATGCTTTCTGATGAAGGGACTGGCCATCGAAAACAGGGTCCAAATTATAGAAAGTTTCTTGGGCCTACTACTTGGTTAGTGGGACCACCATCTCCTACACTGTTGCACATAGTGTGATGCTTAATCCTGCAATGGAGATGAATGAATTTGATCAAAACTCCAAATAATCATATGAAACTTAGGAAAATTATATATGAGCATATTCAGGGGGTATATTAGAGTTTTCAGTGCACAACTGGGCGCAAAATGGCAAATAAAACTAAGATTAATATGCATTCATCATGCCCCCTCACGACAGGGATGCTTTTCTGACTCTATTATAGGGCATTTACACTTGATACAGTCACGACAGTCAACCGTGGTGATGCCTTGAGGTTCCATGGTGCTTTGTCGGAGGCGACATTCTCTTCCAAGTTCGTTAGAGTGCATGGAGCGACAAGTAGTTCTTCTCTAGTGGATTGGGTACCATAGGTCCTAGGTAGGCACATTGTTTGGAATTGTGACTCCCAGACTCACATGCAGGATACCTCATCAATATCCCGATGAATCCATGATACAACCATTCCTTACTCTTCTTTTCTAGTCTACCGACCAGTTCTCCTTCTACAACCCCACACTTATGTTCCTTGGAGTCAACCTTTTGTGTATAGGGCATCTGGGACCACATCGCCCATTAATAAAGTAGAGGCTGGTAGTGCCACCTAGCAGTAGTCATCTCCATAATATTAGGCCACCTTCTCTCAACGTACATGTGCATGGCCTCCGCCAGCTCTCGACGTTGTGCCAGCTCTCGATGCTGTGCCACCTTCTTGGGTAGTGCACACCTTCCCTATCTTCTACCTACACCAGCTTGCAACATTATTTCCCTAGCACTCTGGCTACAAGGCGGGGAGGAGTGACCAAGCCGTTTGTGTTTCCCACATAGTGACAAAGGGGTGGTGTAAGGCCCCTAAACTTGCTTAATGAGTTGAGCAAGATTAATTATCACAATTGAATTGTTATAACCATAATATAACCTTATGATATGATTTGAAATCATAAGACAAGCTTAAGTTTCAAATTTGGTCCAATTTGGACACTGCTTGAGCAAGTTATGCAATTTTATGCACATTTTGGGCTTTGCTATGATTTACCCAATTGAGAGATTTTCTTTGCAATTTATCACTTGAATTATGTTCCTAGGATATTTTATCATCATTCTTGATCTTTTTGAGCCATGGGGAACCTATTTAAACCTTGGTTTGAAGGTATTTTCTCCAAGGGTATTTTAGGGTTTACCCCTTCATGGATGAGCTACCTTTAGTAGCTATCAACTAATAAATTATTTGATTGGCTTAGAAATCAGACAAAGGAAAGATAAGCAGGTCTATATGGATGGTGAGGGACATTCTTGTGTGTGTGCTTGTATATTCTTAATTGTTTAAGGCCATGGACACTTGGAAAGATAGTAGAACTTCAACCTTTTCTTTTTCTTTATCTTAAAGTTTCATATACTTATCCCTAAGCACCCAAACGTGCCATTTGATCTCCACCACTTATCTCCTCCTACAAATCTTATTATCCCTCTGTTCTTCTGTGAATTTCCTATCCAAGGAAGAAGAAAGAGGGGATCTTCTTGGAAAAAGAATCTAGGGTTGCAACTGACTTCCTTTTAGGGTTTAAAAAGCTTCCTTCTAGTGATCTTGACCTAAAAGAGTAAGAATCCCCTTCTTTCCTCCGTTTATTTCTTTGTTATCATTCCTCCTACCTTTCTCCAGGTCGGAACCTTGCTATTCCATGGTAGAAATTGCTCTAAAGCTCTAAAACCCTACCTTTCTTGATCATATTCTTAGGGTTTTCTCATTTAATGAAGAAAGGTGCTAGATGGACGAGTTCACAGCTTATGCTTGGATTTCCTATGCTACCTGCTCATGTTTTCTTGTATTTGGGAGTTTATCTTCTAATAATAGGCAAGTTTTATAACTTTCTCCACATTTATTGCTTACCATAATCTTGCTATCTCATGTTCTTACTTTTAAATGATGATCCATGCACTAAAAAGCTATGCTTGACTATGATTTCATTTTTTATAATGTTCTCTGTTCTGATTTCAGTTCTAGATGAACCTACGGTCAATTTTAGGATTTAAAGATGATTTCTTCTATAAACATTATTCCTAAGGTACATTATTCCTAAGGTATAATATGACTTGGATCAGGTTGGTTTGACAACCTATGGTGCTAAGCACCTACCAACCAATGGTCAATTTTAGGGTTTAAAGTTGATTTCTTCTATAAACACATGACTTAATGGTGGTACCATTACAATAACTGATGGTGTTGTCTTCATGACAACTTATGGTGGTGACCAAGGGTGTCAACTAATGTTCACCCCTTAGGTCAGATGTTGGCCTAATTATAAGCCTAGTGATTAACAACTAAGTACCCTAATTATGCTATCAATCAATGGTGATATTAGTTTGATATTCGATGGTGATTAATGAATATAGTGCTGATCTAACAACCTATGGTGACTTAATGGTCACTACTGATGATGAATCATGTCTACACAACCTATGGTGAGTTAATCTTGTAGTTTTAGCATCAATTAAGTCTTAAACCAATGGTTTCTTGGGTCATTTGATACAATGGTACGACCTATACTCCAATTTATGGTTTTAATATATGAACTTGACCTAATGGTTAAGATCTAATGTTTCTTCATCCAATAAATTGGAATGATGCCTAAATGCAATATGTTGGTTCTAATAAAGTGATTTAAATGGTTTCCTTTACGAGATCAACTTAAGAAGCTCATTTACTGTCTGCTTGTTTTAAATAAACAATTGCTTGTGTGTTTTACCCTACTCTCAATGGAACTTTTTATGTTGTTAATCAAGGGACTCTTTATAGAGTAAAAATCAAGACTTCATAGGTGGTTTGTTCAAGATGTTTACTTATGTAAACAACCAATGGCTTTACCTTTTAAATATTTAATGGTTTGAAGTTGATGCCTCAATATTCCCATTGTTTTGGGAGAAGCCAATAGTGTAATGTTATTATTCTAATGATGATAATTTGATGGTTCAATGCCTTAAACTTGTTGTATTACCCTTACCCTCGTATGATTATGATTGATAATCACCATAATGAATTAACAGGTAACCCTGATGAGGTATAGCTTGTTGTACCTAGCTTTAATATAACTAAATGATGGTAATTGGGTATTAATAGTACTTGAAAGATTAAAACAATTATGGAGTACTCTCTTATTGTTGTTGAAACCCTAGTATGCTATAACCTGATGGTTACACCTGGATTTATGTGTGGGTTCATACTTGAGAATGGTATGGAATGTGATGGTTATGCTTCACTTTATGCATCCATGATCCAATGGGGATGTCGTGAGTTAGGGCTTGGGTATAAGTACTTATTAGTAACATTAATAACATTTATCTTGTTGAACCTAACTCTAATGCAAATAGATAAAGATGAGTATTCATGTTTAACATTATTATATGATGGAATGATGGTGGAATAACCTCCTTAATATGATCATAACCTTAATATGTTAATTGGTGGTTATCATAGCCACATGGTTGATACTTTCTTATGCTAAACATGTGCATTATGAATATAATGAGGGTTAATCATATCTAGATTCCTTGCATGTTGATGTAATAACAGAATGTTCTTAATGTTAATATAACCCTACTATGATTGTTTATGAATATCTCCTAGCTCATTAATGCAATATTGTGTTGATCTGGTGTATTACATGTAAGTCATGTTGTTGAGCCTTGTTATAAGGCATGCAAAGATAATGATGATCTTGTAGGGAATAGTATGATGTTCTTAATGACCCTTGGGTATGGTTGAACCCTGAATGAGGTGTAATCCTCTTGTGTTGATAAGGGTTGATACCCTATGATATTGTGAAAAGGATTTATATCTTGTGATAGTATGATGGCCTTAATGACCTTTGGGCATGGTTGAGCCCTGAATGAGGTGTAATCCTCTTGTGTTGATAAGGGTTGATACCCTGTGATATTGTGCAAAGGATTTATATCTTGTGATAGTATGATGACTAGTGTGGTGTCATGAATAGCAAGTGAATAGTACCATGTGATGATGAGATGAGAAATTATGTTCCACACATTTTATATCTTTTAAAAGTTGTGATATTTATATGCTTTCTAGAAGTGAATTAGGGTTTGTATGTTCACTTGTTTAATGTAGCCTTAATTCACCCAATTGGCATAACTAATCAAGTGCAACTATAATCATGTAGTGCCCTGTGCCATAGAGCCATCTTCAGTGTCAAAACTTTGTGGAGGGTGAAATAAGTATTCTTAAGGGAAACTCAGAGCGCATACTATTGAGTATGTGGGGGTGGAAAGTTGAGGATATATCTTTGTCATCCACAATGTAGGTTGTGGAGTATGGCTATGGTCATGCCTCATACATCTGATGTGATTTAGGACAATTACGGTTGTACCTCAGATTAGAGGGTTTTGTATACCCTGGTTTCTAGTGTCGTGACTTGTACTAAGGGCAGACTAGTGGTTAGCAGCTTGATTATATGTCGCTGTGGTGGCATCTTTGACTAATATGTCACTGCCTTTTTACACATACTGACCGAGGGGAAGAGATCTTAGGATACCGACACTCCTAGATCTTGTACAGAATTGAATAGCCCTTCACAGGGGTCGGTCAGACTTTAGATGTTACGATTCAAATTCCCCAGGACATAATAAAAGATGTAAGATAGCCATGTAGCATATCTATTTAGGGTTATACACAACACTTTATATTGGATGATAACCCTTGTTTGCTTTCTTTTCATTGAGATCATGTATAGTAAAATAATACATAATAGATATGCTTATGTTGTAGTTATGCTCATGTTGTAAACATGCTTATTTTGTCAAACATATTGACACTGATGGTTAAAATGATGTTGCTAGCTATGTTTAATATTGCTAGCCATGCCCATGTAATTATGAATGCTTAAACTGCTAATCATGCCTATGCAGTTAATTGTGATATGATGTTAGTTCTACTTATGATATAGATCTGTTCACTTTATTTGAGATGTCAATATTGATACCCATGTTATGTTACTATATATACATGATGTCATGGATGCTTATTCTACTAGATTGCTTGTGTTGTTAGCAAGTAATATGATGATAGTTAGATTAATGATAATGATTGTTATTAGATGCAATTTGATGATATTTGAGTAGATATCTATCCAAACAAATGGATTTATTTGTTATCTATATATGCATTGATGATCATACTTATTGCTAAGATTAATTGCTTAATCTGTTTAGCATACTTGAACTGTAATCTGTACAATTGATTATTAAATACTCCAACTGCTTAGTTATCTACTATTAAAAATGTTGTAATCAATGAGTGTCGTTGGAGGTTATATCTCTTATTGGGACATGGGTCTCACCCTTGTGATGCACCACATCTTTTTAGGTAATCTAAAGTGACGAAAACAAACTTGTGGCAGTAAAGAGGAGCTATAGTAATGAATCTTTGAGAAAGTTGATTAAATGTCTAGTGTGTCCTAGAGTCATCCCTGTACTCTTAGGTTTGAGCGAGAAGAAAATCTATTTATGGTGTTTTAAACGAATCAAACTTTTGTTAGCATATTAATGCTTGTTTGTGTGGCATATACAAATATTGTTCTCCTGTGTATATATGTTGTGGCTAATACGATAGAACAATTTGTATCAAATTCTTGGCATAGTATGGATATAATAAAGATATTGGGCTCTTATGCAAATGTTTCTGAGAAGGTGCTGACGTTGAAAATGGTTTTAATTTACCTATATTTTTGGGTATGTGATTATAGTGATCGATTCTGCTTTATGTTTTGAGTAATCTCGTTTAGTGTAACATGTTATCACAAGTTGGTATCAGATCTTTAGGTTCACTGAGTCTATAGGGACACTAGGACTTAGGACAAAGTTGATGTTTAAGTAAGGAACATGACATGAATATATAGTGCATACTACCTAATCTCAGCACTTGGATGCCCTGGCCAGATATTCAATTATTGAAGAAAGGTAAGTATGGAACTCTTAGATTGTTATCTTTCTGATTACTCTGATTAAGTAGTCATTTTGAGACAATCTAAAGAGCATAATGATAAGAAATCATGGTGTGAATATCTCAACCCTACCTTAAATAAGATGAGAATTGCATCATAATCTATCAAAACTTGAATGTTTGGTAACTATAAGAGAAAGATACAACACGATGGAATCTAAATCTGAATACAAATAAGAAAAGGAGGAGTTCTTGAAGATGTGATTCAAGAAGATAATAAAGTAAAAGACTGATAAGTCTGTGCTTATAAAGTGAATCAAGGTATGAAATCCACATAAGATGGAGAGAACACCTATAATAAGTATAAAATGAGAAGATGAATGGGAACAATGACAAAGGAATAAGGTGGAACCTGCGTTAATCTCAGACCAACCTATGTGTGTAAGAAAGTGTTAATGTAAAATCAGCATGGCATGTGAATTTTTTTTTAGGGAGATGATCCTTGTTTAATGAAGAAAATGTGGAATATGATGATTTTCCCGTTGATAAGTGGTTGAAAAACATAATAAAACAAGAGAACATATCCAAGTGTGATAACTAGTCATCAAGGAAGGAGTAATGAGATATGTTAATCATGACGATTTCTATGCCAATGGCAAGGAACCCAAAATGAAAAAGGTAAAATGATACATAAGAAGTTGTAACCTGCATAATGAAAATAGAAATGGTAACCTTTTTGCTAGTGACCCTTGAACTATACTGCTATGATGTGGGAATGTGGGTTTGTCTTTGCATCTTTCCTTTCTAGGACACAACTTTCAAGTGGATCATTACCACTTGTTATGTGTGGATTGGTTGTAAAAATGAGGGTGGACAACTTGTTATAACATAAGGTTGCTTGGACTATGGTTCCAAGATCATAAAGTTTGTGATGAGTTTTCTTTTGAGCCTTCAAATAATTAGGAAGTATCCTCTTATGTGTCTTGAAATTTGTTATGCTGGTAAGATTAGATGAGATAAGGATGTGAGTTCCTTATCACACATGAGGTGGATACAAAGGTAATGAATCCTAGTATCCAAGATGTATCAACAATATGGGAAGTATGTGGAGGTTGGAGATATTTATTAAATGAACATTCCAAGTATTCCTCTCCCTTAGAGAGAGAGAGAGTTGATGATGATGCTCTAAATGTTTTTTGGAAGGAAAAACAAAAGTGATTCTAT
The DNA here is from genome assembly GCA_963693085.1 of Alisma plantago-aquatica. NCBI lineage: Eukaryota > Viridiplantae > Streptophyta > Magnoliopsida > Alismatales > Alismataceae > Alisma > Alisma plantago-aquatica. The sequence continues at coordinate 515,845,006 of OY856410.1, read as the reverse complement.
AATGTTGTGTATGGTCTAGTGATAGTTGGGAAGACCACTATCAAGGATATATGGTTTGTTGATCAACAGACATTTGTTACCGTGTTCCTTTAAGATAAACCTAGGATCAGAATATTAATGGATAAGAGTTAGAGTGGATGATATAAGTTACATGAACATGATGAGCTTAGGGCTATGTCCTTTAGACTAACGAATGTACAAATAGAATTTATGAATAGGAGGAACCTAGTGTTCCAGTCATGTCATACAAGTTATATCAAGCTTTGAATGATGACATGTCAAAGTATTTCAAATATGGTCAAAAATATGATCAATATTTCATCAAAAACCTTAGGGTTGCCGAAGCAGCATTAGCTATGAGACAAGTTGAACAAGAGTGAGATGGGGTTGATTAAATGTCTTTATGGGATCATGATATGTCTTCTAAGCAGGTTGTGTAAATCCTAGTAAGGTGAAGGTAGTGTTGCTGTTTCACCCCTAACAAGGTTGACTTGGAATGATGTTTCCTTGTATGGAATGATAGGTTCCAGCGTCAACATTTCTTTTGATGCAGAAAAAGAACTGACAAGTGTTCTAGTGTCAGTGTATCCAAAAAAAAGGATGGATACATCACCTTTTTTTATGCTTCAAGGAATGGTATGTGACACATCCCATGATTGGTAAAAAGCTAGCAAGTATGAATTTTGAGCAATGTGTTGATACAATAGATACAATTTTAGGATGATAGCTAGAATTTAAAGTTGAACATTACTACAAGAGTTGTATAGATGACACAACAAGTTTCTACAAGCCAATTTTGAGAATGTCATCTTAGGTGGGGTTTTTTGTGCTGAACCAAGATGAGATATGTATGAATGATGTGACATCACCATGATATGCAAGTAACCATGTGAAGGTAATAGGATGAGGTGCAAAGGAAGTACCCATATTTGTTTACCTTGGATTTTGGGGGCGAAATCCCTATTAGGGGTTTATAGTTGTAAGACGCCTAAACTTGCTTAATAAGTTGAACAAGCTTGATTATCATAATTTAATTCTTATAACTATAATATAACCTTTTTATATTCTTTGAAATAATAAGACAAGCTTAAGTTTCAAATTTGGTCCAATTTGGACACTGTTTGAGCAAGTTATGCAATTTTATGCACATTTTTGACTTTTTTGCAATTTTACCCAAATGAGAGGTTTTCTTTGCAATTTATCACTTGAATTATGTTCCTTGTATATTCTATCATCAATAAGGATCTTTTTGAGCCATGGGGTACCTATTTAAACCTTGGTTTGAAGGTTTTTTTTTCTCCAATGGTATTTTAGGGTTTACCCCTTCATGGATGAGTTACCTTTAGTAGCTATCAACTAATGAATTATTTGATTGGCTTGGAAATTCGAAAAAGGAAAGATAAGTAGGTCTAAATGGACGGTGGGGGGATGCTTGTGTGTGTGCTTATATATTCTTAATAGTTTAATGCCATGGACACTTGGAAAGATACTAGAACTTCAACCTTTTCTTTTTCTTTATCTTAAAGTTCCATATACTTATCCCTGAGCACCCAAACGAACCATTTTCTCTCCACCACTTCCCTCCTTCTAAAAATTTCTTTCTCCCCTTGTGCTTCTGCGAATATCCTATCCAAGGAAGAAGAAAGAGGGGATCTTCTTGGAAAAAGAATCTAGGGTTGCAATTGACTTCCTTTTAGGGTTTAAAAAGCTTCCTTATAGTGATCTTGACCTAAAAGAGTAAGAATCCCCTTATTTCCTCCTTTTATTTCTTTTTTATCCTTCCTCCTACCTTTCTTTAGGTTGGAACCTTGGTATTCCATGGTAGAAATTGCTCTAAAGTTCTAAAACCCTACCTTTCTTGCTCCTTATGCTTAGGGTTTGCTCATTTGATGAAGAAAGGTGCTAGATGGACGAGTTCACAACTTATGCTTGGATTTCCTACCCTAACTTCTTGTGTTTTCTTATGTTTGGGAGTTTATCTTCTAATTATAGGCAAGTTTTACAACTTTCTCCACGTTTATTTCTTACCATAACCTTGCTAGCTCATGTTCTTGCTTTTAAATGATGATCCATGCACTAAAAAGCTATGCTTGACTTGAATTTCGGTTTTTATAATGTTCCCTGTTCTGATTTTAGTTCTAGATGAACCTATGATCATGTGTACCTTATTTCAAAGGTATAATATGACTTAGATTAGGTTGGTTTGACAACCTATGGTGCTAAGCACCTATCAACGATGGTCAAATTTAGGGTTTAAAGCTGATTTCTTCTATAAACACATGACTCAATGGTGGTACCATTGTAATAACCATTGGTGTTGTCTTCATGAAAACTAATGGTGGTGACCAAGGGTTTCAACTGATGTTCATCCCTTAGGTCATGTGTTGGCATAATTATAAGCCTAGTGATTAACAACTAAGTACCCTAATGATGCTATAAATCAATGGTGATATTTGTTTGATATTCGATGGTGATTAATGAATATAGTGTTGATCTAACAATATATGGTGATTTAATGGTCACTACTGATGGTGAATCAGGTCTCCACAACCTATGGTGAGTTAAACTTGTAGTTGTATCATCAATTAAGCCTTAAACCAATGGTTTCTTGGGTCATTTGATACAATGGTAGAACCTATACTCCAATTGATGGTTTTAATATATGAACTTGACCTAATGGTTAAGATCTAATGTTTCTTCATCCAATAAATTGGAATGATGCTGAAATGTAATATGTTTGTCCTAATAAAGTGATTTAAATGGTTTCCTTTATGATATCAACTTAAGAAGCTCATTTACTCACATCTTGTTTTAAATAAACATCGCTTGTGAGTTTTACCCTATTCTCAATGGAACTTTTTATGTTGTTAATCAAGGGATGAATAGGGTTAGATGGTGACTCTTTATAGAGCACAAATCAAGACTTCATAGGTGGTTTGTTCCATATGTTTACTTATGTAAATGACCAATGACTTTACCTTTTCAACATTTAATGGTTAGAAGTTGATGCCTCAATATTCCCATTATTTGGGTGAAGCCTATAGTGTAATGTTATGATTCTAATGATGATAACTTGATGATTCAATGCCTTAAACTTGTAGTATTACCCTTACCCTCATATGATTATGATTGATAATCACCATAATGAATTAATGGGTAACCCTAATGAGGTATAGCTTGTTGTACCTAGCTTTAATATAACTAAATGATGGTAATTGGGTATGAATAGTCCTTGAATGATTAAAACAATCATGGAGTACTCTCTTATTGTTGTTGAAACCCTAGTATGATATAACCCGATGGTTACACCTTGATTTATGTGTGGGTTCATACTTGAGAATGGTATGGAATGAGACGGTGATTCTTCACCTTATGCATCCATGATCCAATGGGGATGTCGTGAGTTAGGGCTTGGGTATAAGTGCTGATTAGTAACATTAGTATAATTTATCTTGTTGAACCTAACTCTAATGTAAATAGATAAAGATGAGTATTCATGTTTAACATTATTATATGATGTAATGATGGTGGAATAACCTCCTTAATATGATCATAACCTTAATATGTTAATTGGTGGTTATCATAGCCACATGGTTGATACTTTCTTATGCTAAACATGTGCATTATGAATATGATGAGGGTTAATCATATCTAGATTCCTTGCATGTTGATGTAATAAAGGAATGTTCTTAATGTTAATATAACCTTGCTATGATTGTTTATGCACATATCCTAGATCATTAATGCAATAATTTGTTGATCAGGTGTATTATATCTATGTCATGTTGTTGAGCCTTGTTATAAGGCATGCAAAGATAATGATGATCTTGCAGGGAATAGTATGATGGTCTTAATGACCTTTGGGCATGATTGAGCCCAGAATGAGGTGTAATACTCTTGTGTTAATAAGGGTTGATACCATGTGATATTGTAAAAAGAATTTATATCATGTGATAGTATGATGGTCTTAATGACCTTTGGGCATGGCTGAGCCCTGAAGGAGGTGTAATCCTTATATGTTGGTAAGGGTTGATACCCTATGATATTGTGAAAAGGATTTATATCTTGTGATAGTATATTGACGAGTGTGGCCTCATGAATGTCAAGTGAATAGTACCATGTGATGATGAGATGAGAAATTATGTTCCACACATTTTATATATTTTCAAAGTTGTGTTATTTATATGCTTGCTAGAAGTGAATTAGGGTTTGTATGTTCACTTATTTGATGCAGCCTTAATTCACCCAATTGGCATAAATAATCAAGTGCAAATCTAATCATGTAGTTCCCTTTACCGTAGAGCCATCTTCAGTGTCAAAACTTGCTGGATGGTGAAACGAGTATTCCTAAGGGAAACTTAGAGCACATACTATTTAGTATGTAGGGGTGGCAAGTTGAGGATATATCCTTGTCATCCACAGTGTAGGTTGTGGATGATGGATATGGTCATGCCTCATACATATGATGTGATTGTGGACAACTATGGTTGTACCTCAGATTAGAGGGTTTTGTATACCCTAGTTTCTAATGTCGTGACCTATACTAAGGGTGGACTATTGGTTAGTAGCTTGACTATATGTCGTTGTGGTGGTAGCTTTGACTGATATGTCACTGCCTTTTTACTCGTATTGTCCGAGGGGAGGAGATCTTAAGATACCGACACTCCTAGATCTTGTACAAAACCAAATATCCCTTCACAGGGGTCAGTTGGAATTTGGATGGTACGATTCCAATTCCCCAGGGCATAATAAAAGATGTAAGATAGTCTCATATCATATCTATTAAGGGTTATACACAATGCTTCACATTGAATGATAACCCTTGTTTGCTTTCTTTTCATTGAGATCATGTATAATACAATAATAGATAATAGATATGCTTATGTTGTAGTTATGCTCATGTTGTAAACATGCTTATGTTGTCAAATTGATACTGACACTGATGGTTAAGATGATGTTTCTAGCTATGTTTAATATTGCTAGCCATGCATATGTAATTATAAAATGCTTAAACTACTAATCATTCCTATGTAGTTAATTGTGCTATGATGTTAGTTCTACTTTTGATATAGATCTGTTCACTTTATTTGAGATGCCAATATTGATAGCCATGTTATGTTACTAGATATATTCTTGATGTCAGGGATGATTATGCTACTAGATTGCTTGTGTTGTTAGCAAGGAATATGATGATAGTCAGATTAATGATAATGATTGTTATTAGATGCAATTTGATGATATTTAAGTAGATATCTATCCAAATAAATGGATTTATTTGCTATCTATATATGCATTGATGATCATACTTGTTTCTAAGATTAATTGCTTAATCTGTTTAGCATACTTTAACTATTCAATATGTTCAATTGATTATTAAATACTCCAACTGCTTAGTTATCTACTATTTAAAATGTTGTAATCAATAAGCATCGTTGGAGGTTATATCACTTGCTGGGACATGGGTCTCGCCCTTGTGTTTCTCCAAATCTTTTTAGGTAATCTAAAGTGAAGAAAACAAACCTGTGGCAGTAAAGAGGAGCTATAGTAATGAATCTTTGACAAAGTTGATTAGATGTCTAGTGTGTCCTAGAGTCATCCCTGTACTCTCAGGTTTGGGCAAGAAAAAAATATGTATATGTTGTTTCAAACGAATCAGACTTTGTTTGCATATTAATGCTTGTTTGTGTGACATATATTAATTTTGTTCTCCTATGTGTATATGTTGTGGCTAAGACGATAGAACAAATTGTATCAAATTCTTGGCATAATATGGATATAAGAAAGATATTAGGCTCTTATGCAAATGTTTCTGAGAAGGTGCTAACGTTGAAATCGATTTTAATTTACCCATATTTTTGGGTATGTGATTATAGTGATTGATTGTGCTTTATGTTTTAAGTAATCTCATTTACCGTAATGGGTTATCACAGGTGGTTGCTCTTGACACCTTTGATGAATCCCCTCCCATCTACCCCTATTTGATTCGGGACCCCTTATATAGGTTCTAGGTGGCAGCCCTAGGGGTTAGGAGGGAGAAGAGTAAAGAGGGGAGAGGGAGAGATATTCTGGCTCAAAACAAAAGACTAGATTTCCTTTCCTACATGTGGTGAGGGAAACAAACTCATACCGTGTTCCATAAACATGGAAAGGTGGTTATATATATATATATATATATATATATATATATATATATATATATATATATATATATATATATATATATATATATATATAGAGAGAGAGAGAGAGAGAGAGAGAGAGAGAGAAAGAGAGAGGTTAGGAACTGTGTATTGATCGATATATGCAACTTATATGTACCTGTCATGAAAATGACATACGTGGAATACATTTATTCAATACAAACTTATGGATTGAATCAAATTCAATAGATTAGATGAGTTCAAAAAATCACAAGCATACCTCATGTAAATCATGAGATACAACAATATATCATTCAACAGTTTTTTGCAATTTCTACAACTTACCGTTGATTAGGAAATATATAGTTTCTTTCATTTGATGATCTAGGAACATCAATTTGAAGTGATTTTGATACACATGTTATCTGAGGGGGCACATCACATATGCAAGGTTGGATTGCTTTTTATACTTTTGTAATCATCATAATTGAAGATGGGTACATGTAAACTACATGTACTTAGGCACACAATTCTTTTAGCCATATATATATATATATAAACTTGTGGTGAAGCATTTCCAAGACTAATTACTATTTTCCAAACATAAAAACTTGGCTACTCCAAACCCCTTTAGAAAAGGTAATACTTTTTGGTAGACCAAAAAGCTAGATAGGAAAGGTATACAAACTATAAGTCACATATTAGGTGACAAGACTATATTAGGATCTAGATAATTCTATCTCTACCAATTTATAGAATTCTCTTCCTGACATTATTATTTTCAATTATACCAAAAGTTAGATCAAAATAATACTAATTGATGCCTCTAACATGTGTTGCAAACTAGCTAGACAATTATCCTTTTAATTATCTAAAATTCCACACCTCTTATTTCCTTTTAGCAACTTGCATATTATTCAAAATTTCAATTATTTACCAAACCATAAATCTATTATCCTTCATTTATGTACAAAAACTCTCTTTTCTATAGCATTCCACATAATTCCATATTTACAATACAAATTGTCCACTACTTTTATAAATCTCATTATTGAATTTTCCTCTCTTTCTTTATCCAATGTCTATTAATAGATTATTAAAACCAGTATATTATAGAGATATATTCCATATGCAGTATTTATACTTTCACACCACTATTTCTAAACAAGACACATTGGGAACCATCTTTCTAATGTTTCCTTCATATTACATTAATTTTTTAACAAATATATTAAAACATGGGGAAAATCAGGCTTAACATCCTTTCCCTTTCATTGGAATTTTGTCATCAAAATTCGACTAGTCATCCAAGAAGACAGTATGAGACAATTTCCTCATATATTAGTTATCCAATATCTCATGAGGCCATTATCTTTTATTTCTGTGCTAATTCCTTTTATTTCTTTAATTTGTACAACAAGGTCTTTTTTGCAAAGAAATTAATCTCATGGTCCTTACTTGGGCCATGGGTCAACTCATGCCACAAACTATTTTAATATTATTTTTCCACAATATCATAGGGAAAATATTCATTGATTCGTGCCTTATATTCCTATAATTCAATTTCACAAAATTGAGGATATTACATTCACCCCTCCTTAAAAGGAATTGTGTCCCCAAAAAGTCAAACCTAGTAAGCTTAAGGTGAAGGATACTCAACTTGACATCCAAGCCTTAGGGTTAGCAATCCTTCTTAAATTATTTTTAACAACTTTTATTGATATGCAAAAATCTCACATCATTATCAAAACCGGTACCTGAATTCAATTCAAGGTATATCCACATCCTTAGTATTTGCATGATATCATCTCTTAATGATTACATTTTCATATGCAATTCTAATTCACTTGGTGATTATCTTTTCACCTGGGTTTTCAACCTGTTATTCATTTATTTTCACATAAGGATGAGGTAACACCTTTAACCCTAGATCATGCCATCAATTTCAACTAAAGATACTCATCCTTATATGTCAATTTTATGTCGAATCATTCTCAACATGACTCCAAACCATACTTTTCAATTCTTAATATTCTTATATTTCATGAAGTCAAGTGCATTTTTCAGTCTTAAGTTTGTACACAACTCCTTTTAATATTTTATTATTACATGACTTCTTGTATCTTTTATATTTACATCTCATGTATTATGAGCATTAGCCACTTCGCTGAGGTCTCTAGGGGTAAATGTACTTTGGAGTGTTCTCATCCTTATGGATCTAGGGAGTGCCTCTCACATTCACCCTTTGGGTCACATGAACATCATGAAGGTGGAAAATATCCCGAGACATGGGCCTCGTCAAACATAGTTGTTACCTCCCAACCAGATAGTCTTGTGCATTCAAGGAACAATCAACTCCCAATCCCATCGGTCCCATGTACCTTTAGTACTCCTACTTGACCTTAGGACTCTACTCTTCCTAAAAATTTATTGAGAGAACATTATTTTCATATGTAATATTTAAACCAGATTTCCTATATCTCTTATGATGCTCATTATTCACTTTATGTCTCGATACCGGGTTCATAGCAGCTTTTTATTCCAGACTTGGTCTCATACTATCAACCACTTCCATAGTGACTTTTCCTCATGTTCCTCAGAGATGGCATGCTTGGGTTCAAAGAATCATACTCAATATATGTGCTTTCATATTTTGTATCCTTAGTTGTTTACACTTTAGGTGACATTCATAGTTGCCTCAATCCTTAAAATAATTTATCATCTCACCCTTCTAGGGAAGGTCCTAACCTAGGCTGCCTTCTTGGCACACAGGAGGAAGTTAGGCTCTCTAGCCACAACCTGACCCTAAGTTCTAATGTTTTGCCTCCCCCATAGGTCCTTTTCCCACTCTTGGATTGACCCACCCCAGTTTCAGACACCAACCCTAAATGTCAAATTTTCTTTTTTCTGTAACCATAACATGCTGAACATACATTTTATATTATAACTTCTTAGCAAGTGCTTGCTCATCCTCTGGGTATACCCTCTCACTGGGAGGTATTCATACTTAGTGGCTGGGAGTATTTCAATGATCTACCCACTCTCTTAGGGTGAGCTTCATCCATACCCATTCAGTGGAGGTTTTCACAACATCATACTCACTCATTGTGAGTATTAGAATGATGTACCCACTCACTAGGGGTAATCACTAATCATACACATTCTCTGGAGGTAATCTCGGTATCATACCCACTCGATGGGGGTAGCTTTAATTGCATACCCGCTCCCTAGGGGTACGTTCAATAGATTACCCACTCGCTTGGGTAGGATACCCACTCACTAGGGGTATTCTTTATTCCTCCATTCCTCTAGAGATAGCTCTTAGGGTAATGAGAAAGTTATATTTTCATTTTCATTTTCATTTTCATGTATAATCATTAGTTACTTATGTCTCTCAAGTATATTCAGAACCTTTCACCCGCATCATGTATGAACTTCTCCACATCCAAGCATGGGAGGATGGGTCACATAAACCTACTTATATCTCTTATTTCCTCTTCCTTAAAAGTTTCATATTATCATCTTTTTATACAACTTCAGTAAGCATTTCTTATTTTAACTTCATCACCCTTATGTTTTTTTTTCTTCAACGGTGTGCCCTCTTTCTAGAGGAGCCTCTATATGGGAACCTTTTCTAACGGTTGGATCCATGTAGTCGACATTTCATAACACAAGCCTTCCTATCTTGGCCCAAGGTGATTTCATATCCATACATAGGCTTCCCCTTGTAAGCTCGATCACCAGTCATCTCCATGATGAATTTATACACCCCATGCTCTTTAATACAACAAAGACCGATATAGGGTTTGAGCAAAGGTTACATCCATACATGCATTATTTGTAGGTTGCTTATGTTTCCTGAAACTCTTCTCATTAATGGCTTGTTGCATATGTATATATGCATGGAAGACTGAGTCACCTAACTCATCTACTTATATTTTTCTTTATTCCTTTTCGAGGTTCATATGGGTAGTGTTCTATATCATCACACTACTCTCATTCCCCATTGTTAAGGTTTTGGGTTCAGGTTAGAGGCTACACCCTACCTCTTAGGGATTCTATGTCCCTTGATCCATTAGGGTTCTTCTAAACCAACCCTAGCCCCATCTAGAGTTCACCCTTGTAAATCATAAACATTTTTTCTTTACTTTATCATTATTTTTGCACTACATATACATCTACATTACATGTACATTATTATTTCCACAATTACATGTATATTATTATTTTCATATTACATGTAGATTTGTATTTCCACATTACATGTAGATTAATTGGCGGGGGATGCCTTAATCCTATTTCTTCTCAAAAACTCTAACTTTCAATGAGGAGAGAAACTTCCTTTTAGGGTTTATTAAGAAAATAGGATGAGAAATGGATGAATCAAGATGAGAAGACACCCTAAAGGTATTTTACCTCAGGAAAAATCATCTGACTTTAGCTAGGTAGAATGCACGGGTCCACGAGTCATCATAAACTTACTAGCAATGTGGAGGAAAGTTTTTCTAGCCCCCAGGTCATGGTCCCTTCTTGGCACCATTATTTTCAAAGAATGCCCTAATAATTCCCTCTTATTTCTATAGATTACTTGAATTTATAAATTATTAAATATTATTTGAAAAATCTGGTGCTCTGGTACTAATTGTGATGACCTCACTTTTCAGCAACCCCTAATTAAGGAAGGCCAAAAATATGAGAGTGATTACCTATTTTTTCCAAGGATCTAGATTTAAAAAAAATCAATAGTAAATAATTTCCATTAATTTAGATATATTGTTTACAAGATGTTTATCTAGAAGTTACACAACTTTTCATTATCAGAACTGTACATACACTACAACAATATGGTCATATACCAGCGGTCAATAAAATGCCGGTACATGTTTGAAAATGTTGGTATAGGCTATACCAGCATCCAACAAATGATGGCTAAACTGATATCGGCAAAGGCTTTTACCAACATTTTTTAATGCTATACTAATACTTGTGAATTTTGGTATAGGTGTGTCGAGTTATACCTCATTAGTTCTAATGCCCTCTAACCCGTCACTTATGTGGTTTCCAACACAAATTGTATGGTTGCTGGCGCATATATTATTAGCGTAAAATATAACTAACTTTTAAATTTTACACCAACATTGATGAAATGTTGGTATATGTGCTAGAAACATAAGAGTTTTTTAATGACATGGAGGATAATGTTTATGTACATGTTAAGGTTGATGTTATAAATTTTTTTAGTTTTATTTTGGTAAATATGTCTTAGGTTCTTAAGGTCAATAGGTAACTAGGATCCACAACTATTCGTACATCCTTTTGTGGTATAAAGATACCATAATCATCATAGTGTTAAAAGCATATTCATGGTATTTCACAAGTTGTGTACCCAAAACCCAACTCTTAATCCTTGTAGCAATCATAACTTATAAATCATATAGATAAAATCTAGATACGAAGAAAAATGTTGTGTATTCAACATTTTGAGAAGTTTACATCAATTAGGTACATATTTTGAGTACCTCATATACAAGGTACACCATTTAATTTGCTTGATGTCACAAGCCTTAGAATACAAGATGATCATTGCCTTAAGAGATTTGATCAAACAAGGAAAAAGTACTTGGTTCACTTTGATAACGAATGATGTCTTCTTTCTTCATCTTTCTTCATCAACAATACTTTTCCCCTGTGTAATGAAACACATGAATTACAACCAATCATTAATAAAGATATATAAATTAATAATATATATGATAAATGAGAATATTATACAAAGATACATACATTAACAATTAGGTTGCCTAAAATAATGAATCCAACTTTTACTAGTAGATTTGAACACTTTGTCAAAGGGATACTAATCGTGTTATAATATTGATGCATTCAAACCCGCTTTATGACGTATAGATTATGTATATAAATTGCATATTGTACTCAACAAATTTCTACTCCTAGTAATCCCCCCTCTTCCATAATTAATTCAATAAATAAAGCTCAAATCTAGACGTGTCGCTGAGAATCGTATAATTCTAGATCAACATGGACATTTCAATTTTTCATATATCATATAATATCATATTGAAGTGACAGATCACAATTTAACCCCGCATGTATGATAAACATGAACATCAAGAATTATATGACAATGCTTTATTTAATTACTTTATTATTCAATATACCAATACATAATGCTCTACATGATAGAAGTTAAACATACACATATGCAATGTCATCATGGTAACCATTTAGTATTAATTTAATAAACTCTAATAAACCATATTGTGGATAGTAACAAATCTATCTGACGGAATCAGAAGAGAAACATATTCCATAATGGTGGCAGGAACTCATTATAGATAAATAGAATACATTAATTATAGTGAATCATATGTTAAGAAAAAGGGATATATGAGAAATTTGTTGAGAAAATAATGTTATATGTATCTTTGTTACTATTTTGATGATCATTACAGGAGGTCTAGATTATACATATATAGTCACAGATGACAACATTTCAGTTACAAGAAGTAATGGGGACTGTAATGGTCTCAACTTAAATGACAGTAAAGTGTCGTATGACTTGAATGATGGGGACGGTTTATGTCCTCCTCGCTTGTGTCCTTTGGATGTCGATGTCCTTTGGATGCTTCAGTTTGAGAGCGATCACCTTGGCTTGGTTGCTGACATGGTACAGGTGTCTGAGTCTCTGGTTGTGGCTGTGATGTAGGCTGATTTGGTTGCTTAGTCATTTGAATGTCTTGACACCCTCCCACAAGCTCGGTGTGAGAGAATCGCAAGCCGAGCTTGAGAGAAAGAGTGCGAAAAGCATTCTTGTCTAAAGCTTTGGTGTACAGGTCGGCTAGCTGGTCATGAGTGGAGACAAACTGAGTGACGATGTGACCAAGTAGGACCTTCTCACAGATAAAGTGGTAGTCGATTTCAATGTTCTTGGTGCGTGCATGAAGTATGGGGTTGACTGTGAGATAGAGGGCGCTAAGGTTGTCACAATAGAGAGTGGTGGGAACAGATTGAGGGAGATGTAATTCTCTGAGTAGGTGGGAAATCCAGGTGAGCTTGACCGTAGTTTGGGAGGGAGCACGGTATTCAGACTCAGTACTGGACTTGGAGATGGTTGGTTGTTTCTTGGAGGACCATGAAATGCATGTGCGGCTGAGGAAGATGCAGTAGCCACTTGTGCTACGGCGGGTGAGGGGGCAACCAGCCCAGTCGGTGTCGGAGAAGCTAGATATGGGTAGGTGGGTGTCCTTGTAGATCTGTAGGCCGAGATGTGTCGTGCCCTTGATGTAACGAAGAATACATTTCACAAGGGTCATGTGAAGGGTGGTGGGTTGGTGAAGGAATTGGCAGGCGAGATTGACGGCGTAGGTTATATCGGGGCGGGTAAGAGTGAGGTATTGGAGTGATCCGACTATTCGGCGGTAGTCGTGGTGGTTTGAAATGGGTGTACCAGGATGGAGGAGAGAATCACATAGCAACGTGGTTCTTACAGGGGTAGGTGTAGGTTTATAGTCCAACATGTGTTCACATTCAAGGACGTCGATGGCGTATTTGCGTTGGTGAAGTAGAAGGCCTTGTGGGTTGGTTTCGACTTGAATGCCAAGAAAGAACTGGAGAGGGCCAAGGTTGCGGATCGAGAATTCTTTCTCAAGGGAGTGGATGGTGTGGGTGATGAAGTTGGGTGAGTTTCCTGTGATGAGGATGTCATCGACGTAGAGTAGTAGATAGGTGGTGCAGGTGGGAGTGGAGAAGATGAATAGGGATGAGTCACTAACACAGGGTTGGAAACCAAGCTCTTGGAGGAAAAGGTTGATGCGGGTGTACCAAGCCCAGGGGGCTTGCTTGAGACCATAGAGGGATTTGTGAAGAGCACATACATGATGGGGTTTTGTGGGATCGACAAAACCTGGAGGTTGGTGCATGAATACAGTGTTGTCGAGAGTTCCATTGAGGAAAGCATTGCAAATGTCAAGTTGTTGAATATGCCAGTTTAGGAGGTGGCCATAGTGAGGATGGTTTTGATGGTAGAAGACTTGATAACAAGACTAAACGTTTCCATGTAATCGACACTTTCTTCTTAGATGAAACCTTTGGCAACCAGGAGAGCTTTGAGGATGTGTGAATACTGTCGACCCCGACGAGGAGCTGACACAGATGGAGTGGTGTTGAGTTTGCAGGGAAAATGTTCTTCGTTGAAGACTACGTGCTTGGAAATGTAAAGATGGTTAGTTTGAAGGTGAAAGCATTTATAGCCTTTGTATTGGGAGATATAGCCAAGGAAGATACAAGGGAGAGATTGAGTGTCAAGCTTGTCAGCTGAGTAGCTTCTGAGGTAAGGGAAACAAAGATGTCTGAAGGTGCGAAGGTGGGTGTAGTTGGGTTTGGATTTGTAGAGGAGTTCAAAGGGACTCTTCATGTCTAGTAGAGGGGTAGGTAGATGATTTATTAGATAGGTGGCAGTATGGAAAGCTTCTGCCCAGAAAGGTTTTGGTAGTTGTTCTTTGAAGAGCATTTCTAAGCCTATTCTATAATGTGGCGATGTTTGCGCTCAGCTATGCCATTTTGGGATGGGTCGTGAGGACAAGAAATCTGATGAAGAATGCCATGATCGGAGAAGAACTGTATCAGTTGTTGATTAACAAACTCACCACCACCGTTACTTTGGAACATCTGGATTGATGTGTTAAATTGAGTTCGAACCATATTGTAGAAGGTGACGAAGATGGAGGTAAACTCATTTTTATGTTTCATAAGATAAATCGAACTGAAATGAGAGTAGTCATCGGTCAGTAGTACATAGTAAGAAAACCCATGTTGGGAAATAGTGGGAGCTTTCCCCCAGACATCACAGTGTACAAGGTGGAATGCCACAATAGACCTTACATGTTTATGACTACCACTTAAACATTTTCTTTTGCTAAGTTCACAATGTGAGCAGATGTTGTTGACGGTGGAGGTGGAGGTGATGAGTTGCTCTTTCAGGAGATGGCAGAGGATGGAGTTGTTGGGGTGTCCAAGTCTTCTGTGCCGGACATTGCCGGGAGCTATTGTGAAGCGGGAGCATAATAGACTTTGATGTAGAGCTGCAGGATGAGTGGGTAGAAGGTAGATATCGCGATTACACTGATCCAGAGCTAGGGTGTGGTGGGTCTTGAGGTCCTTCACCATGACAAGGTCCTTTGTAAACACAAAATAACACGAGAATTGAGAGGTTAGTTTGGATACAGAGAGAAGGTGACGTTGGATGGAAGGAACAACAAAAACGTGCCGTAAAGGTATTCAACAAAATGTCGTGTCGCAGGTGTGTGTGATAGGTAAGAAACTGCCATTCCCAACCATGATGGTGTCATCACCTTTGTAGGCGCAGAGGTGGTGCAGATTACCTAGAGAGTGAGTCACATGGTCAGTGGCTCCATTGTCAACACACCAATCAGGGAGATCTGTTTCATTGAGGCAGAGAGCGGTGAAAGCTGAAGTGTTATGATCCATGAGGTGAGCAGGTACGTTGGAATCCTGATGGTTGTTGTCAAATCAGTGCCAGTAGCGGAGGGCAGTGTGCCCTCTCTTCTTACAGATTTGCAGAGGGGTAGGTCCTTGCTGTGATAGTTATCTGTTTGGGGTGAAGGAGTTCTACGTCCACGCGAGTTGGTGTGAGGAGGATGACCAAGAATGCTTGGAGGTTGGAGATACTTTCGACCCCAACCTCGGTTTTGTAGGCGACCACGACTGCTGGCGGTGTAGTTGGGATAGGTAGCCTGGTTGGTGTAGGGATTGTTGCTGTGAATGGTGGAGGAGGTCTTGTTGGTGAAGAAAATAGCGGGAGACAGTGATTGAGGTCGTCGTTCTTTTCAACGTTCAAAGTCCTCGAGAAGTGGGAGGATATCATTGAAGGAAGGATTGGTGGTTTTAGCATGGTAACCACAAAGCCTTCATAGTCATTGTTGTTGAGGCCATTGAGAAGGGTAAAGACTTTCTCTTGATCACTGATGGTGTAGCCGATGGCGTTGAGCTGGTCGCAGATGTTTTTAAGTTTTTGTATGTAATCAAGTAAGGTGTCATTGCCTTTGCAGAAGCACCTGAGATGGGATTTGAGATCAAATTCCTTGGTTTGGGATGCATGGGCAAACCTCTTGGTGAGGGTGACCAAGACTTGATGCAAGGTGGTGCATCCAATAATTTCACCCATAACTTCTTCTGAGAGAGAGCTAGATATCCATCCTTTGAGGAGTCGATCCGTGCGTGTCCACTCCTTGTGTTTGGGGTTGGCATCTGGTAGACCGTTGTCATCAGAGATGAGGAGTGGTGGGAGGATATCATTGATATCCTCAATGATATTGATACCTTGTGAAGAAAAAGGGATATATGAGAAATTTGTTGAGAAAATAATGTTATCTGTATCTTTGTTACTGTTTTGATGATCATTACAGGAGGTCTGGATTATACATATATAGTCACAGATGACAACGTTTCAGTTACAAGAAGTAATGGGGACTGTAATGGTCTCAACTTAAATGACAGTAAAGTGTCGTATGACTTGAATGATGGGGACGATCTATGTCCTCCTCACTTGTGTCCTTTGGATGCTTTAGTTTGAGAACGATCACCTTGGCTTGGTTGCTGACATGGTACAGGTGTCTGAGTCTCTGGTTGTGACTGTGATGTAGGCTGATTTGGTTGCTTAGTCGTTTGAATGTCTTGACATCATATACATTTTGACAAGAGATAGATGCTCAATGTTTGTGTTCAATATGTCTAGAGGTATAAAACATGATATCGACTGTATGTCAACTAAACAAGCAAGTCTCCTTGTTAATACAATGTTTGGAAATACAATTGCATTCATCACTGGTGGCCCATCATAGATGTCTCATTGAATAATGTCTCACAGTAAGAAATGAGCAGCCAGTAGAGTTTGTCGGGCGCTTCAGAAAAATGCAAAATTTGGCAAAGCGTTTGATCAACCAACGCTTCGGTGCGGTAAGGTAGATCACCGTATTATTTTTTTCTGATAAAAAATGCATCCACAAACGCTACTCATGCTGCATTAAATGTGAAAACAGTACAAGTAGTCGACCAGGCATTACAATGGTTACAAACTGATCGCTCCTGTCTGACAATATTTGATCACTTCTCAAACAATCGCCACTATTTTGCCAAATGGAGGAAGAAAACACAATGTAAAATGAGAACGGTGGACAACCGTGCATTTGACAATGTAATTGGTAGTAGATGACCCACTGCCCATGGTTGTCCATTGCTACCTGAGAAATCACCGCCGCTTTTTCAAACGAAGCATAAGATTAAACATGAGTCTGAGAGCTTGGAAAAAAAATATTATATAGAGAAGTGAAGAAAGTTTCCATGTATACAAATTAAGAACAAATTCAAATAGAATTCCCAATTGTAGACTAGTGACGTAATTGGCATATTTAGGGGATTACATAGAATATTAGTAGAACATTGAAGGTAGGAAACAACATACCTTAGGAGAGACATGGAACATGAACATGTAATAAATGTGTATAGAGTATACCCATCAATTGCTTTCTCCTTCGCTTTGTTTTTGGTTTTTCATTAAAAATCATGTTCGAAAAGCCTTGTATTGGGCAAGGATACCTTGTTCCCTGACCGTATCAGGCAAAAGGATCAGGCGGCGCGCAAGGCACTCCCTTATTGACTAGGCGTATCGGGGTTTACCTGATTTTCTGCCTTAAATAATGCTTTCATTTTTCTTTCTTCTTTTACAAGTATTTTAAATATGCCAACATAGTATAGTATCTTTCAACCACGTACCAACTTTATGTTGATTCATTGTTTCACGTATGTTTTAGGTTCAGAGATAGTATGGGATAAAAGGAAGGGACTTGAGTAGTTGTACAGGTTTACCTATTGTCTAAGATCCTGCTAGCATACATGTTCTTTGACTTGTAAAAATTTCTTCAAGTTATTAAATGTAAGTTGCAAATTTAATTCATGTAGTAATATAAATATGTTGAATGTTGAGAATGTTATGGTGTATGCATTCTATTTGTATGTTCATGTATGCGCATATTGCTTCCGCAACACACTCTGATAGGATTGGATGATGTTTTCAGATTCTGACATCTCATTCCCAATAGGGTTTGGAGAAATCAAAATCCGGGGACGTCACAGTTGGTATCAGAGAATGAACAATAGCTAGACCTAACAATTGCTCACCATGAAACATAAAACGTAATTTCACCTTTCACTTTAAATCCTAGAAACCTAGTAAGTTGTTTTATAGGAATAAGTTATGACTTAGCCTCTAGGTTAGAACCTAGATGTTCGAGAACTAGGTTTAGACAAGTGTCTGAAACCCTTTCCATATAGAGCTCATATGTATTGGGTAGCTACACTAGTCTACATGTCGTTCTCACCATTTCACTAGGTTATAGGGCACTAGACTATCTACTGTGTGTGGGACACTCGGTTTTGCTGATTTGGTTTTGTTTTCCAATCGGCTCGAGCCTCGAGTGTTTTCTTTGACGTCTTCTTTCCCGGAGAAAACTATATATTATTTTATTATATATATGAAAATATAAAAATGTGTCCCTCACACTATAGAGTAGTTAGTGTCCATGCAACCTAAGTGAAAGGGAGTGACATCAGTCTAGAAGAGAGAGTAGTCTAGATTAGATGTCTAGAACCTTATAAGGATATGTGATAGATAGATTGACAATAGAATGATAGATGATGTAAGCAAGGATGATCTAATATAAATTCGATCTCTGAGGTATATGTTGTTTATAAAGATCTAAGTTGTAAATGAGGTCTGAATCTAATTTTAGATAATCTAAGCTAAGTCTAGATAATGGAAGTACATACTCTCTTTTTTTTACTTACGACGAGTTAGGTTAAGATAAGGTTGAATATGC
This sequence comes from Alisma plantago-aquatica, assembly GCA_963693085.1. Lineage (NCBI taxonomy): Eukaryota > Viridiplantae > Streptophyta > Magnoliopsida > Alismatales > Alismataceae > Alisma > Alisma plantago-aquatica. The sequence goes on along the minus strand of OY856410.1, from coordinate 515,825,952 downwards.
ATGAGCCTCAAGCTCTTTTACAGAGGATGACCTCTAGTGTTAGGACAAGATATGTGGTGAACTCTACAGAGAGTGAGACCCACAAGGAGAGGGTCATAGGACCTACCCTACAATATATGAAAAATATGAGGTAAATGTGAAATGATGTGTCCTAAACTGGGTTACTCTTGAGTAGATGAGTTGAGTTCTTTTGCATTATTCAATCTATATGTGAGAGTAGGGTAAAAAAATGATGGGTAGGTGACTCATAATGAGAAAGTCAATCCTTTTGATTGAGTTAGGTCCTAGTTTGAGTGACATATGTTTGTGAATCTCATCATTAGTTGCAAGTGAGGTAATATATGAACTCTAGTTATGAGAGTATGATGCTTTGTGCAAAAGATACTCAAAATACATGTTCTCCCTTCTACTTCTCTTTCTTGATATATGATGTTAGAAACCTCACTTGAGTTACATAGATGATTATACATGAGGAGTCACTCACTAAATTTCCTCCCTATATCATACATGTGATATCCAAGTTTGAAAGCATGATAAAATTGGCTTAGTATATTCTCTTTCTATCTATATCATGCATGAATGATATAAGTTTGAAATCATGAGCAAAAAAAAAAGATATATTTGGTTCATAGATTAATAATCACAAAATATACTGCCTAGGATCAATCCTTCTAAATCTAAGCTTCTTCTTGAGGATAACTCGTTGAATAGGGTGAAACCCAAATATTTAAGTGTGATAATTAAGAAAGCATTTATCTAATGATGAAAACATAGTATGATGTTGATCATAAACCACATTAATGATGTAAACATGATGATTCTAGTGACTGAAGATGTGAGATCTTGACATCATCTTACATAGGTAAGTAGGATGAAAGATGAAAACTTTGGTAATACCTCCTTAACTTCTTATGAGAAAATAAAACCCTATGCCATGTCATGACTAAGATGTAAAATGGTACTTCACTCAATATAAGATGGGGTGAGTACATCCTAGGTTTTGTAAAATCCTAAGACACCTACAAGTGGTGGCCTAGAATTAGTATATACCCTTTGATATCTCCTTCAACATGAGATTAGTTGAATTTCGAGGAAAAAATTCCATATAAGACGGGGTGAATGTGATGACCCTAAATTTTAGGGTTTTGATACCCAATATGATATTTAAGAACCTTGGCAATATGGGATAAAAGTACAAGAGGCTACAAAGACAAAAGCCAAAATAACACTAAGTAAGAAAATAGACAACACAATAATATATATACTAATAATGATGAAAAATCTCCAGAATAGTAGATGAACAAGATAATCTAGAGTCTAATGTGGTCAGGCTAGAATACACTCGAGTCTATAGATCTTGCCGTAAGCTCGAAGTATTGTTCATGTATCACGAATTTCATATTTTTCTAATGCTTTGTATATTTTCTAGAACTAAAAAGAGTTTAAAAGCATTGATTTACTCATTAATAAGGAAAGACATAACATTTTGGCATTATAAATAGATTGGAGTCCATGTACAGTTTCTAAGTGATTTTTAGGTTCAAAAATATTTTTCTCAGATTTAATCTCTGCCATTTTCTAATTATACCATTTAAATGAAATATTCTCATCTAAATTAAATATCATAGATATTACTATCTCAAAAGACTGATATAAGGATTCCAAAATAAAGAGGGTACTTTTGTGAGTCCAGGGGTATTTCTGGGGTATTTATTGGATAGATGATCTATTTATAGTACATTTTCTAAGATAAGGAAATGTTCTGTAAATTGTGAGAGCATCTTACCTTGTAGGAAAATCTAGGGTCGTTGGATTAGCACCACATAGCTCATGTGGACACCGTGGTCCTCTACCAGGTCATTTGTGAGCTGCTTGACTCTTTAGTGGACCGGCTCGTTCAAGGGCCGACTCCTCCAGCGTTGGGTTTCTGGATCGCTGATTCACTTGACTAACCTGGCCGAACACCCATCCATCCCCCTCTTCGCGTGCCCTGATCACGGGGAACAGGTGTGCGACCCCTGTTCATGATGCTGTGTGAGTTCCGCCATGGGCATAGCTCCACCGAGGAAGCCAGGTCGTAGAAGGTCTCACGGCTCGATCTTTCATGGCAAATAGATCCAAGGTAGCTAGATGGAGCTCTTCGGGGTGGCATCGCAAATAGGTATGGTGGCAAGGAATCATGTTGTATCGCCCTCCTCCATCCTCCTTCAGATCACGGTGGTTAGGAGTTGTGACCATGCCATCGCCTGCTCGAAACCCCTGGTTGGCAGGCCGTCGAGATTGGGAGTTCTCTTCCTGGTATTTGTTCCTGCCTCGTCCCTATTTCCCAGCACCGTCGTGGCCTGAGACTACCGTGAAGAACCTCCGATCTGATGGTGCTATCTTCAAAAATTGATGCGCACTCAGTACTCTTTGCTTCTCTAGAGCGTCTGTGGTACCTCAGATCCTCGGCAAGAGAGCAACAACTTGATCTTGCCTGGTCGACTGTGACTATCTTTGGCCTAACTGGGTCTCTTCCGGCTTGGATTTCCTCCATGGGCGGACCTCCACAGCACCTCTCATGCATCAGGAGAGGATCGCCAACCTCCCTCTTCCTCTCAGTTGCTTATACCTAGCTACTGTGATCACAAGGATGGAGATGTGCAGAGAATGATAGGGTCGATCACTCTCACTACTGCACAAAACAGAAGTGGTGAGAGGTTGTTGGGAAGTTCCTAATCTTACAGTGCTTTGAGATCACACAGCTATGCCTGATCATCCCTGGGATCGTGGAGAGTTGGGTGCCAAACTATGACCATGTCCCCTCCCGTAGGATTCAGAGGTAAGTGACAAGGTCTATACTGCCAGATCACACCGAACGGATGAGATAGAGCCACACCCCCCATCTAGGGGCCTCGTCCAGCTAAAGTCACACCCCTAAGTTTGAGTGGGCCGACTATGTGACAATATATGTCGCAGAACTAACTACTGAATAACCAAAAGACCAAAATTTGACTAAATTTATATCATAAATGTCTCAAATTTCAAATGGTCACATCTCTTTGTAGGAATCTTCAAACATTTTAAAATTCTAGACATAAGCTCATAATATCCTACAGTATCTTTTTCAAAAGTTTGAGACACAAATCCCATTATTTTATCATGCACGTAAATTCTTCGAACAACCTTATAAATCAGTGTATAAACCTTGGATTCAATATAAACAACCATCAATCTTGATCCTACAAGTCCAAAACACCTGATAGAATAGCAGCATACATGAAGGCTCATCAATTGACCACTTAAACTTGTTGCGACCGCTAATGGATCTGTTGGCCTCAAAGTACCCAGATCAACTAATAAAAATCTATATATATTATAGTTGAACTTAATTCAATATCATAATCACCAATCACATCTTTAATCATGCTATTTAATGTGAAAATGATTTAAAATTAGATGATCAATCCTCAGCTAAGCTCAGCCACCTATAGAATACTCAAGGTTCTTAAATATCATATTGGGTATCAAAACCCTAAAATTTAGGGCATCACAGGCACTGACTCTAATGGAGTGAAAAATGCACTATATTTTAAAAGAGAGAGAGAGTTTGAGGAAGATTGTTTGTGTTATCACCTACATTCCTCAACCACAAGCTCCTAAGATGACATCAAACACTTCAATGTCTGAAATTTTAGAGTACAATTTTCACCAAGCTCGAGATTTATTGGAGGGTGCACTTCCATGCAAATTCAAAGCATTCCTTTCTCTAAGAATGAGACACATTGATACACCCATTTTAATTATTTATCTTTGTTTTTTGACATTGGGGACAATGTTGAATTTAATCTTGGGGATGAAATAAGACTCTTCGCTTGATCTCTAATATTTATCGTCTATCTTCATTTACCCATTATTTTTCCCTATTTTAATAAAAAAATATTTTCAAATAATTGTCATTGTTGCTAGGGAACTAGAAATCACTATGAATGTGATGATAGAAATGGACACTATAGGCCCCTTTTATTGTTTGAAATCATTGCATATCTTTTTGATATAATTGCTAGTATTATGTGGTTTTGATATTTTTATTGAATTCTTGTAGGAACTAGTGAATGGTACAAACTCGCAATACTGACTACATTCATCATACACTACATTCTTGGACTTCTATTCCTATTGTGATCCATTTTGAAAAGGAAGAGTAGGTTGAAATGTTTGATCACAAAGATGATAATGTGAATTCAAATGGAGGTGGTGGTGGAGATCCAAAAGTTGGACCATAGTTTGAGCAGGAACAAACCATATGGAAGAAGATTTTAGTTGCTTCAGCCACATCTCAACAAGGCCACATCATGAGGCCGACAGTAGATATTGGTATCTACAAACTATTGGTGTGTATGCACATAGAGCCAATCATATGATGAATGTGCAATGGCACAACATGTAAATAATTTGATTAATAACAAAGGCAAGCTTCCAATTTATTTTATATATTCAGTTATGAGATAATGAATAATATAATAAATGTCTAGAGAATGATATTACTCAATGTTGTATGTATTCAAGTTACTACCCTTGTGGATGAGATCATACGGATGCTAAGAATACATATACATATTCTCATTATGTCCCTGATCGATTGTTATTGTGGAAGGTTGATAGACAACAATGACACATAAGATCAATTGTGAGTTTGTTGGTGAGTAAATCTCATTAGTCATGATATGGCAATATCAAATCAAGCACACAGATACATGTTAGAGAACATTGTATCAGATAGACTCACTGTGAGACTAACATATGTAAGCCATCATCATGGGAGTCAAAGTCAGCTCTCACAGTGATGGTGGTGGTGGTGGTTTTTAGACCTAAAATCACTGCACTCACATGTTGTTGGGTACACTTTGACATCATCAATTGCAATCCTGAGACATGGGTTGTTATAACAGTAATGGTTGGGTGAATTTGACACATGGGGAATGACTGTGAGTCATAGAGATGGAATTTGTCCCTCCTACAAGAATATGATATCTGAGGCCTCTTGATTAGAGAGACTGAGAAAAGTATGTCTATATGCATGTGAGTTAAAATGTGATAATGAGCTTACATATATCTCATGCAGTCTTCTCTTGTTCAAGAAACAAGATTGAATAATAATGAGGATGATTTCTCCATGCCTATAATTCAATCTGGATATCAGTGATAAAGGAACTATACAAACACTATAGCACCATACATAGGTTGTAGGTTGAAGTTGCTCCCCAACTTTCCTTTCACTTGGGTAGCAATGATGTGTGTCTAGGCATCGCTCATTGCTTATGATGTCATAAGATAATTATGGACATTCACTGCCAACGTGATATGGGACCTATAGGGTCACACACACACAAACTCACCTAGAAGAGGAGTTAAGATCTTGAATGACAATTGAATTAAGTAATAAAGTGTTTAGTTACTCAATTCACGCACCAGATCAACAAATTGGCTGACTAAATTGCCAAAGGGTTGTCTCACTGACGGGCGTTTGGGAAGCTAGACGGGCATCTCAAATGTTGAAACGTCCGTTTGGGTTATCTGGTAGATCAGAAATCGAATTGGCTTAGTTCTTCCCTATGAACCGACTGGTTCAAGTTGTTGAACCGATCGGCTCAACTCAAACTCACCAAACGGCCATCTGGGTGAGTGAGATGGGTGTCTCGATTGTATGAGACGTCCCGGTTGGGATGAATGAAGGTTCTGAAGTTTTCCCAAACATGTTTCAATTACACTTACTTGGGGTGCTAGTAAATTAATTTATGACAATAATTTAGAAATGAATTTTCCAATTCATATCTGATTGGGAAAGTGTGAAATGACCGTCTCACTTAGGAAGATGATTGTATCGCATCCTAGATGACCCTTGTTGGGTGATACGACCATTTCAGCACATGTAGGTTGTGAAACTTCTGGACTTGTTGTGAAAATTCGAGATATTTTGGTCCTTTCCACTCCCGCACAAACTGGGAACCTTGACTCTGGCCTCTACTATAAATAGAGGAGTACAAGGGATTCCCAGAGCACAACACAGACAATTGAGAATCAGTTGCTCTGACAATTATTGTGCTCTCTGGTTCTGATAACCATGAGAGCTTAGGCAAGTCCTACCTGACTAGGGAGGGATAGGCAAGGTAGAGAAACAATTGAGGATCATTGTTGTGGGAGAGAAGGTTGGTGACTAGTACACCAATGAGAGGGACAACTCCTTCTTGTTCATTCTTGTAGGACGACATGAGTTCTAGTTGTTTCGTGTGGACTATTGTAGAGGTAGGAGTCCTTTGGCTATTGCTTGTAGGGAAAAGTCAACTCGTAGTCTATGGCAAGATCTGAGGAGATGTTGTAGTAGTTATTTGAGTCTGCTATCCATGGAGTAGCAGTCAGATGAGTCCCAATGCAACCAGGATCTGCATAGGCACCATCTAAGATAGAGTATGCATCTACATCGACAAGGATTGTCACTAGACTTGCTCTAGGACCAGGTATATCTTCGTGAAACCATCCTTCCCACTGCATAGTTATTGACGCGATCTGCTAGTTAATGGGAAATATGTCAGTAATTTTTTTTATTTTCATTGCCTATTTGATGTCGTGTTTCCTTACAGTAGTATCAAAGCCACATCAATTAATTATGTTTTTGGATAACCGATATGATTAGATTTTGGTTTTACCATAATTATTTATTGCATGTGATGTGAATATTTAAACTGGTTCATGTGCACGTTTGTCTAATCACCACATAAAGAGCCTAATAAAATATATATATGAAATTTACACACGTCGACATAAAATAAATTTGATAGTGGATGTAAAGAATGGTTATGGCCAAAACCCCAGATTTGTGTGTACATGGTTGTGGTTATTTATTCATGTTGGTAATCAGTCTGTGTGAGCCTCTCTCTCCTTTTCAACTGTAAATTAATACTCTTTTTCCTATTTTCCCTCGAATGCAACTTGAGATTTTCCCCATATACAATGTAATATGAAACATGATAGTTTTAATTTATGTTTTGACGTGAGATGACAATCTGCACAAAGGTGAAATGAGCGGCTTGTGACACGACCCAATCAACTAGAGGATTGAGGAGGCCATACGAGAGGAGGATGAATCGATCGACTGGTGGCCCAACCAATCGGCTTGAGGTGTCCAAACATTGTTTGCACCTGAGAACCAGATGAGTGCTTTAGAAGAGATCAACCAAGAAACCATGAGGTGAGCCTATCAGTTCAAGAGTTGAACCGATCAACCCAGATTGGTTCTCGTATAGATCTTGACCAACAACAGGTTGCATATGATATGGACAATAGGTGGTAGTAATTCCTTGTGGATCTAAGGAATTACATTAGGATGTCCATAACCATCACTTATGTGGTTTATTCATTGCATGTTCTCATTTGTGGTTATAGCATGTATATTATACATACTATATATATTTGGTTATTGGATAAAGTATATGTATTTATACAAACTCTCTCAAATATAATATCAAGTCTTAGATGATTTCCAAAAGTGGCACACATGAAAAGCTTGATCGATCAAGCGTGGGCTCCCCAAGGGAGGTGTGTCGTCTATCTTGTGGAACTGTGATGGTAGTAATGTGGTCCCACCAAGCAGGGTGCATTATTATTGTGTTGGCTTTTGGGTTAGGTTTGATTGGTGATTCTTAGAGAGTCTGGTCCTAGAGGCATGTAGATGATCATGGCAAGGAGTTGTGCATATCATCTATCTAAGAGTTGCATATGATGAAACTGGCATGATTGCCTGCCTTAATAATTGGTCATGACTACCAGCGTTGGTTGGGTATTGATGCAGTTGTTAAGGATCGTGGGCAGCTAGAATATTGTACACTGTAATATTCCAAATTGATATTGTGGGCTATCAATTTGAATGAAATAGTTGGAGCGATGGTTAGTTAAAGACCTAATTAATATTTTCAAATTTGTCAAATAAAACCAAATCAAAAATGGTTTGTAAAGTTCTAATATTTCTTTATAGAATCAAATATCAAACACAAAAAACATTCAAATTGTGATAAGTCCTTGAAAAGGACAAAACGAGATAAAGTTCCACAATTGGTTAAGGACTTTGAGAAATGTTCTCATAAGTGAGTGAAAGCTCTATGTCCTTGATAGACCAATGCCAGAGGAACCCGCCTATTGGAAGCATGCCAAAGATGCCATAGACATTTGAATACCTAATGCATTGTTGTATGAACTATGAGTTGCATGAACAACATGAAAACATGGACATTTTTGAGATGGTTACACATCTTAAGAATCATGAAAAAAAAAGAAGGTATAATGTCTCCAAAGTGCTATTTGAGTGCAAATTGACAAAGGGATGTCAGTAGAACCCCATGTTCTCAATATGATTAGGCATACATAGTGACAATGATTTCTATTAGGTCAAGGGCTGACCATGGATATGATTAAGCAAGTATTGCATGAATCATATAGTCAGTTTTTCACATGATTGGCATATTGGTGCCAAAGTAACGAAGAAGGACAAATCCATGATAATGATCAGTGAAAGTGATTCTTAGGGTAGAGGCAAGGCTAAGAAGTGTTTTGAGGCTAAGTTTAAGTCCAAGTTTTCTACACTCAAGTTATGGAGAAGGGTAAGTTTCAAAGGAATATGTCCTTTTCACTTAAAGGATAGAGAAAACAATGTGCCACCATTGTCACTTGTATAGACAATGGAAAGGAATTATCCTCTTCATAGAGGATCTCAGGAAGAAGATAGAGATACAAGTCTCCACTTTAGGACTGAGAAGAAGTAAGCTAGAACTATATGGAGCAAGGGTCGCTTCCCTTACTATTAAATATGTTATTTATGGGCACATAATAGAATTAGTGAATTGCTATTGTGTACTTCCCATTGATGAAAATGATATGTCTTTTATGATAAGAATATTATATTTCATTTTAAAAGATATGATCTTTTATGGAAATGCCCTATGTCTCACAAATTATACTTGATAGTTCTAAAGAAAAATGTGTATGACACATATATTGAATGACTTGATAACTCAAACAATTGAATACCTATAGCACTATCATCTAGAGTGCATAAACAGGAAATGCATTTCTAGAATCCATATGATGGTTATCTAGACTGTTTTTGTAACATCCCTGACCTGGGTTATGCTTTAACCCAAGGTGTTTTGATTAAAAAATATGATTATATGCTTAATCATATCTTGTGAAAAGTAATTAGGGCTCATGAGGAACTTATGTTTCAATTTTGGTCCTGTTTGAACAATGTTGAAGCAATGTTTGCTTATTTTGGACTAATGTGCAAATTACCCAAGTTAAGGGGTTAACTTGTAAAAGTTACATGATAATATTTTACTATGATGTTGAGACATCATAATAATGAATATGATGTAGTGGTATGGTTTCCACAAGCTTGGGCACTAAGATAGAGCTTGTTGGACAATGTTTGTGCATTAAAACCCAGTTTTGGTGTTATGTGCAATTTACCCAAAACCTAGGGTTCAATATGCAAATTACCACTTCAATAAGGTTCCTAATGTTTCTTTACATCATTTAGAGCAAATAAAATTAGAGGGTCGTTTCATTTGAATTAAGTTGGAGGAGAGAGAATCTTGATATTAAAATAATCAAGATTTAAGCCTAATTGAAACCCTAATTCAATTTTAGTGCAAAAATAAATATATTAATTGAAGAGCCCTTCAACAAAAAGTTGGAGGATGAATTTGCAAAGTGTTTGGACGAGCTTAAGCCTTGAAAAGGCACAAGTATATCCTAAGGAGGTGAAAACTCCACTCACCTTATTATAAGAAAAAGAATTTTCACTCAAATACGGATATTAATATTATAAGGGTTAAGGTGCTTAATTTCTTTTCCTTTAAAGCTTGGATAATGAAGAGGTTTTGCAAGATAATGAAGGTGGCTTCGTGTCCAAGAAGTTGAGGGGAAGTGGTGGAAATAATTTTGGAAATAAAGGAATTAATTCCATTTTCTCTTTCCTTGGAAATTCCTTATACATATCCCATTTCCAACCCATTTAAGGACCTTTCTTGGAAATTTCTTTTCTCTTCTTACCTTGGCCAACCACGAGAGAGCTGGGGAGCATGATAAGGACGCCCCCAACCAGTTGGTAAGTTCTTGACCCTCGTTCTTCATGATTTCATGGTGGAAATCACAAAACAATGCTTGATTCTTTCATTTCTTCACTCCATCTTCAACACTAGCCAATCTTTTCACCCAAAAGCTTGAGGACGAGCCTAGGGGGAGTTGCAAAAGCTTCATCCACCATTTTTTCCATGAGCTTGGAGCTTTGGAGATCAATTGGAGGCAGGTTTTATAACTTGAACCCTTGATTTTGTTATTGCATTCAATTCCTTATCAAATAATGATCATTTCTTCATTCACAATAATTGATTTGGTTGATTGATGCAATCTCCATGAAAATCACTACAGATTTCATGAGTTTAGAGCTTGATGATTATGACATAATCATAATAACACACCTCCCCAAATATCTAGGCCAAGCGGTTTCAATTAAAATGTTCAAACGGTTTCCCAAACCATTTGGGAGCAAACGGTTTCAAACCGTTTAAGGGCAAACGGTTTCACCAAACTGAATGAAAGCAAACAGTTTCAAAACCATTTGGGGGCATTGACCATGGTTGACCATTTGGATATTTGTTGATAATTATGTTGGTTAATGACCCATTAATCATAATTGATTAGTTTCAATTGGTTCATGAGTTGAAGGACAATCAATCACCAAACCCTAATTGGGTTAAGTGCTGATTTCTAATTTGATTGAGTTAGCACTTTGGGTGGATTAACCCAAACGGTTTTGAAACCATTTGGGGGTCACCCAAATGGTCTAAAGACCGTTTGAGGGTCACCCAAGACCGTTTGGAGGTCTAGGGTTGAGTATGGTTTGGTATTTGAAGATCCAAAGATGCCAAACTGATTTGCAATCAAATGTTGATTTAATGATCAAACCAATGACTCAAACCCTAATTGAATGTCATGGATTTTGATGATATGATGGGAAAACGGTCTCCAGACCGTTTGGAGGTCATCCAAACGACCTCAAGACCGTTTGAGGTCAGGTCATGTCCAATTTGGATGGTGACCCAATGATTTCAAGGCAACTAGTTTCATATTGATTAATAGTGAAGGTTCATTGATCTCAAACCCTAATCCAATTGATTCTAAACCCTATTTGATGATCAAATGAGGGTCAAATCAGTTGAAGGATGATCTATTAAGCTCATATGAAGTGTGTTGTTAGGCTTAATGGATTAATGGTTATATGAATTCAATCGATGAGGGAATCAATATTGGAAACCCTAAATCAATATGTTTGGTGGAGTCCATATTTGGTCCATTCGGTTTGGAGGAGGTATGGACCAAATGGTCTCAAGACCGTTTGAGTCCAAACGGTCTCAAGACCATTTGGGACCGAACGATCCCAAACCGGTTAAGGCTCAAACGGTTTCATTCTCCAACTTTAGCAAACGGTTTCAAGCACCTACTTTGTCAAATGGTTTCAAGTGCTACTTTACCAAACAGTTTCAAGCCATATGACCAAGACCGTTTGAAGGTCTAAACGGTCTTAACCATTTGAAGGTATTGTAAGCAAGACCGTTTGAGGTCTGGATGGTTAAGACCATTTGAGTTCTAGGTTACCAAGATCGTTTGGAAGGTAATTAACTAAACCGTATGAACACTCAAAGTGGGTACAGGTCAATTGTTTAATTGAACATTTCATGATGTGAACCAAGGGTGATTATAATAATTGTACCCTTAAATGAGATAGGGTGATTAGTACCCTTTAGATAATTAATCTCTAATGATCATGAAAGTAATGACACAATGGATTAAGTGTCAATTCTTCATTCAAGTTAAGTTGACTTAGTCTAATCAAGTTTGAAGTAGGTATCATCTTATAGAGGATGAGAAAGAGAGAACTTCCTACATGAATGATAATCATGTAATGGATAAGCTTCAACACCTTCAACGTGAAAGAATAAGAAATTAGGGTGTGATCCTTAATAAAGAAATCATGAAACCCTAATCAAGAAGGTTGTCGAGCCCTAACCCAAATCTAGGGCAATATCAGATGTAACCTAAATCAAGGGTAATATTGTGACTCTAAATAAGGATGATAACATGAGAAACCCTAATTGAGGGTGAATCCATGAGAAACTCTAATTAAGGGTGATGTTATGAGAAACTCTAGTTGGAGTGAATAGTAAACCCTAATTGTGGGTTATGGAATGAGAAACTCTGATCTAGAGTAATACCATATGAATCCCTAATTTAGAATGATGTCATATAGAATCCCTGATGAAATGATGTGATGTAAGACTCAATCCAAAATGATGCCATGTAATGATACCATGATATGTGAAACCCTAGTGATGGTATAATAGCCAATATACTAAAGTGGGGTGTGGATAATATAATCAAGTAAGATGAGAATGTTACAACTATGTAGGATAAGACAGATGAACCATATGAATGGTAATGTGGTTATTCTAATGAATAAGGGTCTAAGAAACAATATGATGCCTAGATCATTATATATCCAACTTTTTACATGTGTAACAACCCTACATACCTTACAATGATTAGGACATGAAACTCTTAGGAATTATGTATGCAATACTAAATAATGATGTGGATAACATCCTAAGATTTGGAATATCTAAAGTGGTGGATAATGGTTTATCATATATTCTATAATGCCTAACCATTGGATAAGTCCATATCATTAAAGATAGTTGGACAATTCTAATGTGTAACCTATGCACCATATGATGAAAGTAACAAGTTAGATGATGAAGTATTAAGAGGGAAATACCTTAATACAAGGTTAGTTGATTAATTTAAGTAAGATGGAAATGAAAAGAAAGTGATACATCAAGACATGATTATATCACATTCAACATTTCAAGGTTGGCATTCCTTGATGAACCTCTAATCCACTATTCTTGGATAAGAAACACATGAAGTGTGTGTTATACAATTGTTACAATAAAGATATAATGAACTCAATGTACTGTGATAAATGTTGATTAATATACTTTGAGAATGGTGTTAAGACAAATCAATGAGTATGATGTAATCATACCATGATAAGGATGAGAAATGAACTCATGCCTTAAATTGTTGATCATTAATGATATATGATGAGAATAGTGATCATAAGCATATACTTATGATATCTTTGAATGCTCTGAGAGGTGTGAAGTAATATATTAGAGTTGAACTAATAATGTGAGCATGAAACCATAAGCAATGAGAGATGGGAAAACCCTAACCCTAAATTGGGTAATGGGACATGAGAAACCCCAAAGTGATGTGAATAGTAAGCCCTAACCCTATTAAGGAAATAGTGGTGTTACTATTATATTACATGAGATAAAATGATTTTGTTGCCTAGTGATAGGTGACAAAAGGTTGAATGGCCCTGTGAGCCATATGATCAGATGTTGCCTAATGAGAGGTGACAAGATGCTTTATGGGCTTTATGATCCATGAGAACAATTGTAGCATAGTAAGAGGCACCAAGATGATTAATGATGGGTCTAAGGAATTTATATTCCATGATCCATGTAATCAGGTTTGGAAGAGTCCAATACCTGGCATAGGTGTAATACCTATAATCAGGGTTGGTTAAAGTCTAATGCATGGTTGTGAAATCAGGAGTGGTTACAGTCCACTGCCTGGCAGTGTAATTCGGATTGGTTAGAGTCCAATACTTGGTAGAGGCATGAAGCCTATAATCAGGAGTGGTTAGAGTCCACTGCCTGGCTATGTAATTAGGGTTGGTTAAAGTCCAATGCCTGGCGATGTAATCAGGGTTGGTTAAAGTCCAATGCCTGGCGGTGTAATCAGGTTTGGAGAAGTCCAATACCTGGCAGAGGTGTAATGCCTGTAATCAGGATTGGTTAAAGTCCAATGCCTGGTTGTGAAATTAGGATTGGTAGTGTCCAATGCCTGGCGGTGTAATCAAGTTTGAAAGAGTCCAATACCTGGCAGAGGCTCAATGCCTGTAATGATGACACAGGATTGGTAGTAGTCCAATGCATGTATTAATAATACATGATCGGTAATAACCCAATGCCTGTATTAATGATATATGAGTACATGGTAGATGTAATTCCTTATCTGTTTAGCAGATTGGCTAAGGCCAACAGATTGAAACAAGAATGTTTCATGGGTGACATGTCAAGTTAATGAGTGTCACAAGAAAAGTTTGATATGATGGATAAATGATATACATGTCATTCCTATTCCTTAATTAAAAGAATAAATGATATATTGCTCTATCATAAATAGTTGCAATGCTTTCAAAGATGAGAATTATTGAAACTGTTTATTCTCTACCCAGTTTCATATCTTTAAACTGTAATAACAATGTTTTGGCGGAGAGTTATATCTCCCGCTGGGGCAATCTATAATTGTCTCACCCTCGTGGGATCTAACATTTTTAGGTGGACGCTGACAAAGAAGCAGATACTCTTTTGCAGGAAAAGGAAAGCAACAGCCTGGACAGCAGTGAGATCTCAGGTGGAGACCCTAACTGTCAAATCATATAGTTAGAAAGTCCCATGTGTCATCTTTGTACTCTCAGGTCCTCGTAGTTTATAGTTAGTGTTTTAATAAATCGATCTGCGATTTTGGCTTGATGCCTCGAGGTTTTATGTTGTCTGTATATAATGTTCTAGGGTAGCTGATGTTGTAATCCTCAAGAAGAGATAGTACAAGTCATGTATTTGTGAACCAGGATGTAAATGTTATACTATGGTTCTTGTTGTAAGAGTTTCCTATGTTTGGATCTCTTTGCAAACAGTTTTAATTTTTAGTGATTTTTAATAATTCGCTGCAAATGATTCACTTCCGCTTAGTTAATCTTGTGTTTTGTAAGTTGGATGCCAAAGTTTTGGTTATTAAACCAATAGAGACATGCATGTCTTATTCATTGGGCAATATGTAGTGGGGGATCGACTATTCTATTGAGTTTAGTGCATATTAATGTACATAGACTTTTTAGAATCAATGCTAAAGGTAGTTGCAAGTACCTCATTATATTTACTGATATGATCAGTAGATATTTGAAATTTGTATTTAATGAAATACAAGTATGAATCCTTGAAGTGTTCAAGGAGATCATAAATGAAGTATGTAACTATCAAGGTAAAAGTATTAAGATACCTCGAAGTGATCGATGTTGAAATATGTAAACCAAGAGTTTAGGGACCTTATGGGAGATCATGATAGTGTATCATGATAAACTCTACCTAAAACACAATGATAATTTATCATTATATTTTATCAAAAAGAAGGAATCACATCGTGTTAAGTCATGGTGTGATTATCAATAAATCTAGCTAATATTTTCATATTCTTTTTGGCACATGCTTTACACTAAAATAATGTACCATATAAAATGGTTCAAAGGACACCATATGAGATATGGCATGGGTGGAGTCTTGATAAGTCTTTTGTAGTGATTAGGATTGAAGGCGTGCACAAGATAATAGTTTCTTAAAGGGCTTTATCCACAAATCACATGAATGTTATTTTATTAAATACTACTCTTATCCCTATCCAACAATAAAGTGTTTGTTCACATGGATGATTGTATTACTAAAAGGGAACTTAGTTCCAAAGGAATCAGTGGGAGTAAAGTAGAACTTGAAATGTTTGAGACAAATAAGAAAACATAGAACCTAAAGAGGTACAACAGGAGCAAGGAGAATCACAAGTTGTTGTGAAATCTCAAATTTCTTATGTAAAACACATAACTCATAGTTCTAGTAGAACACACCTGGAGTTTGAAAATTTATGATATTTTATAACTCAAAAGGTGGCAAGTTGATCTCAAAGTTGAGTCAACAACCTACCTAGAAACTATTGAGGGACTTGAGTTTGAGAAATGGCTTTAGGCCATGGGATCAAAGATGGACTTCGTGGACACCAACAAGGTGTGACCTTTTTGGATCCCCCTAAAGGGGTAAAATCCATAGGGTGCATTTGGGTCTTTGTATGAAGACCAACATGGAAAGGAAAACTAGTTTCAAAGAATTACAATCTAGTTCAAGGTGTTGAACATGATGAAGTTTTTTCACCAATTACTAGGGTTAAATCCATCTCGATCATGCTTTTTGTTGCAACTTAGTATGACTGTGAGATTTGGCATATGGATGTTAAAACCACATTCCTTAAATGAAATAATTAATAGGATGTGTACATGACACAGCCTAATTGTTTCATAAATCCATCAATGCAAACAAAGTCAATAAGCTACAAAGGTCAATCTGTGGATAGAAGAAAGCATCTCAGAGCTAGAATATTCTATTTGATAAGATAGTCAAAGGGTTTGACTTGATTCAAAATGAAGATGAAATATGGGATTACAAAAGATTTAGTAGGAGCATGTTTATATTCCACATAATGATGCAAAATAACAACCTTATCATACAAATGTTAAAACATGGCAAGCAAAGTACCTTCTATATGAAGGGTTTAGGTGAAGCATCCTATGAGATAGGGATTGAGGTCTATGAGATAGATCTATAGAGCTCTTAACCTAAGTAAGAGTGCATACAATTGCAAGATGTTGAAGGGTTTAGCACGCAAGACTCAATGAGAGAAATTGTGTCCATGTTCCATGGAGTTAGTCTCTTAGGAGCCTAGTGTCCCAATTCTTATGAATAATAGGAACACATGGATAGATTCCATATGAATTCACAATTAGATTTGTCTTGAATGCAATGATATGTACTTATCCCATTATCTCATATGTATTGGACATGATTAAAGGATATCCAGTCATCTCTTATATATTGGACATGATGAGAAGACATATATATACCTACCTAGTAATCTTGTATGTATTGGATATGACAAGAAGGTATATCTCAAATGCTAGTGAGAGGCACTAGAATACCATAAAGAACATCCTTAGATTCTTGTGAAGTACTTAAAGGATTGGTTCCTTGGTTATGGTAAAAGGAAGAGTTGGGTGTAAAGTGTTACACCAATGTAAGCTTCCAAACTGACAAATAAAGAATCACAAATAGTGTTTTGACATTAAATGATAACTATAAGCTAGAAAGGGTTCCAAGTTAACGACAATTGTTCAAATCTACATAAGAAGCTGTGTATCTATTTCTTATAAGAACAATAGAGGATATTGTATGGATCAAAAATTTCATATGGGTGAACCTGTGTGAGGATCCAACCATTGATGACAGTAGAAATACTGATGACAACAATGGAGTTATTCGTTAGGTTGGGAGTCTCACATGTTTATCTCATATGATTAGTCATAAACAAAGATATGTGGAAATCACAAAATACTGACTAAAAGTACATGTTTCTAAACCATCTATAAAAGCACTTACTCAACAAAAGCATGATGGTTATGTTAGGTCACTCAGGATGAGATCTGTGGGTAATTGGCTCTAAGTGCAAGTGGGAGTATGTTGGTATGTATGCCTAGAGAGTCAATAATATGATGATTGCAATGGCATAACATGTAAATGATTTGATTAATAATAAAAGCAAGCTTCAATTTATTTTATATATTAAGTTATGAGATAATGAATAATATAATAAATGTCTAGAGAATGATATTACTCAATGTTGTATGTATTCAAGTTACTACCCTTGTGGATGAGATCATACGGATGCTAAGAGTAAATATACCTATTCTCATTATGTCAATGATCGGTTGTTATTGTGGAAGGTTTATAGACAAAAATGAAACATAAGATCAGAGTGTAAGTTGATTGATGACTAAATCTCATTAGTCATGATATGGCAATATCAAACCAAGCACACAGATACATATTTGAGAACAATGTGTCAGACAATCCCACCTTAAGACTGACACATGGAATCCATCATCATGGAAGTCATAGTCAGCTCACACATTGATGGTTGTGGTTGTGGTTCTTAGAGCTGAAATCACTGCATTCATCACATGTCGTTGGGTACACTTTGACATCATCAAATGCAGTCCTAAAACATGGGTTGTTATAACGGTGATAATTGGGTGACTTTGACACATGGGGAATGACTGTGAGTGATAGAGATGGGATTTGTCCCTCCTATAGGAGTATGATATTCAAGGCCTCTTGATTAGTGAGATTGAGAAAAGTATAGCCATATGCATGTGAGTCAATATGTGATATTGAGCTTACACATATCTCATGCAGTCTGCTCTGGTTTAAGAAATAAGATTGAATAATAATGAGGATGACTGCTCCATGCCTCTAGTTCAATCTGAATATCAGTGACAAAGGAACTATACAAACACTATAACACCATACACATATTGTAGGTTGAAGTTGCTCCCTAACTTTCCATTCACTTGGGTAGCAATGATGTGTGATTAGGCACCGCTCATTGCTTGTGATGTCATAAGCTAGTTATGGACATTCACTGCCAAACGACCATCTCATTGGGTGAGATGGATGATTGGGTAGCCAAATGGGTGTATCAAGTGTTGGGACGTCTGTTTCGGTTATCAGGTAGATTAGAAATCGAATTGGCTTAGTTCTGCCCTATGAACTGACTGGTTCAAGCTGTTGAATCGATCGGCTTGTCTCAAACTCACCAGAGGGCCTTTTGGGTGAGTGAGACGGACGTCTCACTTGTGTGAGATGGACCAGTTAGGATGAATGAAGGTTCTGGAGTTTTTCCGAACATGTTTCAATTACACTTACTTGGGGTACAAGTATATTAATTAATGACATTAATTTGGAAATGAATTTGGCAATTCATATCTGATTGGGAAAGTGCAAAATGACCTTCTCTCTTAGGGATATGACCGTCTCACATCCCATACGACTATCTCACTGGACAAGACAACCATTTTAGATGCACATAGGTTGTGAGACTTCCTGAATTATTGCAAAAATTCGAGATCGTCTAGTCCTTTCCACTCCCACAGAGACTGGGAACCCTGACCCTAGCTCTACTATGAATAGAGGGGCACTGGGGGCTTCCTAGAGCACAACACAGACAATTGAGAATCAGTTGCTCTGATAATTGTTGTCCTCTCTTATTGTGGTAACCACAAGAGCCCAGATAAGTCCTACCCGACTAGGGAGGGATAGACAAGGGAGAGAAATAATTGACGATCATTGTTGTGGGAGAGTAGGTTGGTGACTAATACACCAACAGGAGGGTCAACTCCTTCTTGTTCATTCTAGTAGGACGATAGGAGTTCTAGTTGGTCTGGGCAGACTACTCTAGATGTAGGAGTCCTTTGGCTGCTACTAGGAGGGCAACATCAACTCGCAATTCGTGGAAAGATCTGAGGAGGCAATGTAGTAGTTGTCCATGTCTGTTGTCATGGAGGAGCAGTCAGACGAGTCTTAGTGCAACCAGGAGCTATACAAACACCATCTAAGATAGAGCTAAGACTTTGTTGGCTGCCCCTTCCTTTGGAGGATAGATCTATTGTGATACAGACACCACCCAGGTACCGTGTGGGTAGCAAAAGACTTTGTTTTCCATGTCTTCTCATTTTCCTTGAAGGATAGAGCTAAGACTTTGTTGGATAGTTATTCTAAGGAATTCCATAAAGCACTGGAATGAAATGGTGGAAAAATATTTTGAGCGATATTTTCCACCATAGGAGACCACAGATTTGGTGTGGAAGATTTTCAACTTTAAGTAGACACTTGATGAATATGATTCAAAATCTTGGGAGTGATTTCAACACATGTTAAGGAAGTATCCTCACTAATATTTCTAAGTTTGACCAAGTGAAAAATCTATATTGCGGCCTACATCTCAAGTATAGGCTTATCCTTGATCCTACAAGAGCATGTTTCATTTTTAATAATAAAGTGACCAAATGAAATAAGATTGTGCAGAATATGGCCATGAACCAGTCTTTGGGTGATGAGTGTGAACAACAAGGGTCAGAAAAGAACACGATGAAGGCCAATGAGATGATGAATTGATTAAACAAAAGAAATTGTTGACCAAGAAATTGGTGGACTTGAACTTGAACACATCGTAGGAGGAGGGGTCATGTACATGGCACAACACAACCATAGGAGGAAAGATCATATGCCCTATCATAATCACTGAAACATTCTTGGAAGGACCAAATTAACTTTTAGAAGGATCCTTTACAACAACAGCCCACACAACAACAAAATTATGGAGACAAAAGATCAATTAGATTAGATAGATTGGATGGCACTTTTGGCAAGTTCATGATAAATATGAAATCATATTTTGACTAGACACGTCGTGAGATGTAAGATCATGGCTCTCAAATATAGAGTCTGCATACTTGAATTTCACATAGTTGATATCGATATTTTAAACTTGAAGAATCCAACACAACAAGATTTTCCAAGCAGCATAGAGGATGCCCACAATCATCACCAAGAAATGTTTATTTAAATTTACAATGGGAAGGCTTATGCTATCAAGGAGACCCTTTAGGAGCGACATAGTGATGAACCCATGTGAGTTAATGTGCCACAAATGCCATTTCCTAAAATCTAGTTAAATAGGGTGTATATCCAAAAGTCATGCTGTGAAACAAGCACATGAGAGCACTCTAGCATTGGAGGAGGAGGAGCCATAGAAAATTTCAACCACACTAATGCCTATTCTAGTATATAGTGTCTCCAAAGCAATCTTAGGGGAGGATACCTCTAAAGAAGCTTATGTTCCTCCACCCATACACACCCAAGTGTCAATGGTGCATTCCTTGAATATTTTGGAGTCAAGAAGAGTGACAAAAAACTTCAGAAATATCTTAAATGTTTTTAGAACTTTATAGTAATCTCCAATTACTTGAAGACATTGTGAATATCTCGACGTATTGGAAGTATATGAACAAGATCATCAATAAAAGTAGGAGAATTTTAGAATAATATGTCATGATAGATAATGAAGTTGTGAGTGCATTGATCCAAAGAAGGTTTCCACCCAAGAAGAAAGACATGTGATGCTTCAATATCCCCTTCCCATTGTATTAGGACTTTCAAGAATTTATTTTGTGATTCATGGTGAGCATTAATCTCATGCCCCTCACCACTTTCAAGAGGATGGATTTGAAGGAGGCAATAAAGAGAAATATGATTTATAGATAGCAGATAAATATATTGTTAAACCCTTTTGGATGTACAAGGATATGCTAGTGGAAGTGGACAAATTCATATATCCACTTGACTTTGTTGTGATGGATATACATGATAATCATTGATCTGAATTTCTACTAAAGAGTCATTCCAAGCTATGGTAGATGTTTATTTCCATGGGAAGAGGATACCTAGATTTCGGCATAGGAGATGATCAAGTAGAATTCAGATAGACAAATCAAATTTTATCTTCGATTTGAGATAACCCATGTTAGTGATCATTTATTGCATCAAGCCTAGGATGTAAAACAAGGATGCTTTATGGGAGGCAACCCACCAATGAGGTTTTAATTTGTTTCTTTATTTTGTTAAATTTTAGATAGTTTAGTTATAATTAGTTCATATCAATACGTTATTATAGGATGATCTTAATGCAAGTAAAGAAGGTGTCTTGATGTGTTTATTTAGTATGAAAAATGTCATAAAGTCAATACCACTAACCTCTTGTTGGTGGAACTGACTCTATTTTGCATTGTTACAAGAATCAATTTTTACAATTTCACCCCATGGTCGCTTCCATTGACTAAGTGAAAATGGTCTACAAGAAATCACTAACGTAGAGTTGATGCAATTGAAACCAATTTTGGTGATGTCGATTCAGTTTGAAATATGTCGGAAGTCCTACAACTTGTTTCACCCACCCTAGAGTCTATAGCACCAAGACACTTATTCAATTCCCACTAAGTGGTATTGACATTTTTATCAAAACACTGATGTAAATGGATAAATCAATAATAAGAAGCATATTTCAAGCCGATACCACTAACTTCCTTATCAGTGACACTAAAATCAATGCCCCTGAGTGGAGAATGATGGCCCAACTACTGTAGACTGGAAGCACCAACATTAATAATTGATACCACTGACTCAATCTCAGTTACATCGACTCTGATAGAGTGTATAATGTGTTGTATTTTGAAATAAAGAGAGATTAAGTAGTAGAAATATCTTTGCATTATCACTTACATTCCTCAACTACAAGCTCATAAGATGACAAAAGACACTCCAGTGTGTGAAGTTCTTGACATACAATTTTAATGAGCTTTAGAATTTATTGAAGCACGTACTTCCATTCTGATTAGCACATGCCCCCCATGGTATAGACACATTAATCCCATTCCTATTCATTCTATATGATTTTTGGCAATGGGGACAATATTTAATTTAAACTTTCAGGGGGTGGAATGATATTATTCTTTTTGTCTTTGCTTCTTTTTCATTCTATCTTCATTTCTGCATTAGTTTTTGCCCAATTTTTGGGTTCACTTCTATCTATAATAATTTTGGATGTGAAGTCTGAAAAGGGACTAAAAGTTGAACATTTTAGGTTAAGTAAGTCCGCTAGTAACATGGTATCAAAATTTGAAGTTATGACATGTGTTCTACATTTCTACTCTATAATATTTACCTGTTTAGTTGAGGGTACATGATTTTATATTTAACTTGGACCACTCAGCTTGAAGACATTTTTAGCAAATGATACACCTTGTTTAGAAAAGTGGGGGATTTCTATTAATCTTATTCGCCCATGGGAAAAGATTGAAGGGAATTACAAATAGAAGCATCCAACTTTTAGAAATTGGATAGCCTAGATGTAACTCAAGATAGATTCAAGCCCTATGACCATAACACAAAAAAACTAAAATACTACTTTTAGATCTCCACAATAAGAATTATAAACCTAGGGTATGTATCTCTGCACAAGAAAGGAAGTATGTGTATGAATTGCAAAAAGGGTTTATGGGAGACACTAACTCCCAAGTCAAATAAGAGATACAAAGCCCTTTCATCCTATAGACTACTCTAACAGATGGTCGCATCGTAGATAAAGAGCAAAAAATGAATGGTTCGGCTAGCCTATATCTATATTCTATAAACTTGTGTGCCAGTTTGTTCACTTTCTTTAGAATCAAGTGACACTCCCACCCACTATCAACAAGCACAAGTTTATATAAGTCTATATGATATTTATGCCAAGGATGCCTGGAAGACCCTCCAAAAATCTTCACCAATTTATTGCTGTCACACTCAATCATGAACCATGTAAGACTCATATTGGTGTAGAAATCCAATCCCACATCCAAAACTCTAAGGCAACACCCTAGGTAATCATAATCAGAGGATGCAACCAACCATAATAAATCCAAGTGATTTCTAATTGGTCCCACATATGCTCGACCCAACTGTTCTTGGTTTCCCTGATGTCTCTTCCAACACACACTCCTTAAACCTATTTGTGTGGTATGATGATGATGTTTGATTCCAAACCAACCAATAGGTAATGTGAATTCACATGTAAATTTCAGAAATAGACATTAAGGTCACCCTAATTCACAAGTTACTGGGAGAGGGAGATATCATGTTTCTCATGATAATGTCTCTTAGTCATATGACCTCATCCACCCTCATCACATTCACCATCATCCTAGGAAGACCATGTCAATCCAAATTATTTTCATATAATAATAGGATTCATACATGTTATTTTACATTAGCATAGAAAATATATTATTTATTTATAATTGCATAGTATTTTTCATGTAGATTGCATTTTGCATATTCCATCCACAAGAAATTTTCAAAAATATGATATTTTCTTCATAAATAGAGACTAATTTGTCCTACTCTACCTCCCAAAATTGTAAAGGTTGTAGCATAATATCTTTGCTAAAATAGGGTACTTGATAAAAACATATATATAATTAATGAGTAAGAAGGAGAAAATGATTTGTTCAAGTTCAAATATCACTCTTTGAATCATAAAGTAGAACTAGGTACGATAGACAACTTTGACCTCTAGTTTGGTCATTAGGATGAGGCATGCATCCATGGATCATTCCATCCTCATTTTAGTAGGTATTAGGAAACATTTAATAACTTCCATCATATAGGTCAATCATTCTATTAGAGTTGCGTAATGACTTGAATTGTAATGTTTTTTCTATTTCATGCCACCTTTTATCATATATCCATGATTGTGTTTGGTAGGCTACCCCATGATTTTCCTAACATTATATTCGAGGATTGCATCCTTATTGCATTTTATTATCTATTTCATAGAAATGTAGACATGGAGGCCATATGATACATCAAGTGTGTGTCCTAATGACCATGAAGTTTTTCTTCTCTAATCTATTTGTGTTTTCATTCAACTTATTGTCAACATTATGGTAGAATAGCTACATTCTTTTTTGTTGGCCACACCTATTTGGGTCATATTAGTGAAGGGTAGTTAGAATGGATGAATTGGTTATTTTTGTTTTCTTTTCTACTTCACCCAAATCCAAGAATGGTGTTGTTTGAGGATGATCAATACTCAAGATTAGGTGGTTTTGGTGAATGCATAATTATCAATTTTTTATGTGCTAATATTGGTGATTTTATCCATTGATTGATTTCAATTGTATACCATTTTATTCGTTTATCACCAAAGTAGCATAAAGTCATTCATGCATTAATTGTTCTCTTTTTGCATGTATTTAGCTTCATTTTGTCATTTTATATAATTTCCTAATGTTTTTCTTGTTTAAAGGCAGGAAAATTGAGAAATTATAAGGCATAGTTGATAGCAATTACCTCGCAATCGGTGCCACCTACATGGATATAAAGAAATTTATTAGAAAATGATAAAGAAAAGGAAAGACATGGCCAGTATCACTGAAAGCATGTTGCTTGCACTTACTTATCTATTAGAATGTTATGATGAAACTGTCGACGCCATTGACAGTCATCTTAGTGGCATGAACATTGATTCTAATAAAAAAAGAAAGTGAGGTTGACTATGTAGCAATAAGGATGAATATTTTAAGTGAATATCCAATAAGTGGTATTATAACTCGGATCTCTTGATTTTTTTAAAACATATGCACCCTCATCCACCATCATATCTCAGTTTTGAACTTGCGATGACCAAGAGGAGAAAAGGAGCAGAATGGGAGAATATATTGCATCCAATGGACCATGGAGGTGTTTTGTAGGAGGGCATGATAGATATTTGTGCCTATTTCCTATAGGACTTCATTAATTATGTCTATGTGTCTTAGTATATTCATTTCCATGTTTTCTCTCTTTTTTAAGTTCTTCTACGATACCATGTTTGTTATGTCTATCTAATTATCATAATCTCTATGTATTTGGATTATCCCAATGTGATTCTATCGCATGGTGGAATTTTTTTAAAGCTATCATTGCATACTTTTTTATTTTTTAAATAAAAATAATGGAATGACAAGTAAATTAATAAAAGTCAATAATTAGATGCACAATTACATCAGGCAACTCATGATTCCTAGAGGTTATGGAAGTTATCTGGACATGATGAACATGGTATCAAAATGGAAACTTAAAAAGAGAGAAAACATGGAAATAGAGATATTGAATCCTATAGACATGACCAATGGAGTTTCCTATACAAGATACATGATATTATCCAATGGTCTTGCCTTCAAAATGCTTCCGACATCTATTGAGTACAATATCTTCTCCCATTTTGGTCCTCCTTATCTCCTCTCAGCCATCACAAGTCTATAATTGAGATAGGTTAGCAGTTGTGGGTGCATTATGTTTTAAAGGATCTAAAGACCCAAATTATAAAGACATCCATTGGATTCATATCTTAAATCTTGGTCTTTGATGCAGAAGAGTAAGTGATATCAACTTGAAGTTGGTGATATCAACATTTATTTCCTTTTCTGATCAAAAGTTGTGTCGATTCCATTGACCTAACCATAAATGGCATCAACAGATTCATCAGATCTTTTTATGGATGAGTGATGTGTGTCATTTACACACCAAATCATTAGGAAAAGTCCTAGAGTTTAACCTTTTAAAGAGGTAGTCAACTTATTCCAAGCAACGAGTCATCCTTCTAGTAGTAAGGTATTGACCAAATAGATAGGAGAAATAGATGGTTGAAATCCAAAATCAATCACAAGAACAAGAAGGAAAATGTGATTTGGTGAGATTTTGATTATGCTAAGAACAGAAGCAAAAGGTGAAGAAATAAAATATTTAAAATCAAATATAAAAGGAACTAGGGGTCCGGGGGATCACCACCAATAGACATTCTTTTACTCAACAAATCAACTCCTAGGTTTCAATAATCAACTCAGTATCGATTTGCGTCCTTTTCGGAAAAAATCTCACAAGGGTCAGGCTTCATGCAAACCCATTGATCTCGACATTTATGAATCCCCTTTCAACCGTCTAACATATTACTTTGCACGATCTCATCCAGAGACATGTGATTCCTATTTGGTGTTCAAACCCATGGATCAGGTAATCACGTCACTATAGGTTATAAGAAATATGTCAAAGGGGTATAATGATCATATTCTAAATCTGGTTATCACGTCAAAAGATCATGGGCTCATTCTTGTAAAGGCTTGACATATCAACACCCCCACAAGAATATAATCAATCTACCAGGAAGCAAGTATAATATCATACGGATAAAAAGATAACAATTACCATTAAGGGATTATGGGTTCATTATTGTGGGGATCCAAGATTACATCACCCCATAAGAGTATATAAATTCATCCAATGAACAAAGTAGAAATAGAAGGAAATTATTCTTACATTGAAATAAAGGAGTCGACTAATCAAATAAGAATAGGCTATGGGGCTAGTCCCATGCCCCTGAAGGGAACTACTCAGACATAATGTTAAAGAACGACAATAAAAACTAGATAACAATAGATAAAACCAGTCATGTCTTTTGTTTTGGAGTCCCCCTCCTTTTATAGGGAGGGGGCAGAAACCCTTAAAATGAGGCTTTGTGGTGGTGGCGGCCGCTGGATCTACTATGAAAAAGTTTGACTATAAAAATGGCCTTCTTTATTTGACATTTGGGCGTGAATCTTGCAATTCATGGTTTGAACCGGTTGATTCATATCAAAATTGTCAATTCGTATCTGAAACGGTCAAGTTGTGAATATTTGAAGCCTCTGACTATTGGACTTTTTGGGCTTTAATTGATTGTCCCAAATAAAGAGTTTTTTCAAATTTCCTTCTTTAACCATTTGACTATGGCATCGTGAATCTATCGACTCAGGATCTGAGTCAGTCGATTGGATTTAATGTTGGTGTCGGCTCAATGAAACTATAGAATGGATGTTGGTAGAGGTGATTTGGCTGAGTGTAATTGCCAATCAGGCAATTCTTTATCTGAATTGGTCGATTTATATCTAAACTAGTCGATTTGTATCTAAACTGGTCGATTCGTGAGACTGGATCTCGGAATATTTGGTCATTTCCCTACAAAAGTCATCCGAAAATAGTGAAAACTCCAAATAGAAGGGAGAAAACCTAAACTAGACAAATTTATGCTAAAACTATTCAAAGGCCAATAAATTGTTGTAAAATAAAGATTAAAATATGAAAATAAAGGTGATGGGTTTGCACTCATCAATGAGTTGGTGACAACGATGTGGATTTCAGTGGTACTAACACTGACTTTTCTTTTCTTTTCATTTTTTTGGGAAAATCCTCCTTGTTTATGTCAGTGTCATGAATTGGAAGATTGGTCTAGCAACTCTTCCTTGTAAATACTTGATTTGCCTACATTTAGAAAAGAAACACATTAAGAAATATATAAAATGAAAATATAAGACAAATGCATGCAAAAGGAGAATGATTGATGCACAAAATATTATCTGCTACTTTTTTATAAATGAATAAAAAGGTAAGAAATTGAGATCAATCAATGAAAAAAAAACACCTAATTAGCAATTAAAATAATGATAATTGTGTACAAACCACCTAAGCTTGAATATTTCTCATCCTTGAGTAATTCTACTCTTAGATTTCAATGATGAAGTCATCAATAAGACAACTATAACCAGCTTAACTATCCTAACTACCATTCATTGATCATACCCATCCTATTTAGGGGCAACAACAAAGCATGCAACTAATCTACAACAATCAACTATGCTCATAAATTAAATTTTGAAATAAATTTCAATGAAACACAAATAGATTTGAGTAAAAAAACATCATGGTCAATGGGATAAACACTTGATGCATCACATGACTTATTTATTTATGTTTCTATGAAATAGATAGTTAAATTGACGAGGTATGTAGTCCCCAAATGTAACCGAATGAGTGGAAAATCATGTAAGTAGCCTACCATACAGAAAATGAGTTGATGAAAAGAGGTAACATGAATTAGAAATCACAATATGGTCCAGTCATTATGAAAAGAAAATGATGCACTTTATGAGGGATATTATAAAATGTCTCCTAATTCCTATTGAAATGAGGGCATAATGATGCATGGATGGGTGCCTCATCTTAGCAACAGAATTGAAGGTGGAAGATGATTGTTATAACCAAATTCCACATTCTTATACTTTATGATTCACATCAAGATATTTTAACCTTTTTCTTCTTATTTTATATATTTTTGTCATCTTTTATGTTTTTTATCAAGTATCCTCTTTTAGAAAAAATAATAAAGCTAGGGCCTTCACAACTTTGGGAGGTGGAGTAAGGATATAAATTTCTTTCAGTTCATAAAGAAAAGATCATAGTTACTAAAACACCTTGTGATATATGAAAATGCAATGTGCATGAAATATATTATGAAATTCTAATTGAATTGTTTATTTTCTATATTAATGAAAAATAACATGTATAACTAATATTATTTTATGAGCATGGTTTAGAAAAGTGGTATGCGGTGTACGGGCGGAGAGGGTACTGCATAGAGTATATGTGGTATGCGGGAGTATATGTGGGAGTATATGCGGTTTTGGATTTTTTATTTCAATAAACTAATTATATATAAAATAATATAGCAAGATCATAAATTAAAATATATAGAGTAGGCACGTACATCTATTTACTTATAAACATATTAATATGCGTGTATAATGTATGATATGCTTATATATGTATATATGTCAATATATAGAATGTGTTTGTAATATATGTACAAATGCTAAAATGTAGGTAAATAAATGCACAAATATATGTATAGTGTGTATAAATGTGAATAAATCAAAATGTATATATACATGCACAAATATGTGATTGTATATTTAGGTATATTGTATATGTATATGTACATGTTAATATATCAAAAGGTATTCAAATAAATGTACAAATGCATGTGGAAAATTTGTATATCTATTACAATGTATACATATACTTCAAAGAATATATATCTCAGTTTAAATATATAATGAAATGTGTGTATATATATGCATGTATGTACGAAATGCATGAACATAAGATGTGGGCTTTTCGAAAAGCGGAATTTAATCGGCCGCTTAATCGGCCAAGCGGGAGTATATGCGGCCCATGACCGCTTAGTAGACCGATTAGTAATATGCGGTGCGGTAGGGTGACTGAATAGGTATATGCGGGAGTATATGCGGCTGTGCGGACCGATTTCCCGAACAGTGGTTATGAGATGCAATCGAAATAAAATAAATTGAATTATTCTTCCCATGGTAGTGGTAAATGTGATGAGGTTAATGAGATCATATGTCTGTAGACATTATCTTCCTCACCATCATATGTCCCTATCATGTTAACTTCTGAGTTAGGGTGAAATCTAAAGTATATTTCCAAAATTTATGTGAGGAACCAGACTATTGCTTGGTTGGTATGGAATCAGACATCATTAACATACAACAAACAATAGGGTTATTTGTATTGTTCATTAAAAATGTCTTCAACCTCACTGGTCCAAGTCTAAAATTTATGTATCTTTAGATAAACAAATAAAGCTTACATGGTATAAGTGGAGATCAAAGGTCATAAATAGAAACTTTGATACGATGTCACTAGGTAATTGTCCTAAACTAATTTTTTTTTATCCTTTTTTAGAATGTACGCTAGCATTTACTTTAGAAAAAGTCGACCCTAGAAAAAAATTGGGCAAAAACTAATGCATATATGAAGATAGATTGATAAAGATGAAGAGATAAAGATTGGAGTCTTGTTTTGTCTCCTCCAAATAAAAATTGTCACCAAATGTAACATTTGTACTGATGTGTCTATACTACAGATGGAGGCATGTTGAATACTCATTTAAGTACACACTCTACTAAATGGTACACTAAAAATTTGATACATGGGAGTGTTTTATGTCATCTTTCAAGCTTGTGGTTGAGGACCGTAGGTGATAATGCAAAGAAATTCCTCCTAAAACTCTCTCTCTTTCAAAACATTAAGTTGATGGTATCGACTGTGAATCATGTCGCTTCTAGTTAGTAGTAGTTGGGTTGTCGGATCCTCACTTTGTGGCGTCGGTGTCAGTGCCACCAACAAGGAATTCGGTGGTATCAACTTCTACTACTTACTATTAATTTGATCATCTATGTTTCTTCACCCGACAAGGATGTCAATACCACCTAGTTGAAACTAGGTCATTACATTAGAATTGGTGAAGCGTCTCATTGCTACTGACTCCAGGGTAGGTGTCATAAAATTGGGATCTGGGATCTCTTGTAGATTTGAGAACCAAATCAATGCCACCAATAGTGGTGTTGATGGTGTCGACTCTGCATCAAGTATTTCTTGTCAATTATTTCCAAATTGTTGGTTTTACTAACCATTGGGTCGATACCACTGATAATGTGAAACTGAATTCTTGTAAAAGGGGAGTCAGTGACACCAATAGGATGTTGGTGGCATCAACCCTATGACATTCTACACAATGAATAAACACATCAAGGAACCTTATTTACTTAGGTAGAATAATAATGTGACACAATTATGAACATAAATGAACTAATCATAACAAATCGATCTAATACCTAAAAAAATTGAACAAAAACAAAATAAAAACCTAGTAGGTGGGTTGCTCCCAAAATACCATTGTTTACATCCTAAGTTTGGTGCAATGAATGATCACTAACCTAGGTTATCTCACATAGAATGTGAAATTTAATTTAGCAATATAAGTCCACGTGGTCATATCCTATGACCAAAGTCAAGTATCATATTCCCATGGAAATAATCACATTATATGTTTCTTGGAATGGGTTCTCAAAAGAAATCTATACCATGACCATATTTCATATCCATCACTATGAAATCTACAAGATAGATGGATTATTTTACTTTCATCTGCATGTCGTAGCATATGAAGGGTATGACAATACATTTATCTACCAACTATATCATCAAGTTGGTGTTTGTTGGTTCCTTTAACCACATACTCTTAAATGTGGTGAGGTGCATGAGGTTGATACTCACCTATGAATCACACAACTACTATTCAAAGTCCTATTACCAATGGAACATGGGATATTTAAGCATCTTGGGTATTTCTAATTGGGTGACAACCTTCTCTAGACTAGCACACTCACTACTGCATCAACTATGACCTTGTTTAAATCTAATTTTTTTCTCTTGTTTTTGATGTTTTTCTTCAGAAATTTTCCATTTGTTAGGATCTTCTCAATGGCTACAACTAATGGAATTAATATGAAGTTTCCTAAAAATGGTCAAAAGTTTATGAACTTGTTGTCACTCTTTCCCAACTTCAGACTATTTTGCAATTGCACTGGTGGAACTTGTGTGTGGAGTGGAGGAGCATAAGCTTCCTTGGGGTCTTCTTACCTAATCTATCTTTGGAGCCACTATCAACTGGAATAGGCATTTACATGGCAGAAACTTTTTACGGGTGCTCCTCTTATGTTAGGTGATTTCCAATACATGTTTCACATCATCACCCATGTATCTAAACCCTCCCAACAAGCTAATGGGAAATGGAATTCATGTAATTAAGACTCACATGGTTTGAGTTTTTCATGGTTCCTCATGGGTCCTCTCAATTGTATAAGCCTTTCCACTGTAAATTGAAACAGACGTTTCCTATTGGTGATTGTGAGAACTTTCTACATTGTTTACAAATATTTTTGTGTTTGCTTTGTCAAGACTAAAATATTGATAGCCAACTGTCAAATTTGAGTCTTCAACTCGTAATTTGAGAACCATGATTGTGCATTTCCTGACATGAATAAAACAATATGATTGTGTCTATGTCATGAACTTGCCAAAAACATCCTCCAATCTGTCCAATCTTCTTGGTCCTAGTCTTCTTGATTTTTTGGATTAGTGGGTTGTTGTTATTGTGAAGGATCCTATTGAAAATTCTTCAGGCCCTTTTGGGAAAATTTTGAGTGATCACACCAGGGAAGTTGATCATTCCTCCTATGTTTGAGTTGTGCTAACTACCACTCCTCCTATTGAGATGTGTTGGTGTTCAAGGTCCTAGACTACTTGGTCAAAGCACTCATTTGTGCCTTCAATTTATGTTCATGCTCATCACCTAGAGACAGGTTCATGGCAATTTTCTTGATGATCTCCTTGCATTTGGCTGCTTTATTAATACTAAAAAAATTCTTGTTGAATTAAGAAGAGTCCTCTTCGTTAGTCATAGCCCACAATAAACAATTCCACCTTGGCCAAACTCACAAAAAATGTGATGAGGACACCTCCTCAATCTATCTTAGAGCTCCCAAGCTTCATAATAGTATTCATAAGGTATATAATTGAAGTTGTGGATCTTCCCCACAAATTCTAAAGTCTATATGGTGGAAATAATCTATCAAATAATGTTCCCACCATTTGA
The DNA here is from genome assembly GCA_963693085.1 of Alisma plantago-aquatica. Taxonomy (NCBI): domain Eukaryota; kingdom Viridiplantae; phylum Streptophyta; class Magnoliopsida; order Alismatales; family Alismataceae; genus Alisma; species Alisma plantago-aquatica. The sequence continues at coordinate 515,793,168 of OY856410.1, read as the reverse complement.
TTTCAATTCTCTATTGAATTCCCAAGAAAACTTTCAGACCAAGTATTATCTCTATCAAGGAAAATTATACGAGATTGAGATAGATTCTTGCTATTGACATCCTATCAATCTTCATTGTATCACAACACTACATAGAATTTCTAGTGTATTGTATGGGGTCTTGGTGGGGTTCCCATGGAATGGTTGAGACTTTACAAACTCTACCAGACTTGGATCAAGCTTGTAGATGTCAATATCTAGTACTTGCCTTGTGACAGAGTGGATCTTGGCATAATTTTGAGGACGAAATATCTTTTAAGATATGTAGGATGTGATGGAGTGGACTTTGGAATCCTTAGATGTCCAATGACATAAGTATATTCATGCATATTAAGTTGTTATGAGAAGTTCCAAATACTTTTTGTTCGTAATTTTGAGTGTTAGTTGATGTGGACTTTGTGACTGAAATATATTAATTATGCCATGTCAAGGTGTAAATTGGATAAGTCAAACAATTGATTTTTGGTACCAAATTAGAACATGTTGCATCTTGCCGTATGATAGATCCATGGATAAAATCTCATGGAGTTTGAAGATTCATAGAGAGAGTTACTTAATTTTAAATGCTATAAAACCATGTTTTTTATCAATTGTAATTGACCAAAGTGCGTGACATTTAGCTAAGTTTGGATATGTGACTTTCATGCTTCCCTTGCCGGTGGTTTACACATACACCTAGCCATATATACATGATGAGGCTTATTTGAGGTTGTCGCATACATAGAACTAATGGATGGAATATATCCCCTAGCTTCGGTCAAAATGGAGGTCGTGGGACAACGACCACTATGAACCACTTCACCACGTCGTGGTCGTGGCCTGGTGAAGGAAACAATGTGTATAGTTGCTTGGTCTTGCGAAGACCTATAGGCAGGCCCATCCTTTGAGTCAGTTGGTGTCGACACAAGGGAGACTCCACCTCACAACGGGGGCAATCATCACCAACACCCACGGATGATGGAAGAACAGGAGGAAGCGGAGATCTTCTCTACAGAAGTGGCCATGATGATGGTGGAAGCTCGTTGAGAAAAACAACAGCAGATCGACCTCTTGCTGGAAGTCCAAGCCACGGTGGTGGCTTGCACTGCAGACTCACGCCCAGGCACCGAGGGCGGATCTTGTTGCTGGAGCAGACCTGGCAACGACGGTGGCTTGAGCAGCCACGACGACGCTTGAGAGAGAAGTTGCGGCGGTGGCCTTGTGGTGGACAACCAGGGAGATCGGCAGGCGTCGAACCCTTACGGCGGCCAGAGTAGACGGGATTGCGCCGGCGGCGCACAAGACCCATGGCGCCCAGGATGGAGAGAGGAGGAGATGGCCGATTGCTTGCTGGAGTTATCCCAACTACGCAGCAGCACCTGAGATGGAGTGGAGAATCTCGCAGCGGCAACTACGTCGTGGGATCTTCAGAAGCAGAAGGAGGTCGTGAAGGAGGAGGAGCCAACAGCAGCGAGCCTGAGCCTAGAGGCGCATTAGGTTGTCTACCAAAGATCTTGGCCACTGTAGTTCGTGACCAAGAGGTGGCGTTCGAGATCGATCGGCCATCAGATATCATCCTCACGATGGCGGTCGTGAGAGAGAACGGACGCAGGCCCAGGTCAAGAAGACGGAGTCCCTGTTACACGAGGAGAGAGGGAGTTAGAAATGCAAGCGAAGGGAAAGAAATAGACCGGTTCAGTTACCAGACCAGCTGGCTCCATGCCAGACCGGGCGGGTCCCAACGCCCAGACCAAACAAGGCTGCACCCTTGCTGCCCATGTGGCGCATGGCTATTGGACGAAAAAGGTAAATGTTCAGTTAATATGCATATCTTCCAAAATTTATAGAAAATAGCCCGCTTATCAGAAAAATGCAAATAAGATATCAAAATGTTTATAAAAATGAGTAGAATAAGATGAGACTATAACATCAGGATTTTGAAGCTTAAAACACTACGATATCATGTAAGATTCTTTATGCATGTTTCATGAGTAATAAATATCAAACGATGGCCTAAAATTATGATAAAATGTCAGTAAATCATAAATCATGCTTTTAATCCATAGAAAGTCAGTGGTTATGATGTTGATGTAGGAAATCATGTAATTTTTTTAATATGGCTAATTAGGGCTAATAACCCTAATTAATATGCAATAATTACATACATGCTTAATAAATGATGAAATTTACATAGTAGGTTTATATCTATAATGTGAGGCTAATATGTAACTCGGATATCAGTTAGATTCATGGAATGTTATATGACGATGTTTACTCTTTATGTGATATAAACCCTAATATGATTTATACATGTAAGATAGGGTTAACATGTGCACATAATTATATGTAACCAAGAAATCATATTATGTATCTTAATCTAGAATATAACATCAGTAATTAAAATCCCACATAAGGATGAAGATAAGACAAGTAATGTTGAGAATATCATAATGAGATAAGGTAAACCCTAAAATGAATACGATTAGGGTTAAGATGAGTTGTAAGATGATGAGGACCTGATGATAATATATGGTCTTGTCTTAATCAGGATTGACCAAGGATGTTGTTGACATCAGGAATAGTATGTGATGATTAGGGTTTCTCTTGATCAAGGTACGCCATTACCTCTTACTTGGCTTATTATACAATATGCTTGTGTTATATGTGTAGTAAAATACTTGGCATATGATATTGGATGAAATGATTGTTCTTATATGATATGTTGCATGATTCTCCATACTTATTTCTATGAACACATCAAACATAATATATCTATTCCATTATATGAAAGCACTAATTCTCTTTGGTAGCATAGTGCTAGAAAGTGATCATTCTCTTTGGTAGCATATCACATTGTACCATGATCTAACTCTTTGGTAGTAGATCATAAGGCCTTACATCTCATTCTCTGTGGTAGCAGAGATGATGCATTATTCCCTCAGGTGGCAAATGCATGGATATATAATGGAAAATGTGCTTAAATATGTGTTCTCTTTCGCTAATGAATATCTTTGTGCAAGTATATGATTTTCTTATATTCTTCTGTTACTTCCAAGTATTAGTTTTATCTTATTGCCAAGATATGATGAGAGGTATCTAAAAGACACGTAGGCATACTTAGTACAATATTCTTGAATATTGTGCTGACGTGTACCGCATGTAATCTTTTTTTTAGGTTGTGGTTATGCTCTTGAAGATCCGAGATAGTGAGAGTTGTATGGAGAGCTGATGTACAGGTGGACCTATTGTCTTAAGATCCTGTAGTTTAGATGTAGTACATGTATATGTGTAAGTTTTCTGTTCAATATGTAATATCAAATGTTGTAAAAATTCATTATGTAATTATTTGTTGAATGGTGAACATGTGTGTATGGTTTTATTATTGTTCATGTACATGCGCTATTGTGTTTCCTTCTGACTTCCTCTGATTTTCTTCTTCTTAGCCTAGTGTGTGGTGTTTAAATTGGGATTCTCACTGAGGTGAGGTTTTCAATTTGGACGTCACACATCAGATTAAGTTTTAGAAAATTCGGGGATGTCACATGCCTCCTAATAGGCCTTGTTGAGTTGTGGAAGACATGCCAGAATGTTCTCCCATATGATATGTTCTTACTTAGGATGTGGTCTAACTTCTTAGTTTCTACCACCACCTCCATCTGCATTGTCATATTCATTATCAGACACTTTATCCTACTCTTCCTTTTATTTGGGTAACACGATACGAGAAGAAGTCAATGAATGTGGTGTATGATCATCATAATGAATAGTATGAGTTTGTATCATACACTAGTACCTACAAGATATCAATAAAATTGTCCATATCACATAATACTAACAATGATATCAGAAATATTTTCACCGATTATAAGTAAAATTTAAAAGTGGCTAAGGGTGGTCTGTTTTAGAACTCGTAGTGCTAATGTGTGCCAGTTCCACACAATTATGTCATTTATGATTTATTTAAAAATATCTACTTCTAATCATCTATAGATTATTGATGAATTGGGAGCATTGGATACCACCTCATCACATAATAGTTGATGCTAGTAATCAGTGAACAATGGAGGGGGCACAAACTTAGGAGAAAGCCACACCCACCACATTGTACCACTACAACCATCCACCTTTGCTCAAACACACATAGGATGATAAAGGGATGGAGGTGTCCTTCACCTTGACAAGGGACTTTGAGAATGGCATACAAGTCTCTTCAAGAACAAGGAAGGAGGTCATAAAATTTACGATGCATCTTTGAACCATGAAAGACAAATTTGTTTCTTATGAACCTATATATATTATGCACATTTCCTTAGCTTCTCTAAAATCTCTCTAGAGTGACATCAAAATGGCGTAAATTCCACTATACCAAAATTTTTCCAGACAAGGTACATAATGTTAGCAATTCTAGTAAATGCATGCCTTGTCTAGTAAGTTCATTTCTAAAAATATTATATTTGACATTTTCACTCCATTATTTATTTCATTCCTCCAAAATATTAAAAAATGTGAGAAATAAAAACTAATAAAAAAATCCATACATATTTCATCTTACATAATGAGGGGGGGGCTAGAGATTTTTAAGTTTGGCACCTCAATAACATGCTATTGGAAAATATGTTAATATGGAATTAATTTTCAATTCTATTTAAATTTCCATGAACTATATTCCAAATAGGGAAAGGAATGTACAAGTGGTAGAGTCTATATAAGTTTCCTTCAATACAAGAGACCCATAGATGAAGATCCAATTTCTATTTGAATACTTTTTGTGGGTTAGTTGTAAAAAATAGTAAAACTCTAGGAGATTGTAGTGCATTTCCTTTTATTTATTTTCCAATTGAGTATGTAATGTTATACAAGCTCAAAATATGCATGGGAACCCCTTCAAATAAGGAAACAATAATAGGATAATTACTTTGCAATTTATACCTCTTTAGGCACATTCATTCCCAATAATGTTAATATATGCATTTTTCTTCCTACTTTCCATTCAATTTATATGTTGGTCCATATTGAATAAGAAGTCTCTACATACTCTCATATTTCCTGAAGCTTCCTTTTAGAATGGGAGGACTCAAGTGTTATTGTAGTACAATTTAAAGACTTTATATAAATGGAAAAAATATTCAGAAGCTTGTTATGCCTTTTTTCTATAGAATTTTGTATGATGGCGGGCGTGCACCGCTCTGGGTCTTGGGACTCTCTCAAACTATTGGGTCTAGCACCCCCACTTTTCATTCCAAAAGGAGCCCCCCAGGGAGGGATAGTATTACCTCACACTTTTTCTTTTGATAATTCTTCAAAAAGAAAAGAGAGAGAGACCACTATCCTTCCCTAAGTGAGGGAACTAGGGCAGGCTGGGGTTGAAGATATCAAGTTCTTTTTGAATTTTTTTCATAATATAGAATGCTCTTTTGACTGCTACAAAAAATGAAGAATAAAAAACTTTAAAAGCTTAAATTTTAGTGCCAATTCAATCTCTATCCTAAGTTGTTTATCAATATTATGTTTCTATTGGTATTAAGAAAACATGATAGCCTAAAAGTAACCAAAGATTGGTAGGAAATCTAAAAATTAGAAGAATTTTTTAATCAACTCCAAAAAATCCATATGTATATGATTTTTAGATTAATTAGTTTATAACACGGGCCTGATTGTATTGGACCATTAGGGTTAAGTTCACTTCCATGTACTAGTCACATTTCCTATATAGAGGAAGTGATTTTCCCTTCTATTAATAAAATATCTCATTAGTCTCGATCTTATTTACCAATATATCTTATTATAGATCCTAAACCTAACCCTAGAAAGAAAAAGAGGGTACCTCCACATGAGGGAGGTCATTGTATCATCTTGGCTTGGCTACCCATCAGGCATTATCCCAGCCTCTATGGTCGTCTCCTCCCTTCTCCCTCTTGCATAAATTTTTAATCTTTCTCCATACAATCACCTCCATGGTCATCTTTTTTATTCTTCTTAGATTTGCATCTCTACTTGCCATATTCTATTTTTCCAATCTCCATCCAATATAATTTCCTAATTCGCTAATGCACCCATAATATTCTCCCTTCCTCCACTGTGACTAGATCACGATGATTGTTAATAAAAAGGTAAAGCACCTCAAAGAGTGAGACTCATGCTTCCTCTACTACACATCTGCACACCTTGTAGTTGTTGACTATAGTACCATACTCACCATCCCCAGACCCTATTTACCACCCCAATGGTCTCTTCTTAGCTACAGAGTCAACCCATACACAATGCATGATCACCTTCAATGTCTTGATCCATGTTGGAATCCAATTTGAGATGGATGACAAAATTTGTTCAGCATGCTTCCATGATCATGTGATATTCAAAGGTGTGGCCTGGAGCAATGTCTCGAGGAGGACATTGAGAACATGGGTGTGCACCTCAATGCCTACACTTCCCAAGAGCAGACCACTTATTTTTCTAAAGTTGTAGAGAGGGACATTTGCTCTAGGAAAATGATGGGTATAACTCCACTCATACATGGATCCATACCCCTAATTTGGGGAAAGTGTAGCTGCGTTGACATGAAAAGTGAGTCCTGAGAGAGAAGTAGGAGGAATATGAGAAAGAGAAAAAGGAAAGAGATAAACTTTTACTTATAACTTTCAATCAGTAATGCATTTTTTGATGAAATAAAAACTATTAGATTCTTTAAAAAAATACATTCCAACAAGAGCAATGTCAATATACTTTGGAGAAAAATAATGCAGAATACAAAAGTAAATATTGCATGTTGGTGATGGTACTCATTTTGTAAGTAATACACTAACTCAAAAATGAGTATTACATGTCGTATAGTACTTATTAATTACGCATAGCATTATAAGATGAGTACTAGAATGAGTATTATATTATATTTTGGTGATATTACTCATTTTCTAAGTAATACACTAATTGATAAATGAGTAGAATGTCATTCTTTCGACATAGTACTTGTTTTTCTTTTTTACTCACAAAATGAGTATTATCCCCAAAACAATGAAATGTGATACTCATTTTTTTAATTAATGTGTTAATAAAATTGAGAACTATCCCCCAAAATATGATGCAATACTCAATTTTAATAATTATTAAAATATAATGACATCAAAAATGAGTAGAGTGCTATACTGAAAGAATGTCACACAATACTCACTATTGAGTTACTATGTTACTAAGAAAATGAGTGCCATCTCCAATATGCAATACTCATTTTTCGTATTCCATATTATTTCTCTCAAAAGTATGTCAATATTAGTCTTATTCAATTTTATTTTTTGTAAGGGTTCTAATGATATTTATTTAGCCAAACAATTCATCACTAATTGAAAGTTACAAGCAAAAATAATTGATCTCTCCTCTCTTTTTAGGCTTTCCCCTTCTTCTTTTCTCCTTATTTTTCCCATCACATGGCATTTGATGCTAGTTCTCAGCGACCGTTCCTTGATAATGAGAAATGAGTGTATCTAGGGAGAAGGGAGAGGGTGTGGGTATCACTATTGTTTTCTCAATAAGGATGCCAGTCACCAACAGATAATGGATTTTTGACAAACAAATAATCATCCACATAATCAAAAGACTTTATCATCCTGGCAGGACATCTTCATTCTTATCTGACAAACTACATCATGGGAAAATTTTAAGATCTATGATTTCTGTCTGTTAGATCATCTAACACTCCTCCCCTACATTTGTCGGCCCATGGGACAAATAAATGTTCCTTTTTGTCTCACATAAAGATCCTTTTTTCTACATAGATCTTATCTAATCAGATCATGTAACACGTTAACTCACATTATCAGTTATATCGACAGCTTATTTGACAAAAAAGGACACTATGCTAATTTAAAAGGCATTTAAAAAAGATAAGGGGCAACACATTATTTTTTCTTTGTTTCCATGTAGTTCCCTAACTCACATGGTTGAGTGCCTTTGTTTTAATTAGGGGTCTTCTATGTTTCATATCACAATGCCTATGTTACTATAATTTTATTTTTCCTAGTGTGCATATATATGGGTAGTGATTCATTATTACTAATGTGCCTTTATACCGCTAGTGCTTTATTTCGATCTTTTCATTTACATATCTAGTCCTTTACCGGTGTTTATAAATTTTCACTCCAAACACTCTCACAATCATTTTTTTAGTTGGTGTGAGTGAGATAGTAGAGGAAGATAAGTAGAGTCACAATATGAGATGGAGGAGATAAGATCAAGAGAAGAAATCATCAAATGACCACGTTGCCTAGTTTCTACATTTTCACCTGTGTTATTGACACCTACTAGAGCCCATTTTCCTATAGTACCACATCTCAAACATGTTCCCACGTACTATGGCTCAATAATCCTATATCAATGCTCTTATCTCAACTACTATGTACTATTCTGATGTTGGTGATTCTGATGTGGAACTACTTCGACAACAATGTCAACTCAAATGACTTCTACACATATTCTCCATTATCTATTGCTTTGGATGTGCATTAAAGATCCATATGTTCGTTCATGATCACTCTTTTTGGCTTATAAAAAATCATTTCAAAGGGGGTGTAATCTGTTGTTACTGCTTCTTCATCAATCTTATCTTCATCATGTGGAGAAGACTGCTTTCTACATGCTATGTGTTATATTCTTTAGGGGGGTGTTGGAGTGCTTCAATTGTTGCATTATAGGATTTAGGAGGAGATTATTTCTTGTCAGGGGAGATCAAATTTTGAATAAACTACTTTATCCTTTACATATATTAGAAAGTTCGACATGTATTTCACCCATGATCCAACTTGAGGGTGGGTGTTAGATTAATCAATTTATATTGTACACGAGCCTAATTGTCTTGGCGCATTAGGGTTAAATTTTCTTCTTGGTACTTGCCTCCTCTCTTAATTTTGGAGGGAAGTTTGTCATCTATCAATTAAAATATCTCATAAGCCTCCATATTATCTCCCATAATATCACTATGAAAAATAAAAGGATTCATATCTACCATACATAACATATTATACCAAATGGAACCTCTATAAGTTGTATTCATTATTTGGTTACACATACACATTTATATAAGTATGTCTCACGGAATAGTTTATGTTCATCATTTGAATTTTGAACATTTTTTAAACATGTATCACTTTAACCTTAGCTTTCTAATGAATAGTAATAGAAAATACTAGAATGAAATTTCAAATTAAAAATAAATATTAACATAATTTACATATTATATTGTCAATAGGATAGGGAGGTAACAAATGAATGACATATTGAAGTTGATTTGGGTATGGATAATATATGGGGCATCATGAACGGTATAAGAGGCATGCAATATGTTCCTTTTAATGAAGAATTGATGGAGTATAATTTCTAGAACTTGATGGATTACCATATTGTTTATGATGCTATCACTCATATAGGTGGCCTTACTTGTAGTTAGAATTAGATGAGGGGTTTCTAGTCATAGAACTCATAGATTTTTGTGGTCCAAAATGTATAATGACTATTATCCCATTATGTAAGCGACACAATATCCAATAGGTTTTATAATACAAAATAAAAAAGTATGCTATTCTATATGAATGTAGAGTAGTGCACATTCATTTGAAATACAAATCAAAGGAATCTATAATTTTTCAAGTTTGTAGATTACCTAACATCTATTAACTCCTTATGCAATATATGATACATTACCTCCAATGTCTTCATCTTCTTGTTGTAGTCCTATCTTTCTTTATTGATAATCTTGTTTTACATTTGCAAAAAACCCTACTCATAGATGCAAACTTTCTAATTACAATAAATTGTGTGGAATTCTAACGTTTATTTCATGTCTATAAGAACACATTGTATTATTTTGAGATGTTAAATGACCTTAAATTTTTTATGGGTCAATTCTCTTTGATACAAAAGACTTTTTACTGAATATAAGATAATATTATATTTGAGATACAACAAAAATATCACCCCATCAAAATATATTTTCACTATTTATGAATGAAAAAGTAAATTTTAGTTTAGAGACCTCTATGGTAAAGGTGATTAAAGGACATCACTACAAAAAAAATTGTCACTCACATTCATGAGTTGGATGATGGTATACCTCCTATATGTAATCACCTCAAATAGATGAAGCCATGTCTCGAGTGCCCACATAAAAGCATGGTGAAAACTTGCATTGGCATTATATTTTTGTAGAAAAGAAAATTCTATGGAAGAACTAATTAAAAAAAATTACAAGGTGTGGTGGGAGATGGAACCAATGCAATGTTTAATCCAGTGAATCACAAAGAAACAACAACATAAAAATGAAACCAACTCTTAAATAAAAAAATACATTAATCAATCAGAAGAATGCACACATGAAAATTTTCAATCCTATAATAAGTCTCTTTAGGTTGGAATAACTATAAATCATTGGTAACAACCAAAAAATAGGGAAAATATTATATTACAAGTATGTAAATGGACGTAAAGGACAATACATGAAAAATGCATCTCATCAACTATGAAGTTCTCCTAGATCAATACAAGTGTAGTTTTTTAAGTAAGAAAAGGGATCGAATCAAATGTGTGCATATCAAGAACAAGTAAGAAAATATATCTTTGAATGCTTACACAAAATGGCAAGATGCATCGGCCTACACAAACTAATAGTAATTGTGAACCCTGTGTGATAAATTGAGCATTCAAATTTCTTATCATTTATCATGTAATCCCTTTATTATTAATGTTATACTTCACTTTATCATCCTTGATCAATTGACAAGTTTGTGATTCTTGATTGGATATTTGATGCACAAGTATGCTTTGTGTACATAGAAATATACCCTTATAACGACTGTTATTTTTTATTATTCTTGTACTTGTTATTGTTCTATGGATCCTAAAATTCTTGTGAATATTATAGGACATGTTGTAAACTACTTGTCCTTGCTGAAATTGGAGCTTCCTAGATCCCTCTACAATCACATATAAAGCCATATTTTTAGCCTTTCCTCCCTCTTTTTCTTAACTTTTGGGACGAAATTTGCCCTTGTAGGGTCCAGGCTGCACATCGGTCGGCCCACCCTGGTAGGGGTCATCCCCTAACTCAGGTAAGGTAGAATCTGATCGTCGTATCTACTGCAATGACTGGATCCACCTCCATTTCTCCCCCCATTTCTTACCGATTTTTCTCCATTTTTGACCCAATCACTTCTTCTCTTGAATCTGTCAATTTTGCACATAATTTTGAACCATCATGCCTTATTGTGTATATTCTAGGTCCACCTCCATGGGTGCCTTCATGGAGCTTCTTGGCTCCTATTTACAACTAAAACCATAGATCTAACATAAAAGACCTTCTTTCACTCTGTCTTGCTCTCACTCACGTAGTGATACCCTTAGATTTTGCCATCGTACCCTCTTGCTCTCAGACCCAACTACACAGCATGGTACATCCACATTGCTATAGTACCACAATCTATTTGTCTCTCTTTTTAGCTTCTATCTCCATGATTGGTCTCTCTCTCTACAAAATATGTTTTGATCATAACTTCTACATAAAACATAAAAAATTGTCAAATCTATAGTCAATTTTGATCGAGAGAGCAAGATGGATACAATGAAACTACATTTAACCTCTTAACTAATGATATTTAATTTTTACTTTCAAATAAAAAGTTGTATCTTTATCTAACCTTTTTTTTATAAAGAGGAACCCCTCCCATACAAGGCCACTATGGGACCCGACGTCGCCAAGAGTAAACCCCCAGAACAACTATGTCATGTGAGGGCACCACGACACACCCAATCAAATGCCAACCACTATTGCACCATGCTAGACACCCAGAGTCAAACACGGGTCCCTTCATTGGTGCCAAGTCGCACCACTGGGCTATCCACCGCCCCCATCCTTATCTAATCTTGACCATGTTTCCATAAGATGTAGTTGAATTAGTACCAAAGATATTGTAGGAATCATAATATCCAATAATGGAACATAGAATTGAAACTGGATAAATATTAAGGGTATTTTGCCAATATATTATTCATTTATAAGTATGAACTTGATGATTGATATTGTTAAATTGTAACATTTTGTTATTCTTTGAGAATAAATGATATGATCATGTGTAACAAGTACCCATAATATTAACTTTTTGATATTACAATTCTCAAACATTAAATATTGACCACAATCTACTCACCTTTGACCAAGTCTTGACCCTATACCCAGATCCCTTCTTCATCTTGAAACTTGTGATTTTGAGATCTTTTTTAAAGGTACGTGTACTATACTATCTTGACGTTGGTCCATATGATGTAATTTATGTGTACATACTTATGACTAAAACACTTATCTATTTTATTTGCACGAGCTACCCAGATCCTTACAAGCCAGTGCTTCATACACACACACACACACACACACACACACACACACACACACACACACACACACATATATATATATATATATATATATATATATATATATATATATATATATATACATAGGTCGGTAGAGAGTTGGTGGAATGCGGTGTTGGAGTATTGGTGGAGTTTCAGAATGATTGGTGAAGTAGGAAGGGCTGATTTGCATTTGGATAATTGATAGAAGTGAGTGATTAGAGTTGGATTAGGGTTTGTGACTAAGGAGATTAGAGGTAGATTAGGGTTTGTGATTTAGGGAATAATGTGTATATAATTTTCTTTAGGACGAACGGAGAATGCTTGCGTAAAATTAATTAAATAGCGTTAGGGAACTTACAGTTGGTGCAGAGCACGTCGTTGATCTCAGTGAGTGACCATCGGGAACGTCACTAATACTTAGGAATCTCCTTGATCTTTCTTTTAATTCACAAACAAGAAAAAGCTTCTTGGATTGATTCTTATAACATAAAAATTGAAGATTTAGTTACGGGAGAAAAAGAAGGTGTCAAAAAGGAGATAGGGACTACAATTTCTGGGTCTTCAAAAGCACAATGTTCCTAAAGAAAGGATCTTTTATTATGATTAAAAGAGGGAAAAACATGCACACACAATTGATCATACAAATGGAAATTTTATTGGCAACTGGAGGGTTTACACTTGGAAAATATGTAGAAACTAAGAACACATGACTATATAGATGAAATTATAATATATGTGAAGTGGAGGAAGGATTACAAGGCTTAGAAATTCTGTAAGGAGGAGAATTTCGAGCTAAGGCATTTCCTACTACAAAAACTAATCTCAATAAGCAAGGGGAGCTCTTTGGGTGGAAGAGTGTTGTGTCTCTCACAACTCTTGCTTTCTTCTTCAACTTCTTTGCCTTTTATAGGCACTTTGGATGGAGTGGACGAAGTTCTTCGTCTTTCCACTTGCTCTATTTCATTTGTGTTATTGACAAGCGTTTTTTGATGATGTACTGGCCAAATTTGATGATTTTGCCACTTGTTCATTCAACCTTGTACCCTAGACAAGTGTTTGTTGCTTTTCATGCAATAAAATATTCTTGTCCTCTTCTCCATTTGTTTTTTATGGAGATGTCACTTCCATGTTTGAGTGACTTTGTTTTTTATAGATGGAATCTTAAGCAAAATGTATCAAATATTTTGCTTTTACTTTTACCACATCATTATTTCTATTCACCTTTTATCTTTTACCAGACTGTTATTTTTATTTACTTTTACCTTTTACCCATTACTTTTTTACCACAACTTTTTACTGTGCAGTAACTATTTTTTCACTTTCTTCCTTTTTCCATCTTCTTCAATTTTAGATTTATTTGAGTCATCTGCACTATTTTCATCCATAACTTTTGACATTTCTTCAAAGACCATCAATTGTAGTTGATTATCCTCAATATTTGGATTTTCAATTTGAATTTTTCTTGTCAACTCTTGCTTTAGTTGACTAAATGAAAACATTCTATTTGTTTTAGTTTCTGGGTTATGTTGGGATACAGGAACTAGTATTGGAATTAATTTTCCCTTTAAAATGGGATCAATATTAAACTTGTCCCACCATTTGACATATATTTGTCTTTCTAGAATGGGTGGTAATTCAATTATTTCTTTCTCCCATTTCCATTGTATAATCCATGGTATTCCATGAGAAGAGATATAACTCATCATGTTTAGATCTTCCTCTATAAGATCATTGCCCATAATATTTTTCTTTAATTTTGTGGGGAGTATTTCTCTTATTGCCCCAAATTTTTTCCAGAATTTATAGAAAAACCAATTCGACAATTTGGTTTGTAATGACCATTTTACTGACCATGTGTGACTCATTAGTGTATTCTGAACATATAAAACCTTTTCCCAAGCATTTTGATAATCCCAATAGTTGTAATATTGGGGTTGATAGAATGTTTTGAATTGTCTTGGAATATTAGGGTTTCCTCCTTTATTCCATTCAGATAACGTGATTATTTTTTGAATTTTTAGTTGAGAAAACTGCAAGTTTCTTTTTGTGGATTTATCTCTATAATTATGAAAAACTTTAGCACTTGATGTTTCTAAAAGTATTTTCTCATAGTATATTTGGTTTTTCCCATGTAGGGTGGGAATATGATTGTATCCTTCAAGAAAATATTTATTTATTATATATTCAATTTCTTTTGAGAGATCCTCATTTTCAAGAATAAGCACCTCTTCAGATGATTTTTGTATAAATTCAGAGGGCGTTTTAGTTGATGAATCAACTTTCATGTTTACTATTTTTTATTTCTCCCTCCTTATCTGTGTTATTGTGGGAGGACTTTAGTTAGTAGCCAAAACTGATGTCATCATGCTAGTCTTTTTGAAGACAATTTTCCTGCAAAAATTCTCTCGATAAGAAATTAGGTAAAAAATTATTTTCTCCTTTTATGAATTCTATATCAAAATCAAATATAGATAATATTGCTTTCCATCTAGAAAATATTTGCTTTGAGGAAAGGTTTTTAACATCCTTTTCTAAGACAAATTTAACTGATTTACAATCTACTCTTAATGAAAATTTATTATTTAAAAGATCACCTTGAAATTTTGTAATAGAGAGAACTATGGCTAATATTTCTTTTTTTATAGTTGAATAATTTTTTCTGGTTTCATTCCACACTCTTGAGGTGTATCGAACCAAATGTTCTTTATTATCAATTTTTTGCTTAAGAATTCCTTCGTGTCCTATATCTGATGCATATGTTTCTACAATTTTATAGGCTTTTGGGTCAACAATATAGAAATATGGTAACTGTTGAATCTTTAATTTTATTCTTTGAATGGACTTGGTGTGATCTATGGTCCAACTTGGTGAAATATTTTTTAATCTATCTGTAAGGAGTTTTCAATCTAGTGCCAGATTTTCATAGAAATAAGATATATAGTTTAAGCATCCTAAAAATCATTGGAGTTGTTTTTTCTCTAGGATTTCATCTGGGAATTTGTTAGCAAAGTCTATGGCTC
Source organism: Alisma plantago-aquatica (assembly GCA_963693085.1). Lineage (NCBI taxonomy): Eukaryota > Viridiplantae > Streptophyta > Magnoliopsida > Alismatales > Alismataceae > Alisma > Alisma plantago-aquatica. The sequence continues at coordinate 515,777,737 of OY856410.1, read as the reverse complement.
TTATTATAGGTGATGCAGTTCCCTTTTCTATTTTGTAACCTAGAAATTGAATACTTGTTTGAAATAGTTCCATCTTTTTAGCAGAGACTACTAGTCCATTATGTTTTATTATTTGAAGGAATGTGTTTAGGTGTTTCCAATGTTGGTCACAATCTTTAGAGAAAATAAGTACATCATCAATATAGACTATACTAAAAGAAGTATATGGACTAAATATCTCATTCATTATTTTTTGGAATTCTGATGGAACATTTTTTAGCCCAAAAGGCATAACATTCCATTCATAGTGACCAAAAGGTACTGTGAAGGCAGTTTTATATCTATCTTCTTCACTTATTTCTATTTGCCAGAATCCAGATTTCATATCAAATTTTGAGAAGATATTAGCATCATGTATTCTTTTTATTAAGTTGTGTTTATTAGGAATTGGATATCTGATCCATTGGAGTACTTTATTTAGAGGTTTGTAATTAATGACATGCCTAGGAGCCCCTCTTTCTATTTCGGATGCATTTTCTACATAGAAAGCAGCGCAACTCCATGGAGAGGAGTTAGGTCTAATTAATTTATTTGTCTCAAGTTCTTTTATTTCATTTTTACATATTTCTAAAAGTCTTTGATTCATTTGGATGGGTTTGGCTTTTGTTGGAATTTTAGTTTCATCAAAATTGTTAATGTATGGTAAAGTAACTTCATGTTTCTTTCTATGCCAGAATGTTGAGGGTAGTGTAACGCCCGGGTTCAGGAATGACGACTGGCCCCACTGACCACCACTAGCCTTAACTGCACGTCTTAATCTCACTCACGTGCAAGCCAGGATCAACTTCCCGACTGGTCACCCATCCTATTACTACTCCAAGCTGAGCACGCTTAACTATGGAGTTCTTTAGAGATGGGCTCCCGGAAAAGGAGGTGCACCTTGGTGATATGGGTAGTCCAATCATTCCTTTTAATATCATCTTATCCAAGGCCTCAAATCCTGGGATGTTACAATCTCCCCCACTTAGACTCTAGACGTCCTCATCAAGGCTTAACTATATGGCCTCATAATCTGACCCCATTTCAGTGCAGACCCACAATGGCCCATGGACACCCAGCTCCCGATCAAGGAATACCAGCGCAAGGGTGGCTACATCAACCATGGACAACCCTTTCCTACATGCCTGGACCGTATGGCTCAAGACTGGCATGCCACATGCCCATGCGGGCCCCACCTACTAGAGGGGTTATGGCTCTGATACCATTTGTAACGCCCGGGTTCAGGAATGAAGACTGGCCCCATAGACCACCACTAGCCTTAACTGCACGTCTTAATCTCACTCACGTGCAAGCCAGGATCAACTTCCCGACTGGTCACACATCCTAGTACTACTCCAAGCTGAGCATGCTTAACTATGGAGTTCTTTAGAGATGGGCTCCTGGAAAAGGAGGTGCACCTTGGTGATATGGGTAGTCCAATCATTCCTTTTATGATCATCTTATCCAAGGCCTCAAATCCTGGGATGTTACAATCTTAAATATAACTTGGAAAGGTTTTAGGGAGCTTTCTTGAGATAAGGATAAAGGAGAGACAAAATAATCTAGATCCTAAGTCATAAAGGATTTTCAATAATCAAATTATCCAATAGAGTGGCACCTTGTTACATACTCTCCTTTATGACTTTTTGGGCGTCAACCAAGTATTATGGATAATTGATTTAGGAAACGTGTTAGGAAAGGATGGAGAGAGGGAAAGATGGGAGTTTTGTCTCGTGGGCATCATAGTGACTCTCTCTTTATTAGATCAACCTTTCTATATTGTTAATATGTTATAGGAAAAAAAGAAGCAAGAAGGCAAGGAATATTTTGTCATTAGTAACGTGTATGGAGACACCTTCCATAACTATGGATCATAACCATGGATATTTCTCCCTACGAAATACAAGAAGGAAACTCGTGTTTCTCGGGATAACCTCTTTCTCTTTAGATTTCCCCATAGAAACCATTAAGATTTTCCCCTAAAGATACATATAAAGGGGAGGGATGAGTAGGGAGACCGGACCAACGAAAGAACACGACCATGGCCTGGATAGCCATGGCAAGTCTCGGCAAAGAACCCATACCCCCATAAAAGCTTGATCATCAGCCTGGAAACCACCATGAATTCCTTTCTTCTGACATAGGGACTAGCATAGCTTCGAGTCAGCATCTAGCCACAGCAGCGATGCTGCGTCACTCAGACCGGCTCAACCTATACTTGGCCAGTGACAAACACACCAAGGGCGTGTCCAACTCCAGAAGTGGTAAGAAGGAGTCGCCCTGGTATTTGCTAAGACTTTGGAGCCCAGGAGGAGGGTGGCGATCACAGGTCATGATGGTGAGTTGTGAGGCATAGTCGGCGCTCTTCAGGGTAGCTGCAGCGTCGGCATTGCCTGGTGCTGAACGGGTTCCAGGGGAGAAGCTTGTTGGCGACAGGGCTTCGATGATGAGGATGAGAAGAACCCTGGTGGTTGGCCTCATATCCGTCTCAGATAGGTGGCAGAGGAGCCTCTCACAACAGCATCGGCAACATCGTGCCGTGCGACGGAGTCGGGGAGGGAATCTCGTGAGGAACTACATTCACGTAGGGTTCAGGGATGAATCGGCTGGGTGAGAAGATGTGGGGCTTGGCATTTCTGGCTATGAAGTATGACCCAAACTGGGACATTCAGGATAGTCGGGTGCTTCTCCGATGAAAGGACGAGGAAGGGAGACCAGTTGTTTCTGGGGAGCGGAGTCCGACTGCGCAGATGATTCGCGTTGACGTATCGCGTAGGAACGAAGGAGAATGAGGCCGGTCGAACCAGACCTACTGGATGCCCGGTTCAATTGATGAACCACCGGCGCAATTTCTATATCAGATCGGACCATCTGCCTAGATAAGCGACTGCTGATGTGGAGACGCCCAATTGGACAAAAGGTATTTATCTTTAAATAATTGTAGAAAATACTTGGTGGATCAGATGGGGTCATATAATACATGAAAATTGATCAATAAAATGAGACGAATTCAAAGAAAATATAATTAGAGTATAATTAACCATCCTATTCCAAAAGTATATGCAATATGTTTTAAGATTGATTAAAGGAAGATCTAGATTTGCTTTAACATGATGCTTAATTGAGTAGTTTTGGTTATGTTGAGTTAATACATGATCTTTTCATGTCTAATGATGAATAATGGATGATTCTAGATTAATAGCCATATACATCCTATTTTAGGGTTCTAAAACTAATGTGGACATCTTGCTATGATGATAATGTTAGTAATATGATTTAGGTGTCACGAGTAGTTTAATATGCTTAATTTGATGATTAGGGTTTCACCTAATATGCATAATGGAATTAGTAATCTTAGAAACCATAACGTGAGGAGTTAGGGTTTGTAACCCTTATCCCTAGTCCAAACATGAGATAACCTAAACCCTAGTTTAGGACCAAATCTAGATCTGATTAAAGTAGCGTGAATATGTGGTGACGCATATGTAGTATGATTTATTTTAGATACCTTGTTGATTACATGCTTTACTATCTTGATGTTTGGATGCACTCTTAAAGTACATGAGATGTTCTGCATGGTTTCTGCGATGGCATAAGGTACGTGGTTACGCTTATGATTACATGTATCGGGTTCCAAGATTGCCAATGTTTTCTCGATGAGATTGAACGACAAATAAACTGCTTGCTTGTTTATTTAGTTCTTGCAAACTATAAAGTTCATATGAGTATCATGTAAAGTAAATAACTACATTCTGAACCCTGGGTCAGACTGATCTTAAGGGTAATGCACATGAGCCCCGGAGGGACAGTGATTACACCTGAGGTAGTGGACCAGATAAGAGTTAGAATATGAAAAAGAGTTAATGTTCTTATATTCAAGATAAAGATGCTTGCTTATATCTGTACTTGTGATTATTGTTTGAACCCACGTACCAGTATAGAAATATACTGATCGCGTATTTGTTTGTCGGCGTTTTAGGTATCAGATATACTTGATTCGTGGACATGAGGGTACAGATAGAGATGTTGAAGACACTACAGTTTAATCATGAAGGTTTAGTCTTAATGGTTTATCTTCACACCTGTAAAAGTTAATTCTGTTTAAAAGTTATGTAACTCCTTAGAGGAGCATTTTATCTAAACATGTAAATATTTGATCATTAATGGAAATTGTTTACTATTTTGTATTATTTCATGAATCTGATCCTGGAGTATATGATTAACGATCTGTGACTTTAAGGTCTTTTAGACACTCAAAAGTGCGGGTCGTTACATTTGGTATCAGAGCACAGATTCATCAACTAATACTTAATAGTTTATAATTTCAATTTATCCTTAGAAATTTTAAGAGAAAAATTAAGTTCCTCATCTCACATTTTCATCTACTTCTCATCTCTTTCTTAAAAATCTTTGAAAAGAAAATATTAATAAGACAAGTAAAATGTGAAACTTAAAATTGGTAATCAACATGGTGTGGTGGTATGGGACACTACCCATGTGAAACTTAAAATTGGTAATCAACATGGTGTGGTGGTATGGGACACTACCCATGTGAAACTTAAAAATCGGTAATGAACATGGTGTGGTGGTATGGGACACTTCCCATGTGAAACTTGAAATCATGAATAAGAAAGATAAGGGATGGTTTAGGTAACCTAGTCTCCCATGCATATCGGCATGAGGAGCATAAAACTTATGTGATAAGTCTTAAGAGATATAAAAACCCAATAGTTATATATATACATGAAAATGAAAAGTTGGAATATAACTTTCTCAAACTCCTCATGTTGTCTCTAGAAGTTTAGTGATGGTGTCCAAGCCCCTGGAGGGGAAGGTCGAGGTAGCACCAAGCCCTGGAGGGAAGGTGACCCAAGTTCATTGAATGAATAGAGACCATGAGGGGGTATTCCAGATATTGAGCAAACATGGGTTGATATGTTATAATGATTAAAGTTATACTTAATGAAAACAAAAAGATATCCATGAAACCTTTAGGGTTAGTGTGCCAACCTGGGGTGGGTCAACCCAAAGAGTGGGAAGATGACCTATGAGGGAGGCAAAACCTAGATCTTGGGATCAGGTTGTGGCTAGAGAGCCTAACCCCCTCCTATGAGCCATGAAGGCACCCTAGGCTAGGACTTTCCCTTAAAAGGTAAGTGAATAAATGTAATTATGTATTGAGATAACTTTAATCCTCACCTAGAGAAGTGAAGAGTTAAAGATATAAAAAAAATGAAAGCACTTAAATTCTTTGAACCCAAGGATGCCAACTCTGAGTGACACAGCTGGTCAAGCCCAGGAGGGAAGACCATTAAGGCACCAAGCCTAGGAGGGAAGGTGGCCTAAGTGGACGACCAAGCCCAGGAGGGAAGGTCATGAAATGGTTAAGCCCAGGAGGGAAGACCAGGCAGGCACCAAGCCCAGGAGGGAAGGTGGCCAAAGTCCACAATGCAGTTGTTTAGGATCAAGCCCCTGGAGGGGAAGATCATAGAGGTCAAGCCCAGGAGGGAAGACCGACATGGCACCAAGCCCTGGAGGGAAGGTGGCCCAATCCCAATGATGGGACAACACTGCATTATGTGTACTCAAAAGAGAGATATGAAGGCAATTCTGGTTAAAGAATTAAATAAGAGAATAACGTGCTTAAAAGATGTGACATCTCAAAAGAAACCCTTAGGGAGGGTAGAGTCCTAATGCAATCCTAGGGTCAAGTAGGGTGTATTAAAGGTACATAAGACCGATGGGTTGGGAGTTGATATGCCCTGAATGCACATGACCAAGTGGTCGGGAGGTAACAGTTGGTTTGCCCTAGGCCCATGTCTCAGGAGGTTGGCCACCTACCTGATGTTCATGTGTCCCAGTAGGGTGAATGTGAAAGACACTCCCTTGATGCATAAGGATGAGATCACTCCAAAAGAGTACCTATACCCCTAGAGACCTCAAGGATTTGGCTAAGGCTCATAATGATACATGAGATGTAAATATAAAAGATATAAAGAAGTCATGAAAAAACTTAGATAAGTTGTGTCTTAACTTAAGAGTAAGAAAAGGGACACTTGACTTCATGGAACATAAGAATGCTATAAAATTGAGAACAAGTCATTTTAGAGTCATATAGAGTATGATTCAACTTAATATGTGAAATTGAAAGATAATGTGTGGATGTACTATCTCCACTCTTGGAATGAAATGAACTTTGTGTTTGGGTTGCAGCCAAATGCTTATTTCATTTCATTATGAGGGAGGGAGATTGGATAGACACATGTTATGTTTAAAATTGAGATAACGGGGATGAATATCCTACTCGTATGTGCGATAACATGAAATAGGGTTAGAGGTGTCACCTCACCCTTGGGTGTAAATAATGAATAGGTCGGAAACCTAGGTGAAAAGAGAAATCACCAAGTCATGATGAAATTAAAAGTAAGAATGAAATCATGAAGAGATGATGAGTTGTGAATACTAGAGATATGGATCTACTTGAATTTCAATTCAAGTGCCAATCTTAGTAATAAATGAAATTTGATATACTACAGAAAGGTTGTTAAAGATGTCTAAGTAGGGTGATAACCCTAAGTTTTGAAATTAAGACGAGTTATCTTTCACCTTGGCTTAGTAGGCTTGAATTTTGGGGACAAAATTCCTTTTAAGGAGGGGTGAATGTAATAACATCAAATTTCAGTAACATTGAATTATATTGATAATTCCCCAATAATGTTATTCATAGAAAGATAATCTATAAAAAGGAACAATTTTTGTATGGGAAAGACATCACAATAAATCTCAATTCCTAAATATAACTTGGAAAGGTTTTAGGGAGTTTTCTTGAGATAAGGATAAAGGAGACACAAAATAATCTAGATCCTAAGTCATAAAGGATTTTCAGTAATCAAATTATCCAATAGAGTGGCACCTTGTTACATACTCTCCTTTATGACTTTTTGGGCGTCAACCAAGTATTATGGATAATTGATTTAGGAAACGTGTTAGGAAAGGATGGAGAGAGGGAAAGATGGGAGTTTGTCTCGTGGGCATCATAGTGACTCTCTCTTTATTAGATCAACCTTTCTATATTGTTAATATGTTATAGGAAAAAAAAAAGCAAGAAGGCAAGGATTATTTTGTCATTAGTAACGTGTATGGAGACACCTTCCATAACTATGGATCATAACCATGGATATTTCTCCCTACAAAATACAAGAAGGAAACTCGTGTTTCTCGGGATAACCTTTTTCTCTTTATATTTCCCCATAGAAACCATTAGGATTTTCCCCTAAAGATACATATAAAGGGGAGGGATGAGTAGGGAGACCGGACCAACGAAAGAATACGACCATTGCCAGGATAGCCATGGCAAGTCTCGGCAAAGAACCCATACCCCCATAAAAGCTTGATCATCAGCCTGGAAACCACCCTGAATCCCTTTATTCTGACAGAGGGACTAACATAGCTTCGAGTCAGCATCTAGCCACAGCAGCGATGCTGCGTCACTCAGACCGGCTCAACCTATACTTGGCCAGCGACAGACACACCAAGGGCGTGTCCGACTCTAGAAGTGGTAAGCAGGAGTCACCCTAGTCTTTGCCAAGACTTTGGAGCCCAAGAGGAGGGTGGCAATCGTAGGTCATGATGGTGAGTTGTGAGGCATAGCCGGTGCTCTTCAGGGTAGCTATAGCATCGGCATTGCCTGGTGCTGAACGGGTTCCAGGGGAGAAGCTTGTTGGCGACAGGGCTTCAATGATGAGGATGAGCAGAACCCTGGTGGTTGGCCTCATAGCCGTCTCGGATAGGTGGCAGAGGAGCCTCTCGTAACAGCATCGACAACATCGTACCGTGCGACGGAGTCGGGGAGGGAATCTCGTGAGGAACTACGTTCACGTAGGGTTCTGGGATGAATCGGCTGGGCGAGAAGATGTGGGGCTTGGCATTTTTGGCTATGAAGAATGACCCGAACTGGGACATTCAGGATAGTCGGGTGCTTCTCTGGTGAAAGGACAAAGAAGGGAGACTAGTTGCTGCTGGGGAGCGGAGTTCGGCTGCGCTGATGCCTCGCGTTGACGTATCGCGCAGGAACTAAGGATAACGAGGCCGGTCGAACCAGACCTACTGGATGCCCGGTTCAATTGATGAACCACTGGTGCAATTTCTATATCAGATCGGACCATCTGCCTGGATAAGCGACTGCTGATGTGGAGACACCCAATTGTCCAAAAGGTATTTATCTTTAAATAATTGTAGAAAATACATGATCTAGATTGATTGAAAGTATATGCAATATGTTTTAAGATTGATTGAAAGGAAGATCTAGATTTTCTTTAACATGATGCTTAATTGAGTAGTTTTGGTTATGTTGAGTTAATACATGATCTTTTCATGTCTAATGATGAATAATGGATGATTCTAGATTAATAGTCATATACATGTTATTTTACGATTTTAAAACTAATGTGGACATATTGCTATGATGATAATATTAGTAATATGATTTAGGTGTCACGAGTAGTTTAATATGCTTAATTTGATGATTAGGGTTTCACCTAATATGCATAATGGAATTAGTAATCTTAGAAACCATAACGTCAGGAGTTAGGGTTTGTAACCCTTATCCCTAGTCCAAACATGAGATAACCTAAACCCTAGTTTAGGACCGAATCTAGATCTGATTAAAGTAGCATGAATATGTGGTGACACATATGTAGTATGATTTATTTCAGATACCTTGTTGATTACATGCTTTACTGTCTGGATGTTTGGATGCACTCTTAAAGTACATGAGATGTTCTGCATGGTTTCTGCGATGACATAAGGTACGTGGTTATGCTTATGATTACATGTATCGGGTTCCAAGATTGCCGATGTTTTCTCGATGAGATTGAACGACAAATAAACTGCTTGCTTGTTTATTTAGTTCTTGCAAACTATAAAGTTCATATGAGTATCATGTAAAGTAAATAACTACATTTTGAACCCTGGGTCAGACTGATCTTAAGGGTAATGCACACGAGCCCTGGAGGGACAGTGATTACACCTGAGGTAGTGGACCAGATAAGGGTTAGAATATGAAAATGAGTTAATGTTCTTATATTCAAGATAAAGATGTTTGCTTATATCTGTACTTGTGATTATTGTTTGAACCCACGTACCAGTATAGAAATATACTGATCGCATATTTCTTTGTATTTGATTTGTAATTTGTCATTGGTGCATGATTTGATATTGTGTGTGGTTTTTTCAAAATATTTGGTTGGTATTAGACCTTCTCTAATGCAGTTTATGTCTGCTCCAGAATCAAATAAAGCTTGTTTCTTAATAGTGAAATATGGGTTAATTTTAATTATAACATCCCCCTTCCATTTCCTTTTTATATATTGTTGGATGCTATTTAGGGATTTGTTTTTGGATTTATTTTGACTTTCTTAATTTTCATATGTCTTTTTAGTTTCTTTTAAATCTTTTATTTCCTTTTTAATAATTTTTTTTCTCTTTTGAAGTCTTTTAGAGTTGGTTGTTTTTCAGTTGCTTTTTTAGTATCATATGAAATATTTTAGTTTGAATTACCTTTAGAGTTGATTTCCTTTTTATTCATTTTCATATATTTTGAAAATAATTTTAATTTTTCTTGATCACTTTTAACATTATTAATAGTTTCAAGAATGAAGTATTGTTCTGTGCTTAATACCTTTACAAAGTACTCTTCTCTTTCATTACTTTTAGTTTTAGATAGATTATTATGGAATTTACGCCTATAAAGGCATGCCATTTAATCTTTGTAATGCTCATGCAACTTTTCAACATTGTATGATGGACATTTCTCTAATTTCATTGAGGAAATAATGGAGATTTTCATGGATGATTTTAGCATGTATGGAAATTCATTTGATGATTGTTTATTAAATTTATCTAAAGTTCTTCAACATTGCAAAAAGGTCAACCTAGTACTCAATTGGGAGAAGTGTCATTTTATGGTACAATCTGGGTTTGTACTAGGCCATGTGGTATCTAACAAGGGTACTAAAGTTGACAGGGCTAAGATGGAAGCAATTGAAAAGATGTCCACTCCAACATCCATGAAAGATGTTTGTACCTTTCTTGGCCATGTAGGATTCTACAGGTGTTTCATCAAAGATTTCTCAAAGATAGCCAAACATTTGCGCTCACTCCTTGCTAAAGATGTTGATTTTGTTTTCAATGAAGATTGTCAAACCACTTTCAGCATGCTATAAGATTCCTTTCTTTCTACCCCCATTATTCAACCTTTAGATTGGAATGCATCGTTTGAAATTATGTGTGATGAAAGTGACTACATTGTTGGGGCAGTCATAGGATAAAGTAATGACAACAAGTTTCATGGAATTTATTATACCAGTAAGACCTTGAATGAAGCCCAAATCAACTACGCCACTACAGAGAAGGAGGTGCTAGAAATAGTGTATGCCTTTGGAAAATTCAAGCAATATCTTGTAGGGTCCAAGGTTGTGGTCTACTCAGACCATGTTGCAATAAAGTATTTATTGAGCAAGAAATATGTCATGCCACGTCTAATCCACTGGATATTATTGCTTCAGGAGTTTGACCTAGAAATAAGGGGAAAAAGTGTGAAACCCATTTCCACATAAAGTGAGATTACTCAAAAAAAAGCATGGAATTATCACTAATATTCACATTACCACAAAATAGTGTAACTTAAAACTGATCACATAAAGACACCTCAAGTTGAATGCATCATATTTAAATCCATAGAACATGTATCAATTACATTACATTTATGCCAAAAGATGTTATATATCTTTGTTCACTGTCTAACAAGCCACAACTTGTTACATATGGTAATCTGTTCAAGTATACAAATCATGTCTATGCCACCATCGTATAGAGACAAAAACTCAAACTGATGTACAACATCTATAAAACACCTCCAAGGACTTTAGAGTACAAGGACGAAACACAGGACGCTATTACTTCTTATCAATGATCCACGACTACCACTCCTCTTATAGACAACTTCAACAACATGATCTCTATCTCAACATTCACGTCCACCTACAAGATGTGGAAACCCATGGGATGAGACCAAACGTCCCAGCAAGAGATTTAACTCTCTGTCAATGTCTATTAAAGCACAAATGACTAAGTAGGTGGATAATGTACTTAGAAGGTTTAGCAGATTCAACTAAATGATATGTATTCAATAGATAATGCATCTTAAACAAACTAATAAGTTACCATAGAGTAGCTAAACAATTAATACTTTAAGAAAGGATATGAAGAACATGTATCATTGTTATCAAATAAATAGTGAAAGATTGTGACAAAGGAGTCATCCAATGTAATTCTCATTTGACCCTAAGAAAATACACTACACGAATATGTTATGTATTTTATTATTTCCCTAAGGATTTGAGTCATACCACTCAAATCCAACTGACCACTACTAAGTCAAAATCAGTGCCATACAAGGTCAATGGAAGAGTCAGATTCTACGACCTCCCCATCACCGCTTGGTCAGTATAAGAGTAACGGTGACATATAGTCAAGCTGAAGGATTGGCTCACGCATGGACATCCATATAAAACACCTAACCCACCTTGGTACAGGTCACAGATCTAGAAGAATAGGCTCACACATGGATGACTTATAAGAGAGGATTGGCTCATTCATGGCCATCTCACACAACCTGTAATTGTGGACGCAAGGAGATACTCGACTTGCACCTCCACATATTCAGAAATAGGCACTCTAAGTTTTCCCATAGGAATGACTCATTTTACCATCTAGTACTAAGAATGACACTGGAATGGATCTATGGCACAGGGCACCTTCATGATTAGGCTTTCACTTTATTAGTTATGCCAATTGAGTGTCTTTCAGCATCAATCAAGTTACAAGATACAATTCCAAAACAAACTCTACAAAGATAAGGGAAAGGTGCAACTCTAGAAGATATAAAACGCATAATGTACAAACTAGTCACATCATCACCACATGATACTTGTAGCACTACCATTCACAAGGCCATCACCAATGTCACACTACCATACCAGACTATCACCAATATCACACCACTATGAGATATCAATCCCTCCAGTATATTACTAGATGATATCACCTCACAATATGTGTCAAGACTTCACCAGGACATAGGACCCATCACATCAATATGATCTCATAATGTCTCATAAAGACTTATAGACATCACCATGTATCATATAATCATCACCATAGCATACACAAGCCATGTCATTCATTTCACCTACAAGGTTAGGGGTTCATAAACAAGAGAGATATCGAGATCATCATAATGTGGTAACCACTCCAAATGAGACAAGAAAGCACGTCATATTTCCCAATATTAGGTTTCGGGTTACATGTACAACAGATTAGTGGTTCCATGTCATAAATCAACCACCAGACCCTAATTATGTCATCTATCACTTTCTTGGAGCAAGTTAGGATTAGAACACCATTAATTAAACATTATTAGAGCATTATGTCAACAACAATAAGTTTTAGCCTCATCTACAGGTGCATGTGTATCATCTCATTATGTTATGCATGTGTTACATCCATGTATCATATATAAGTGTTGGTCATCCATCAAACAAATTTTTGTGATTATGACACTCACACAACATGCGTGTTGACCACCTCACAACATGTGTCTCAAACATCCTCACAACAAGCATCTTGACCATCCTCACAACTGGTGTCTTGGCCATCCTCAAAACTCTTGTATCTTGACCATCCTCACAAATGGTGTCTCAAACATCCTCACAACTGGTGTCTCAAACATCCTCACAAATGTTGTCTCGACCATCCTCACAACTGGTGTCTCGACCATCCTTACAACTAGTGTCTCAACCATCCTCACAATCGATGTCTCAACCATCCTCACAACGGGTGTCTCGACCGGCCACAAGGCACTATCACGACTGAAACAAAACTATGTGTCTTGACCCACACATCTACATGTGCCTCGACCAATTATCCATAACATATTTTACAACCAAAATAGAAGCCATTCAAGAAACATCATGCCTAAGGGCCATCAAGATGTTTCTACAGAGACAAACTAGCCATCACGACTAACACCCCAAAAGCCAAAGCAAGTGTCACGACCAAGCATCACGACCAAAGCCAAAGTGTCAAACATGTTATGACCAACATCAAAGCATGTATCAACTGAAACAAAGGTTTGACAGTAGGAACACCAAGCATCACTATGCTCAAAACTCATCAGTTCAAGATCATCAACCCTAGAACAAACACCATGAAGATCAACTAGTATAACCACAAAGGGGAGAGAGAGAACTAAACTTCAACACATATGAAAATACTCAAAACTTCAAGGTAAACATGTTGGTTGAAAACTTGACATGGTGATAAAACCAAAGATCATGGTTCATGTAAAATCATCATCAAGACTAACCATCATAAATAGGATGGCAATCTCTGTGTAAGGGACACCAAAACCTTGAAATTCGAATTCAACATAAATCTTCAAGAAACCAACTAGGTGGAAGAAGACCAAGCTTCAACCTCAAGGCAAATAACTTAAAACCTCAATAAAATGCAAAGGTTGGACCAAATCATGGTGATGAAACCAAGAATCATGTTACATGTATCACCACATACAACCCATAACAAAACGGACATAATAATTTAGGGTTTAAGAAAGAGAGTAACCTACATGAGTATACTTCAAAGTGTTAAACCTTCGTTCATAATATCTTCACCTAACATATTACCATAGAACTCATAGATCAAAATAACCAATTACCACAAACAAAATAGAAGATAAACATCAAAGAAAACCACCATCATCAAGGAGGACAGCTTCCCATAATAGCGGTCACCAAAAACCCTAAAACATGTACTATGGAAATCCCCATGGAGAACCTCATGTAAGAGAGATATAATCTCACATTTAACACCTTCAAATTAGAACCTAAAATTCATGTTACAATAGTTCAATGAATCTTATGCATGTGATCAAAACCAAGATCAAAAGACAAGAGGGTACCATCCATCTCATCACCATCACAAAAATCGAGTACAATAAATTAGGTTTCATATTTTAAGCAAACCAAGCATAATAATCATCATCATTCAAGCTCTAGAACATGATATCATCAACTAGCATGTTAGGATGAAGCTTTAGATACATAAATAGTAGCATGCATGTAAATAAAGGTGCAATAATGGAGAAGGTAGAGGGTTATATAACATGCCTGAAAAGAAGGAACAAGCTCCAAGCTATCGATCACCAAGGAGAAAGATGAAGCTCCACCAAAAGTTCAACTCTTAGACAAAATATCACTTCAAGAAGAAGACACCAAGGTCAAAGATAGATCATGAAAGGATGGTAAGAAACCCTAGGTTGAACCAAAAGAAGAAAGAGAAGAAAACTTCCTCACACTTGGTTCCACCTTGTCAAAACATGGTCTCTGACCCTTGTGATTAGGAGTTTTCTCTCAAGATGGCCACCATGGATAGTCTACAGTCTAAGGTAAAGATAGGAGAAGAAGGAAGGTACAAGATCCAAGAGAAGTATCATCAAGGAAAGGCATACACTTACCAAGGTTGAAGATGACCAAGAATCACTACAAGCACCAAGGGAAGTTGGCCAGCCACCCGAGCTTCAAGGTCACTCTTCTTTTCTTTATCAAGCTCCAAGGTCGGCCAGAAGAAATAGGGATAAGAAGGAGGGCCAAAAGTTTCACCCACACGGAGAAGAAAATACTCTAGGAGGAGAAAAGTAAGGTAGGGGTGAGGTGTCAACACCTAAAGGCACCAAAGGGACACTTGTCCACCAAGAAAACATCCATGCAACCACTATATGCATGTATGTAACCTATGGTGATACAACCAATGTTGGGTATTGACCTCTGAAGGTCACCAACACATTGCTTTTGGTTGAGACACATCAATAGGTCAAGACAGCACCAAAGCAACTTTTCTAGGTCAAGACAAAAGGTCACCAAACACACAAGGTCGAGACACACCAAAAAATGACAAACCATCTCAACCCAACCACTCTAAGACCAACATGGTCGAAATATAACCAATCCAAGTTAGGTGTCTCGGTGGAGACACACCCACGACACCCATCAAGGTCTAGACAAAGGTCACTATAGACAACCAAGCTCACATGGTCGACGCCAAGCAAACCTTATAAACCCTAAACACCTCTTGTGATGCCACCACTCATCCAAGGCTCAAGTAAGGCACCTAAAGAATCACACTCCCTCTCATCATGATAAAGCACTAAGGGAACACTCAACATGTGATGGTTTGTAAGATGACCCCTCAACTTGGGTAAATTACAACTTGGTCCAAAACCAACATACAAAGCTCACACGTCATCAGAACAGGAACAAAGTGGGAACATAAGATTGTCACATGCTAGATAAGCATATCCAAGGATTAGATTAAGGTTCTAAGCATCTTGTTAAGCAAAGAAAGTATACTCAATCACTAAGCTAGGTTAGGGGCCATACAACCATAAACCCCTAATAAGGATTTCATCCCCTAGATCCCACACAAAAAGATATGGGTACTTCCCATGTACCTCTTCCTCAAGTTCCCATGTGGCTTCCTCACATCACGATGATGTCACATGAGCTTAACCAAAGGGGTATTCTTATTTTTCAACTTCTTTATTATCCTATCCATGATCAACATAGGACCTACCACACAGGACAAATCCTTATCTTACTCCATCTACTTTGGCTATAAAGTCAACTTTGTATCTAGGTGACACTCCTTTAACATAGAAACATGAAACACTGGATGCAACATAGGTAGCTTAGATGACAACCCTACTTATAGGGTACTCACAAGTTTCATACAAGCATAACGTAGATCTACACTATCTCTCAAATAGATTCCTGAGGTCTATATCATTCTCATAGACTATCTATTTTTCAGCGGCACATCTATCAGTCATAAGGTTCATGCATGTTTCTACTATCCTTGTCTTAACCTATTGTTGCACTACCCACTTAATTACTACCAAGCTTCTTCATGATTCAAATCTATCCACTAATTCAGATTCTACAGATCTGATACATCTTGATGTTGTTGGGATGCATGGCATCAATAGAAGAGTGAGCCTTTTCTAGAACCAACATCTTCATGTGATCTCCTCAAGAACAACTATCCTACTATGGTAATATACTTGTACCATCCTCTGACTCATGCAAACCACTGTGCTAATCTGATCTGCTAATTTCATCGTTAATTCTACTAGCGACTATGTCAATAGCCCTGCTAACAAGGACACCTCCAACCTTTTATAATCAAGGCACAACTTGATTGATCCATTTTTCTTCTTCACAAACCAAACAGGAGCATCCAAGGAGATGTGCTCGGCCTGATAGAACTCGTGCTCAAGCAGATCTTGGAACTGTCTCTTCAACTCTTGCATCTCAACTGACGTCAACCAATATAATAAATGTACAATAGATTGGGTACTGGTGACCAAATTGATTTCAAAAGTCAGACCCTTAAGGAAGCAGAGCATCTAGAAATATATCAAGGAATACATCCTCAAATTTTCATACAACTAGCACTTCCTAGTATCTAGGACTCCCGGCCTTAGTGTCCATCACATGTGCCAAAATGCTTCACAACATTGCCTCATCATCTTCCCTGCCACCATTGTTGATACCAAACATGTCAGGAGGATCTTCCTATCATCCTGGGAGATTCACAAAACATCATCATCCTTAAACATAGTCATCTTGGATCTACAATCCAGAACCACCCAGTTCTATCCCAAGTATCCATCCAGGGATCACATCGATATCGGGCATATCAAGTGGTATATGACTCACTTGAATGTCATGTTCTGAGAAAAAAGGAACACAAGCGAACACACTTCCTTTGACACCAAAACACTGTCTAGGGGTTGCTAACAAGCGGAAGGGGTTACAAACTCTCTTTCATTATTATACAGATTTACAACTTCTTATGTGTTACTTTACCTTTTTCACCTTGGTTTACTTGTCATCGGCATAGGAATTATCAATATTAAGGCATCTCATTACTTCTTCCTAGTTATTTATTAATCATCCTCATGTATGTTTTCTTGTTTTACCATGTTTTCCAACCCATCATCATGAGGTAGACCATCATATTGCACATTTTCTTCATTAAACATGGGTCACTTCTCTTTAAATATTTCATAAATAATGAAGATTTTTATTTTAGAACTTCCTTATTCACATAAGTTGGTTTGAGGTTAACTCAGATTCCATTTTATTAGTATATCATTGTTCTCATTTGTCACCTCTTACCATACTTATCTCAGGAATCTTCTTCATTTAATGTGAATTTTACAACTTGACTTGCTTTATAAACACAGATTTATCCATCTTTTGTTTTGCAACCTCCTTGAAA
The DNA here is from genome assembly GCA_963693085.1 of Alisma plantago-aquatica. Classification (NCBI taxonomy): domain Eukaryota; kingdom Viridiplantae; phylum Streptophyta; class Magnoliopsida; order Alismatales; family Alismataceae; genus Alisma; species Alisma plantago-aquatica. The sequence continues at coordinate 515,760,319 of OY856410.1, read as the reverse complement.
TTACAGCTTCAAGGACATCTTGTAGCTTTTTTGTGTTCAGGTTTAGGTTTTATAGTGTCGTATCTTTCTCTTATAATTACCAGACATTCAAGTTTTGATAAGTTACGATGTAGTTCTTTTCTTCTTTAGGGAAAGATGAAGGTATTATTACCATAAATCCTTATTTATAGGCTCATTAGATTATTTTAGAATGATAACTTGATCAAAGTAATCAGAAAGACAACAATATAAGAGTTCCATACTTACCTTCTCTTAAATAGTGAATACCTAGCCAGGGCACTCAAGTATTGAGATTAGGTAGTATGCACTATGTTTTATGCCATGTTCTCAACTTAGACATCATCTGAGTCCTAAATCCTAGTGTCCTTGGAGACTAAGCGAACTTAGAGCTCTGATACCACGAAATGTGACACCTATTTCCACACAAAGCAAGATTACTAAAAACAAGCATGGAATTATCACTAATAGCCATATAACCACTTAACAGTGTAAATTAAAATTGGTCAAATAAAGGCACCTCAAGCTAAACGTGTCATATTTAAATCCATAGAACTTGTGTCACTTATATTCCATTTATGCCAAAAGATGTTACATATCTTTTGTTCACTGGCTAACAAGCAAAACCATGTTACATATGGTAATTTGTTCATGTATAGAAATAATGTATGTGACACCATCGTATAGACCCAAAAACTCAAACCGATGTACAACGTCTATAAAACATCCCCAAGGACCTGTGAGTATAGGGGCAACACATAGGACTCTATTACTAGACACTAACTGCACATCCATGATCCACAACTATTGCTCCTCTTATAGACAACGTCAACAACATGATCTCTATTTCAACATTCACATCCACCTAAAAGATGTGGAAACCCACGGCGTGAGACCAAACGTCCCAGCAAGAGATATAACTCTTCACCAAACATCTATTAAAGCATAGATAACTAAGCATGTAGATAAAGTAATTAGCAGGTTGAGCAGATTAACATGAATGATATGTATTCAATAGATAATGCAGCTTAAACAAACTAAGCAATTACCATAGAGAAGTAGAACAATTAATACTTTAAGAAGGAATATGAAGAACATGTATAACTGTTATCAACTAAATAGTACAAGATTAAGACAAAGGAGTCAACCAATGTTATTCACATTTCACCCTAAGAAAATAAACTACACTATTGTGTTATGTTTTTTATTATTGCCCTGAGTATTTGAGTCATATCACTCAAATCCAACCGACCACTGTTAAGTCAAAATCAGTTCCATAAAAGGTCAATGGAAGACCAGATTCCATGACCTCCCCAACACCTCTTGGTCAGTACAAGAGTAACAGTGACATATAGTCAAGCTAAAGGATTGGTTCACGCATGGACATCCATATAAAACACCTAGACCGTCTTGGTACAGGTCACGACACTAGAAGAATAGGCTCATGCATGGCCATCCATATAGCAAGGAGAATAGCTCACACATGGCCGTCTCACACAACCTATAATTATGGACACAAGGAGATACTTGACTTGCACCCCCACATATTAAAAAATATGCACTCTGAGTTTTCCTGTAGGAATGTCTCATTTCACCATCTAGTACTAAGATTGACACTAGAATGGATCTATGGCATAGGGCACCTTCATGATTAGGGTTTCATTTTATTATTTATGCCAATTGAGCATCTTTTAGCATCAATCAAGTTACAACATACAATTACAAAACAAACTCTACAAAGATAAGGAAAAGATGTAACTCTAGAAGAAATAAAATGTATAAGCCATGAACTAGTCACATCATCATCACATGATACTTGTAGAACTTCCATTAGCAAGACCATCACCAATGTCACACTACCATACTAGGCTTTCACCAATATCACACCACTATGGGATATGAATCCCTCCATCATATCACTAGAAGATATCACCTCACAATAGGCATCAAGCCTTCACCTGGTCATAGGACCTATAACATCAGCATGATCTCATAATGTCTCAACAAGAGTTATAGTCATCACCATGTATCATATAATCATCACCATAGCATGCACAAGTCATGGCATTCATTTCACCTGCAAGGTTAGGGATTCATAAACAATAGAGAGAGAGAACATCATAATGTGGTAACCACTCCAAATGAGACAAGCAAGAACATCATATGTCCCAATATCAGGGTTAGGGTTACATGTATATCCGATTACTGGTTCCATGTCATGAATCAATCACCAAACCCTCATTATGTCATCTCCCACTTTCTTGGAGTATGTTAGAATTATAACATCATTAATTAAAAATGATTAGAGCATTATGTCAATAGAAATATGTTTCGGCCTCATCTACAGGTGCATGTGTATCATCTCATTATGTTATGCATGTGTTATGACCATGTATCATATATAGGTGTAGACCATCCATCAAAAAAAGTGTCGTGACTATGACACACACAACAGACATCTTGACCACCTCACAATAGGTGCCTCAACAATCCTCACAACAAGCATCTTGACCATCCTCCCTGGTGTCCAACCATCCTCACAAATGGTGTCTTGACCATCCTCACAACTGGTGTCTCGACCATCCTCACAACTAGTATCTCGACCATCCTCACAATTTATACCTCGACCATCCTCACAATTGGTGTCGCGACCATCCTCACAACTGGTGTCTCGATCGGCCATAAGGAACTGTCACGACAGAAACAAAACTAGGTGTCTCAACCCACACATCCACATGTGCCTTGACCAATTATCCAGAACATATGTTATGACCAAAATAGAAGCCATTGAAGCAACATCATTCCAAACATCCATCAAGATGTTTCAATCGAGACAAACTAGCCATTATGACCAACATCCCAAAATCCAAAGCAAGCATCATGACCAAAGACAAAGGGTCAAACATGTTACGAACGGCATCAAAGCATGTCTTGACCGAAACAAAGGTTAGGTAGTAGGAACACCAAGCATCACTATTCTCAAAACTCGTGTGTTCATGATCATCAACCCTATAACAAACACCATGAAGATCAACTAGTAAAACCTTAAAGGAGAGAGAGAAAACCAAACTTCAACACATATGAAACTACTCAAAACTTCAAGGTAAACATGTTGGCTGAAAAATTGGCATTGTGATAAAACCAAAGCTCATAGTTAATGGAGAACCATCATCAAGATTAACCATCATCAATAAGATGGGACTCTCCATGTAAGGGATAATAAAACCTTAAAATTCAAATTCAACATAAATTTTTTAGAAGTCAACTAGGTAAAAGAAGACCAAGATTCAACCTCAAGGAAAACAACTCAAAACCTCAAGAAAACACAAAAGATAGACCAAAGCATGATGATGAAACCAACAATTATGTTGCATGTATCACCACATCCAACCCATAACAAGTCAGACACAAAATTCAGGGTTTAAGAAAGAGAGTAACCTACATGAGAATAATTTAAAGTCTTAAACCTTCATTCGTGATAACTTCACCTAACATATTACCATAGAACTGAGAGATCAAAACAACAGATTACCACTACCAAAATAGAAGATAAACATCAAAGAAAACCACCATCATCAAGGAGGACAACTTCCCATTATCACGGTCACCAGAAACCCTAAAACATGTATTATGGAAATTCCCATGGAGAACCTCATGTAAGAGAGACATAAACTCACATTCAACACCTTTCAAACAGAACCTAAAATCCATGTTACACAAAGTTCCATTAATCTTATGCATGTGATCAAAACCATGATCAAAATATAAGAGGGAACCATCCATCTCATCACCATCTCAATAATCAGGTGCCATAAATTAGGGTTTTGGATTCTAAGAAAACCAAGCATAATAACCATCATCAATCAATCTCTAGAACTTGACATCATAAGCTAGCATGTTAGGACGATGATTTAGAGAGAGAAATAGTAACATGTATGTAAAGAAAGTGCAATAATAGAGAAGGTAGAGTGTTATATAACCTGCCTTAAGAGAAGGAACAAGCACCAAGATCTCGATCACCGAGGAAGATGAAGCTCCACCAAAAGATCAACTATCAGCTACAACACCACTTCAATAAGAAGAAGACACCAAGGTCAAAGATAGCTAAATAAAGGAAGGTAACAAACCCTATGTCGAGCCAAAAGAAGAAAAAATAAAGAGAAGAAAACTTCCTCACACTTGGGTACCACCTTGTCAAAACATGGTCTCCGACCCTTAAGATGAGGAGTTTTATCTCAAGATGGCCACAATGGATAGTCCATAGTCTAAGACCAAGAAAGGAGAAGAAAGAAGGTAGAAGATCTAAGAAAAGTGTTGTCAAGGAAAGGCATACACTTACCAAGGTTGAATATGACCAAGAGTCACTACATGCACCAAGGGAAGTTGGGCGGTCACCCAAGCTTCAAGATTAGATCTTCTTTTCTCAACCAAGCTCCAATTCTGGCCACAAGAAAGCGAGAGAAGAAATAGGGTCAAAGGGTTCACCTACAAGAAGAAGAAAGAGGTTATATACTCAAGGAGGAGATAAGTAAGGTATGGGTGAGGTGTCCACACCTAAAGGCACCAAAGGGACACTTGTCCACCAAGAAAATAGACATGCAAACACTATATGCATGCATGCAACCTATGGTGATACAACCAATGTTGGGTTTCTACCTCTTAAGGTCACCAACATATTGGTTTCGGGTGAGACACATCAAGAGGTCGAGACAACCCCAAAGCAACTTGTCTAGGTTGAGACAAAAGGTCACCAAACACTCAAGGTCGAGACACGCCACAAAAGGATAAACTATATCAACCCAACCACTCCAAGACCATCATGGTCGAAATAGAACCAAGATAAGGTGGGTGTCTCAGTCGATACACACCCAAGACACCTATCAAGGTTGAGACAAAGGCTGCTACACTCAACCAAGCTCACATGATCGACACCAAGCAAACCCTGGAAACCCTAAACACCTCTAGTGATGCCACCACTCATCCAAGGCTCAAATAAGGTGCCCCAAAGCATCACACTCCCTCTCATGATGTTAAATCACTAAGGGCACACTAAAAATGTGATGACTTGCAAGATGACCCCTCAACTCGGGTAAATTGCAACTTGGTCTAAAACCAGCATACAAACCTCACACATCATCAGAACAGGCCCAAACTGGGAACATAAGATCGTCACATGTTAGTTAAGCATCTTAAAGGATTAGATTAAGGTTCTAAGCATATTGTTAGGAAAAGAAAGCATACTCAAGCACTAAGCTAGGTCAGAGGCCTTACATAAAGGGCACAAACAACAATGTTATTGATCACCTTTCATGGATGAACACTGATCCAGAAGACTCTCTTCCTATTGATGATTATCTTCAACTTGAAAGATTGTATGATAGTGGTTCTTTTTCAATCCCTCAGTTTACTAATATAGAAAATTTTGTTGCCACTAGACATATTCCCCCTGATATCACTTATCAACAAAAGAAGAAGTTCCTCCATCATGCCAAATTCTACTATTGGGATGACCCATTGTTATTAAGCAAGGGATAGTGCACTAATCTGACAATGTGTAGCTGATGAAGAAATTCTTACCATCATCTTTGAATTCCATTCTTCTTCCTATCGAGGACACTTTAAGGGGAAAATACGGATACAAAGATTCTACAAGCAGGTTTCTATTGGCCAACTTTACTTTGAGACGTTCATACTTATGTCAAAGCCTATGAAAAATGCCAAAGGATGGGAATTACATCAATAAAAGACGAAATTCCTCTAAGCTCCATCCTTGAGATAGAGGTATTTTATGTATGGGGTGTGGTTACATAGGCTCTTTCTTGTCCTCCTATAGTTATAAATATAAAATAGGTTGCTTGTGATTATGTTTTAAAATTGTAGAGGCTATTCCTACCCAAGCTCCGAATGCAAAGTCCATCATAAATTTATTTTAGAAGATCACCTTTCCTTGCTTTGGAGTTCCAAGAGATGTCATTTATGATAGTGGTACAAATTTCAATGAGAAACATTATAATAATCTTCTCATCAAGTATGGAATTAAGCCCAAGATTTCTACTCCATGCCACCTCCAAACTATTGGGCACGTTGTAGTTGCCTAATAGATAACTAAAGGGAATTTGAGAAAACACCATCTCAAGTTCAAGTGAAGATTGGGATCTCAAACTGGATGATGGTCTTTGGCATTCTAGACAACATTCAAAACAATCATCGACATCACGCCTTTCATGCTCATATATGGCAAGTTGTGCCATATCCCTCTAGACCTGGAGCACAAAGCACAATGGGTTATGAAGTTTCTTAACTTTGACATGAAGAAAGAATGTGAAAAGTGACTGTTGAAACTTCAAGAACTTGAGGAGAACAAAGAGAGAACTAATATATGGCATGATAAGAAGATATGATGAAAGAATTTTGCCAAAGTATATAAAGTATTACTATTCAACTCTAGGTTGAAAATCTTCCCATGAAAGCTACGTTCAAAGTGCTCATGACTACTTTTAGTGTTGAAGGTATATCCATACGGAACTATAGAGTTGTAAGGAAAACAATCAACATTAGAAGTTAATTGACAATGTTGCAAGCTCTACATTGAAAGATAGAAGATATAAAAGGGAGTCTCCTACTACCTCTTAGACATTTGATGATAAAAGATTCAAGTCTTACTCCGGACTCTAAATGGAGGACCTCATGGGAGTTCACCCCACAATTAGGATAAATTTGATTTTAGTTTTTACTCTAAGAACATTTCCTTTCCCAAATAAAGTTGTCATAGTTGGATGTAATTGTTTAGATTCTCACGTTATATATATATATATATATATATATATATATATATATATATATATATATATATATATATATATATATACATACATACATACATACATACATATATGTAGAAAAACAACAAAGAAATAAATCATACTTTTACAAAAATTTGGGACAAACATGATGTGCTTCACAAGTGATATGTCATGCCCCTCTTTAGGCAATTAGACTTCAAGTAAATACTTCATAATATAGGATGTGTCACAAAACTACATGGCATGTTAGAAGAATATTTTATAGGTATCAAGTTCCTTTAGGAAATCACATGACGTGCGATTATTACTCACACAGTGTGTCTGTAAGGAAATTTGTCTCTGATAACCTTAATTGGAAGAATACAAGGCGTGTGGTAACACTGACATGGCGTGTTGAAAGCAAGTTGGTTCTGCATAAACAGACACAGTGTGTGCACTATTATACATAGGGTGTATGGTACAAAAGAAGATTACAAGTTTTCTAGTGGAAATTTCCAGAAATAGCTTATAACATCACATTTAGAGGTGTCGGTTATAACCAAAAACTGACGCCTAAACCCTACAATGTCAGCTAATTACAGAGACTGACATCTATATTTTAAGATCGGCCAGACACAGGTATCGCTTTTTATTTAGCGTCGGCTCCCTATAATGAACTGACGCCTAAAATATCCCGCCAAATCCAATTTTTTGAGTGAAAAAAATTACCCCCAAAGTTTCACATATGGCGTCAGTTTTCTTACCTAATAACTGACGCCTAAAGATGAAAAAAATTACCACAAAAGGTCGTTAGTTTTTGTGGAAAAACTGACGCTGATAAGGTTTCATGCGTCGTCCCCGCAAAAATTTTTAGGGTTAGATTGTCCAATGGACGTCGATTTTTTCTGGCAACCGACGCTGGTGGATATTAGGTGTCAGTTTTTTAAATAACTGACATCTTTGTTAACTTAATAACCCCGATCGATCGAGAAACAGACTCTTCCGTGCACCCCATTCTCTCAGTTTCATCACGAAATAGCCCCCGCCCGAAGTTGTTGCGCCCCTGCTCGTCACCTCCGTCTGATCCAGCCGTCGCCAGCTGCTCCTCACACCGCCCCCGCCCCCTTCTATCTTCTTCCTCCCATCCGCTAGCTCCTCACACCACCACCGCTAATGACAGGGACGCCTAGATACTCTCTTCTTCCTCCACGCCACTGACAGGTAGGTCGTTACCTCTTCTTCTTCATCCACTCCTTCTTCTTCCTCCACCTCTTCTTCTTGTTGCTCCCTCCTTACCAAATGGATAAAATCAAGGCACGACCTGTGGGCTGGACACGACCATGGTTGTGTTGGCCGTCTACGGCTATGCTGGCCAACACGGCCGTGGCCAGCCCACACAGTTGTGGCCTTGCTTTTTATCCATTTGGTAAGGAGGGAGTAGGAAGAAGAAGATACATTTGCAATTGAATACTAATGCTTGACCTAATTCTGTAAATTTTGGTGCATGTTGAATTAAGATATTAAAACCCTAATACACATTTCACCATAATCTTGAATTAACTATATTGTTGAAATCTTGAGATCAATCTATCTAAGGTATTAAAACCCTAATGTTAAATCTCTGATTTTGTAGTGATGTGTCGCCCTAACATCTACATTAATCCCTATTTTATGATGTAGATTGATGATAATGCATGAGCTAGTTTGAAATTTTGAAATAAATTATGAATCTTTCCATCCCTAGGTCATACTAATATATGTGTTATCTTTATCTTAATGATGAACATGCATGGACACCCAAAATGTTGAAATCATCGTTATAGAATGACAGCACATGTATTTGTTGGCCTGGAAACCCATCCAAGATTTACTCATTAGGAGTAAATCTTGGATAGTCCCCAGTTTGGGACTATTATTGAACACCTAATCTCACTTAGGATGTAAGTGTATAATGTGTATTGGGTTTTCAAGAAAATTTCAGTAGCATTTCCCCATTTCTTCTCTAAGTACATATGTACTTAAAGAACAGCGGGGAAATGTTGCCGAAATTTTCTTGAAAATTGAATACACATTATACACTTACTAGTGAGATTAGGTGTTCAAGAATGGGATAGGGTGTACACATTTATTATATATAATAATGACAGCACATGTATTTGTTGGCCTAGAAACCCGTCTAAGATTTATTCATTAGGAGTAAATCTTGGATAGTCCTCGGTTTGGACTATTCTTGAACACCTCATCTCACTTAGGATGTTTTAACCATTAATTATATATAAGACCTTAAACCCTAAAGTTTTAACAATAAACCCTAATCTTTTAACCCTAGACCCTAATCTTGTTCTAATATATACTTGTTTTCTCTTTGATCATAGAATGGATAGATCATGGATGTCCATTCCAAATCATTGCACCCCCGATTTTATTTCTGGTCTTGACCAATTTATTAGATTTGTCGAGGAACATAGGAAACAACCTGGAGATAGGTTCTACTATCCATGTAGGCATTGTGGTAACAACTTGAAAGTCAGCACTACTGACGAAATCAAAAGTCATGTCATGTGCAACAAGATTGTACAAGGCTATACAGAATGGCACTGACATGGAGAGATTTCAAACCTGAAATCAGTGGATGTCGATAGTAGTGCTTGTGTGGAAGAAGAAATTGCCTTCGATGACGTAGATGTGAACGAACCAGTTCCTGTAGACATCGTTGATGCGATGCTGGATAGTTGTGGGGTAGAGCACACCGATCCACCTCCCATGTTTAGAAACAGTATGCATGATGTTGAGATATTGTTATACATAGGTTGTAAGCTTACGAAGCTTAGCATTGTGTTGAGATTGTATAACTGAAAGCTAACAATTGATGGAGTGATAAAAGCTTCACGTCATTGTTGTCTTTGTTGAAAGAAATTATTCCTAAAGGAAACGAGCTACCAATCTCAACATACCAGTTAAAGAAATTGTTGTGCGCAATGGGAATGGAGGCCAAGAAGATACACGCATGCCCGAATGATTGTGTATTATTTCAAAAGGACTATGTGGATTTGAAAGATTGCCTGAAATGTGGTGCGTCAAGGTATAAATTGACGACTTGAGGGGAGTCCAAAATTGGTTCTCCTGCCAAGGTGATGTGGTATCTACCTATAATACCACAGTTTCAACACTTATTTGCCAATCCTATATGCGAAGAATTTGAGGTAGCATGCAGATGTTAAGAAAAATAATGATGGGATCCTACGACATGCATATGATTCCCCATAGTAGAAGAAGATTGATTTATTATACCCTAAATTCGGTGAAGAAGACAGGAATCTAAGACTTGGGCTTTATACATATGGGATGAATCCGTACAGGACATTGAGCAGCCAACATAGCACTTGGCTAGTTATGCTTGTTATATACAATCTTTCTCCCTAGTTGTGTATGAAAAATAAGTACGTTATGTTGTCGTCTTTGATATAGGGCCCTAAACAACCTGGAAATGATATCGATGTTTATCTTGAACCTATTATTGATGACTTGAAGAAGCTCTGGGGTGAAGGTGTGATGACTTATGATGCTTCACGAAGAGAGACATTTCGTTTGCACGCTATGTTGTTTTGCACTGTGAATGACTTTCCAGTGTATGGGAATTTGTTTGGATATAGTGTTAAAGGATCTAAAGTGTGTCCTATATGTGAAGAGAACACTGATTCAATATGACTAAAAAACAAAGGCAAGACTGTATATCTTGATCATTGAAGGTTTCTTCCAAAATTTCATCTGTATCGTAGGTTGCGCAAAGCATTGAATGGACGGAATGAGGAACAAAGTGCACCTAAACCTATATCAGGGGAGGATGTTTATGAAAGAGTAAAAGACATCGCCAATGAATTTGGCAAGAGAGCACAATGTATGATGGCCACATGGGGTGACAAGTCTTTATTTAAGAAGAAGTCAATATTTTGGGATCTTCCTTATTGGAGTTCTTTGACAGTCAGGCATTGTATCGATGTCATGCACGTTGAGAAAAATGTATGTGATAGCATCATCGGTACTCTGTTGAATATACCAGGTAAGACTAAAGATGGGATAAAATCCAGAATGGACCTACGTGAAATGGGAATAAGGACAAAATTAACAGAAGTAGTTACTAGTGATCGGAGAACATACTTACCTCCCTCTTATTACACGTTGTCTAGAAAGGAGAAGAAAGATTTTTGTGAATGCTTGGTAAATGTTAAGGTTCCACAAGGTTACTCATCAAACATCCGTACATTGGTATCAATGAAAGATCTAAAGTTGAGAGGTCTTAAATCTCATGATTGTCACACTCTAATGCAACAAATATTGCCCGTGGAAATTTGATCTATATTGTCGAAGCATGTACGGTTTGCAATCACCAGACTTTGTTTCTTTTTCAACAGTATGTGCAGCAAAGTTATTGACCCTGATACTCTCGATAAAGTGCAAAGAGAAGTGGTTGTTACCCTATGTCAGATTGAGATGTATTTTCCTCCTTCGTTCTTTGATATCATGGTACATCTTGTTGTCCACTTGACTAGGGAAGTGAAAATGTTGGGACCAGCTTTCTTGCATTGGATGTATCCCTTTGAACGATACATGAGCATTTTTAAAGGTGATGTTTGAAACCGTTATCGGCCTGAAGGGAGTATTATTGAGGGTTATGTGGCGAGAGAGGTTATGGATTTTTGCAATGACTTTCTGAGTGCTAATGATGCTCCTGTGAATGACAAGAATATTGAGGAGCATTTTGGCAAAGTAATTTTGGGATCACGGGTGAAAGTAATCAGCCATGAGTAGTTGGAGCAAGGTCACTTATATATTTTACACAACATCGACGAAGTGAGTGTTTATATCGAGGAACATACCAATTTCATCAAGAGATAATATCCTCGATCCAATTCAATGTGGCTTGCTAGAGATCATAACAAGACATTTATTAAGTGGTTTGAAGATAAAGTCTTACATCAACTATCTCAAACACCAGATAATCTTACTGAAACCATCAAATGCCTCACCTTTAAACCAAAATTGAATGTTATGTCTTATGAAGGGTTTGACATAAATGGATTCTCATATTACACAAAGCGTCAAGATGATAAGAGTGTTGTTCAAAATAGTGGGGTCACTCTTCACGCGTCTTCATTGTTTTTTGCAAGTGCAAAGGATAAGAGTCCACATGAAGCTAAAATGTCATATTACGGTGTCATTGAAGACATATGGGAGTTTGACTATGTAGATTTCAGAATTTCGCTCTTCAAGTGTAATTGGGTTGACAACAACAAAGGAGTTATAGTGGATGGTGGGTTTCACGTTAGTGAACTTTGAAAAGATTGGCGAGAAGGGTGAACCATTCATATTGGCATCACAGGTGAAACAAGTATTTTATATCGATGATCCTGCAAATGTAAATGGTTGGTTGTTATTCATGGTAAAAGACAGTTCATTGAATATCCTATAGATGAAGAAGAGTACTATGATAAGTATGATGACTCCAGTCCATTCTCAGTTGGGCTGCCAACACCACCAAACATTGAAGCTGGGGATCACAATGACTTGTATGTTCGCGGGGAACACAATGAAGGATTGTTAATTGATAAAAGATCACAATATTAGAGGCATGAATGTTTATATTTTTATATGTTTTATTTTTCTGAATGTGAACTTTACAATGTGAATGTGGACTTTACAATGTGAATTACTTTACAATGTGAATGTGAACTTTACAATGTGAATTACTTTACAATGTGAATGTGAACTTTACAATGTGAATTACTTTACAATGTAAATGTGTACTTTACAATGTGAACTTTACAATTAGTGTTACTTTACAATGTGAAATTTATAATTTGAATGTGAACTTTCAGATGGTTGAGCATTCCCATGATGATCGTGTTGATGATCACCGTGAGGGTGAGGACGTGCTTGCGCCGCCTGACAATGTAAGTTTTAAGAATATATCCTTGAGGTTTCTATCTATATGTTCATTTATAATTATATCATGTAAGTGTGTTTTTATCAAATTTTAGGTTGGTGATGTACCCCCTGAAGAAATTACAGCACTTGATGAGCAGCAAAAAGAAATTGAGAAAGTGAGGGGCATCACAATGATGAACAAGTTAATACAGCAAAGGGGCAATGGACCTAAATTGGTTGTGGATTTTGATCACGTAGGAAATCCATATGGAGTGAATTGAAACTCATTTGTTTCATATATTGGGGTTCTTACTCACAACCATTGCAGTCCTATCCTAGAATCCTGGCATAAAGTTCCTAAGGGGAAGAAAGACCACATATGGAAGGAACTATGTGTGAGTTAATATTATTTGTAATTCTATTTGTGTGGATTACTAATTTTTAGGATACTAGTTAATAGCAATTCTATTTAATTTGCAGAGCATATATGATTTGGATGAAAAGTTGCATCATAAATGTGTGATGCGAGATTGTGGGAGGGTCCTAAGGAACTATAGGACCAATCTCACATGAGATTACATACGCGATGTTGATAAGAGGTTCTTGATTGATTTCCAATTCTAGACATTGATCACTATTTCACTAACTCTACACTGATAATTTTTTTTTGTATTCTCTTTAAAAAATAAATTTAGGTAGAAGAAAGCCACACAGCAATGGAACTACCTGGACCCCAAAGACTGGGAGGTGTTTGTTACCCAAAGAAAAACAGATAAATTCAAGGTATTAAGCGTCACTCCCAATTTAATTAATATACATTTTTATGTATTCACCTATTCAAGATTAACCTTTAGGTATTAAGTGATGCTCAACGAGCAAGGCATGCACTGAATGTGTATGACCACACAATGGGTCCAAGTGGATATGCAGGCGTTTGCCAAAGACTACAGGCTGAGTCTGCTCAGCCTACTGCTACTCAAGAGACTGCAGAGTCCTCTACTACTGCTCCCGCATCTCTTCCTCGCCATGCTATGTGGATAGCTGGGAGGCAAAACAAGAAGGGAGACATACTGAAGTCTGCAACTGTTGAGGCGGCTGCAAAAATGGTAAAAATCAACTCTTAGAGCAATCGATCGATATTGATTATTGTTATGTTTACTTACTAATTTTTGTTGATGGTGATTAGTGGGAGCTACACGAGTAGAGGAAGGAAGGCAAGTTCATCCCTTAGGGCACAAGGGATGAACTGACAGTTGCTCTGGGTAACCTAGAGCATCCTGGATGTGTTAGGGGTGCAGGCGTTGGTGTGGGCATCAAAGCGTTCTTTGGGCCATCCCAGCGCAAACCTGTCCCAAAAGTGGGACTTTCACAAGTTGAGGTAACCTATTCTCTTATTTTAGAATGTTATTGCAAAAGGGAATTCAATAATCAGAAGTTAGCATTTCTTTTATCCATGTATAGGTAGATTCATTAATTAATAGGAAAGTTGAGAAAGTACTTGATCAGAGACTCTATGAAGCAATTAGCAAGTGGTAGGCATCTTAGATTGCCACTCAGATAGTACATGTGGCGGGCCGCTCTTCTCCTACTACTCATACTGCAGAGGTTGGGAGTAATCCTATAGACCCACCACCTAGAACGTCCTCTGTAAGTATTTTTATGACATAATAGCTAGTATGTTCAAGATGATATGTTTGTGTATATATGCATATAGCATTCTTTATTTAAATTTGTAGGGGTTGAAGCCATGCCGACTAAAAAGTCAAGAATATATCGTTGCAGAGGCGTCAGCTTACCCACCCCTTAAAGGATGCATGTTTCATGGGTATCCAGTACCAGATGGTGTGGTACGTGTGATCCTGATACATGTACTCCCTGGCTGGACGGATCTTGCACTGCCCCATGCACACCCAGATGCTGAAACACTTAGTGAGGCAGTATGTAGAGTGATAATGTGGTCTGAAATAGATGTCCTCTATACTGATATTGTATGATAAATTTCTATTACTTTAATTTGTTAGTGTGTATATATGAGTCAATTGATCTGAAATTATATATTCAGGTCAAAAAAGACGAGACCCGCTACATCTCAGCCTCCACCTCCTTGACTACCAAGTTGGCTTCCAAGGGACCTACATGCCTCGATAGGTCCTAATTGTAGGGGTGTAGCAGTATGGATCGGAGAACATGATACAAATTTCCCTATAATTGTTATTATTCCGGAGGATGCTGCAGGTAAATCATACGATAACAATCTATTTATACAAGTTTAGCATGCGTATTAATGCATATGTAATACAAGTTCTGCATATAAACGTATTAATGTATAGGTATTAATGTAGGTCAATCCTATGAAAACAAGATATTTATACAAGATATTTTGGAGTTGTTTAGTTATCCATGGTTGAACACATCTATGATAGAGTTGTGGATATGGTGAGATCTTATTTATACATCCATATACCTTGTTTTATATACAGTGATCTAGTTTCTTATATATTAATGCATATGTAATACATGTTTTGCAGCCACTTACACAAGATATGTACAGATTTTGGGTTTTCCCATCTGGGATTTTTGGTTCTATCTTTGATTAGTCTTGTAGATGTAGACCCATATTCAGTTACTTCATACTGCTGTGATGCTTTTCAATATTTTGGTAAAAATAATAAGATGGTGATAATAGCTTCATTCAATGTCGAGTAAGTTTACTTTGCTTATAATTTGGACTTAAGAAAATTACATTTTTATTGTGGATTTTGAGTTATTAATTTTCTACTTTCTTACCTGTAGTGGTAAGCATTGGGAGTTACTAGTTATTGTCCCCAAGATGCTCACTGTCTATTATCTATATCCTCTGGGGAATGAGTTGGATACATTATATGGACATGCAATTAAAAGGCCATTATTCTCGTGAGAAATATTTCATATTTTTATATCTATTAACATTTGTTACTACATTACTAATTAATTATGCAATTTAATGGGTTACACTAACATATGTAGGGCTTTATAGGAGTACAAAAAAGCTAGAGGAAAGGTCCCCAGGAAAAAGGATCTGTCACTAATTTGGGAGAATGTGAAAGTAATTTCCTGACTCCAATGTATATATTATTTATGTGAATTGTACTTATTTGTATTTTTGAATATTGTGTATGTTTCAATTTATAGTGTGCTACACAAGACAACGGTTGGGCATGTGCCTACTATGTGATGCTATTTATGGACCTAATCATCAAACATGCCGTAATAGAAATTGATAAGATATAGCAGGTATTATACATAGTCTCATTAGATAATATGAAATATATCGATCTTATTATATATTCTTAATTATATATATTTATGTCACTCTCTTTGTAGGTCTTTGAAACTGCTGACTTTAGGACACGTGGAAAGTGTTTCGATGTACATGCTCCCTATAAGAGAGATGAATTAGATGTTGTAAGAGAAGAATGGGAAAAAGCCCTACAAAGAGTGGGAATTTTTAGATATAATTTCATTGACAATGATGACAATGATGAATAAAGAATAACTTTGTTCTCATAATTATTTTTGTGTGAATGTGAATGAATTTTTATGAATTGTCATATGTATGTGAAGATGATCAATACATAAATGTTTCTACATGTGTCTGAATGTGAAAAGAGATGAAATGAATGGAACTGCAGGTTGCTACTGGTTTCTACATGTGTGTGATGAAAAAATAATATGGATTAAATGTTCTTATACATGTGTGTGAATCACATATATATAATATTATACATCTTCTTAATTTTGCAGGTTTGTGGACTGTTTTTGGCTGATATCAATGGATGTCATAAACCTATAGTTCAGAACTGAACTGCAAGTTCTCATCCTATTGACCAGCCATACAGCAGGCCTGCAAACTGATAAGAAAAAAAATCATAACATAGGTGTCAATTATTTGAACAAAAATGACACCAAAGACATACGACGGCGGTTTTTGACAAAAAAACCGACGTCTATGTGGCCAGGAGCACGGCCGTGGTGGCAAGCAGGGGATATGGCGTCAGTTATTAGCACAAAACCGACGTCGATTTAGTTGGGAACTATTGCCATGTTGGGAACCACGGTCGTGCTGGGAAGCACGGCTGTGGTGGTAGGCAGGGGATATGGCGTTGGTTATTAGCACAAAATCGATGTCGGTTCAGCTGATATGGCGTCGGTTATCTTTCAAAACCGACATCTAGGCCCTTTGTTGGTGTGTTTTTCAGTGGCGGGAAGCATTTTGACGTCGGTTCTTTTAATAACCGACATCTATAACTATTATATAGTGTCAGTTTTCTTAAAAATTTGACACCTATAATCCTTTTGTTGGCGTGTTTTTGGTGGTGGGAAGCATTTTGGCGTCGGTTGGGAACCTACACCGAAGGGGTCCACCTTTAGCGGCGCCCACTTGGGTGTCGCTTGGAAACTGACACTAAAGCCCTTAATTAACTGATGCTAAAGGCCAGTTCTGTAGTAGTAAAACTCACACAACGTGTGGTTATTATCCACACGTGGTGCCGCAAGGTGGTTTGTCTTTGATATTTTTCTAGGACAAAATAAGGCGTGTCCTTATTAAAACACATTGTGTCATCATCGAGTGGAGCAAAAATAAAAAAGGGGAGAAGTTGATAAACATGAATACATGTCGTGTGTTTACCAAGACACACCATGTTCAGGACACTAAAATAGGGTTCTAAACCCTCATTCCACACTCATCCTCCACACCAAGCCCTAGCACATTATGTGTGTGAGTTGAGCAAGCAGCCACTACTGTGTACTCCATTCCACATCTTTGAGTTGTTGTGTTCAGATCCGTCAATCCTTTGAAATCAGTGTTCAACCTCCATCGGCCGTGCACCACCATCGCTAGCAAGAAACACCACATCCCAACCTTCATACAACCCCAAGCTAACTCTTGCAGTCGTGTTAGCATCCCATCATCAGTGTTGTGTCACTACCAAGCAGAGTGTTGTCATCACTGCCTCTAATGTCATCATTGTGTGTCCATCCTTGCCACCTACCTAGCTTCAAATTACCCCCCACGTTCAAGGTAGGCGACCTCATGAACACGTCATGCATCTCTCTTTCATGTCGTGTTCCTCAACATCATCCTCCATCTATGTCTTAGTTAGACTGAACATGTCATATTCTCATCTCGAATATGCCATGTTCATGCATACAAAAATAGTACTTGGAACATCATGTCCCCCATCAAGCAAGAAACCAAGTGCCATAAGGGAGAGAGATCTTCTTCCATGAAGTCCTACATCTCAACAACATAATTCAATGTCACTAAGGAAGAAGATAACACATACTAAACTCTAATCACATGTAGGGTCCTACCTATGTGGTTTGATTGTGAGGAGACATTGCAAGTATTAGGTTTCAAAGATGAAGTATTGGGATTTCTAGAAGAGCAATGGCTCAAATACACATACTCCACTATAATCCATACTTATAGAAGGTTAATTTATGAATTTTTAACCACTCTACATGCAGAAGATGACCCTAGAAGGCCAGATGAACCTTTTGGCATTATCACTTCTTGCCTACTTGGGCACATCTATAAAATTACATTCAGGCAATTTTGTGATGTCTTTCAATGTCACTATGAAGGGGCCATATCATATCCTACACAATTTAACAGCAATGAATTTTGTAGAGAGATCACTAAAGATGACATGTAGGATGCTGCACAAGCTAGGGCATCACACATCCACAACCCTATCTGCTGCTACTTACACAGGTTGCTTTGCATGTGTATTTATGCAAGAAAGGAAACACATGGTGCTTGTGGAAGCAAGACCTTTTCTTCTTATGGGCAATGATACAAAATTTCAAGATCAATGTTGGTTTTTATATGCTTTACCATTTCTTTGAGGTCAGCATAAGAAATTTGGTGGCATAATGATTGTATGATTAATCACCCATGTTTCCCACAAAATCAATGTTGAATTGACTTATTTAGAAGTTGCATCCACGAGGAACAAGGTCGACCTAAAATTTATCATCTCCTCAGGCCTAATTGTTAGGGACACCTCAGATTCCACCAAATTTAGATATTTTTTGTCCATGATCAATTCATTGAGATTCCTAGTTTAAAGGGAGTCACCCTGACTAATAAAGAGAATTGAAATTTTAGTTTTAATGATGGGACTAATTCTAGAGACCAATAGGAGGCTTTTACTTCAGCAACAACACCATCCCTCCCTCTACTGGAACTCAAAAAGACTACATTTGGACTATGCTAGATGTAAAACATGTGTACGGGTACGTCCAGCAACAATATACTAAGAAGGACACCCACTTTGAGTAGCTAGTCTAATAGTACAATGAGATGCACTCCATGATTTAGAGGATGGATAAGCAGCACATCTCTCAAGGCCACTATGGCATGCCTCCACCGCCATCACCACCACCACAGGAGTCGACATATACCAATATTCTTGATGATGATGACATTTTAAGCTAGCATTTTCCAACTAGACATGAGGGAACTAGCCCTTCACTCCGATCCATCCATGGCAGGTATCTAGTTGTGAACAACTTTTTTTAAGTCATATAGGAGTACACTACAAATTTCAAGCTTAGGGGGGAGCAATCAGTCAGTAGTTTTAGTTGTTTTCCCTTTCATGTCATTTGCTTATGTTGTTTGCTTTAGCAGTTTGTTTCTATTTATCTGTTGTCAATATTTTCTCAATCTGTTTCACCTTGACTTATTGAAATCTCACTTGATGACGAATTGATAATTGGTTGTGGTCAATATCTCTCCTTTTACTTGAACCATCTTCTTGCATTAAGATAATGGCTACATAACGATAGTTGGGCATGCATCACCCTAATTGAAAATTTTATATAATAATGGATATTCATCTCGACATTTAGGTATTTGGATAAACATGAACTGGAATTCTCCCACTCATGTTCTTAAATCATGTAAGAATTCAAATGCTTTGAATCTCTCAACTTTATAGCTTTTATTAGCAATATGATGACATTGCCAACTCTATAATGTATTTTTCACTGCTCTACCCCAGACTTTTTTGGCAAAATGAATGATTTCCCACCTTTTGTATTATCCATATGCATGACTTATCTAAATAAATGGGTGGGTGATTTAGCACAGGACTGTGTGGTTCCAAAGTAGAGCCTGAATCACATAGAAAAGGGAATTTGAACCTTGACTTTGAAAATGTTGACCCCACAAAAGATGACTAACTCGCCCACATTTTTCACCAACTCAATGAAGGTTGGGGATTACAGTTGAAAGAGCGAAATAAATCCCCAAATGGTAATCCTAAGCCTAAATTAGCATTTGAGTACCATACAAGAGAACCGTATTTGAAAATGTTTTCAATTTGAGTAATAATGTCATTGCAGATGGATGGATATTTAAAAAGGATTTTCATTTCATTTGAACAATCAATGGAGTTCTCTGGTAAATCATTATATCTTTGGCTCTATCATCTTATTTCTACTGATTTCTCTCTAGTTTATTCATCCAAAATAATTTGAATATCTATTTGAACTTAATTTCCTATCCTAAGAGTTAGAATAGATTTCATGATTAGTTACATATCCAAATGATGAAATTGCCATTTTTATATCTACCAATTCATATTCATGAGGATATGATGTGTGCCCATCTATTTATCTTTAGCCATATATCTAGTTTGTTTTTCTTAAGGACAAGTAATGGCTCAAGCTTAGGGGGATTTTATGTGCATCAATCATATCACTTTTTGAACCATTTTTGGGTGTATAATTCACCCCTTTGATTGTAATTCTACTTTGATTCATATTAGATTTCAAGTCTTATATTTTTTTGCTCATTTCATGTTTGTGATCATAGGTACACGATAATGACAAGAAAATGTGGTTAATCCAATCAACACCCGACCTTAGTTGGATGCCCCAAGTGATTGTACATGTTTTGGGGAATTTCTCAAAGTTTCTAAAAGGAACATGGCATGTGGCTATTAGCACACAACGTGTAAAGTTACAGACATATTGCATTCCTCCCTGATGAGTAGAAACATGGTGTGCCTCTAATATGACATTTTGTGTCCTTTCATTCAAAGATTTTGCCAAGGTCCCTTCCTAGAAACATGGTGTGTGTTTATTAGCACACAATGTATTCATTTCATCCAGATTTTCCAAATCTTCACTGATTCTTAGCAACACGACAGGTCATCCAACAGACACGTCGTGCATCCTTTGAGTGGGACAATTTCACCATCAATTATTCAAGGCGACACACTGTCTATTCTCTTAGGCACGTCGTGTCACTGGAGATTTCTATAGTTCTTTTAAGAGAAAGCATCCCTCATTTTTAAATTTGAAAGGACACACATGGTATGGTTATAACCCATCATTTGAAGTACTTTTAGACTATAGAGAAGAGAAGAGGAGAAAGGAGGTGGTTTTGTAAAAGACGAGGTCGTTATTCGAGAGAGAACCTCTTCTCTACTCCATTCTTCTTCACTGAATACATCAAGGGCTTCTCCATTCCATTCCAGACATTCGGGATAGAAGGTTGTTGCATCAAGAGTAGCTTCAAGGAAAAAAATTCATTTTCCAACCAAAGTTTTCTACTTATTTCTTCATGACTATGGATTCCCTTGTTATTCCTCTTCTCTACTTATGTTTTAATTCATGAACTATTATGTGTACCTATATTTCATGACCATTTGAGTGTAGTTTTGTTTCTTAAGCATGGGAGAGTAGCTCCCATAACTTATGTGAGCTCAGATTTCATACTGACTGCTAGTTTATTTACTATTCCAAGATGTGTTTCGATGCTTATTTGCTTGTTTGCATGATTGGACATCCTTCTTGCATGTTATGTGCTTCTTTCTATAATCTGGGAAGATATATTAAGAACTAAGAAGTAGCTATCTTGGCAATAAATCCTTAACTATGGGAGTACTTGGGATCATGTTGAGGACCCAAGGTTTGTAGCTTGAAACAAAGCATAAAAATGGGAACGCTATGTGGAGTTAAAATTGTCTCACATCAGTGGGAGGTGTGTGATGATGCCAAACCTCCTTTGTATGAGTGACTAGTATGTTTGAATTTTGTAGTTGTATGTAAGTTGTGATGTTGAAGTGAAATCTCATATTCAAGATTTTAAATATGATCTTTTTTTTTGAAGTTAAACAGACAAATTTCATTATAGAGGATCCATACGACATCTACATGAGGAGAAAAATAAATTAAAGGACCACACAAAGATCAAGAACACATACAAATCACCACAAAAAATCATATCGGAATTTGATAAGAACAATGATGTATAGATCCCTCTTCTCCTTCGCTGGCTAACACGTCTTTCTACGAGGAAAACCTTCAACCTGAGTATGTATATGTGGAAGAGTATCTGCACCAGATCGGTGTTCCAAAAGGATATTGTCCCCACACTTGCTGCCATACAACACCATAACAAAATTGACCGATAAAGAGAAATCTACTACGAGAAGAGACAGAAGCGCTGATTAACAGCGAGAGAGACAAAATAAGAGACCAACCTAGTCTAAATAGAAAGCAAGTAAAAGAGAAAGGAGGTAGGAAACTCGTCGCAGTCGGGCTCCACAACAGGGAAGAAGAAGACCGCTGTCTCCAAAGACAACACGCCCACGCGCCTCCCGAAGAAGAGACCCTGCTGAAGATGGCCGAGAAGAGGCTGAGGGGGAGCGGGACACTGCTTTACGGTGGTCAAATCCCCCTCCCCCCAGCCAGCCATCTCCGGAAGAAGAAACCCTAGCAGCACTAGGGTGAGAGAGCAGCCGCCAGTCGGATTGTTCACAGCCGATTAGGATCGACTGACCAACATGTTTAAATATGATCTTAATCATCCTCTAAGTTATTATTATTTAGTGGTTTCTTTTATCTTGTTAATTAGTCTAATCTAAAACCAATCGTCATTTTTTAATTGAACTATATTGTTGAAAGTTCAATACTCATACGCTTAGCTTTACCTTGATCCTTGGACAACCTTGATATTTTGGAACGCACCCATATACTTGTGAGGTAGTGTTCGAGCTTATAAATTTAAGAGTTACGTACACGGTAAACAAAAATGATTCATCCATAAGTACAAACTTGGTGCTCGTTATTGATGAACTGTGAAATATATTACTCATTGAGAATAAATGATGACTATTATGGTCATGTGAAAAAAGTACGCATAATATTAACTTTTATATATCAAATTTCCCAAACATTAAATCCTAACCATGATCTACTCATCTTTGACCTGGTCTTGACCCTATACCCTGATCCCCCCTGCTTCTTAGAACTTATGATTTTGAGATAGTTTTGAAAGGTATGTGTACTATATTATCTTGACATTAGTTGATGTGATGTAATGCATGTGTACTTACTTATGAATAAAATACTTGTCTAAATTACTTTTGTGGGATACCACATTTCCTACAAACTAGTGTTTCAAATTTATATATATATATATATATATATATAGTTTGTTCTTTTATATGGTATCTAGACTTGCAATATACCTCCCTTGTTCCCTTTCTATTGATTTTTTGAGCATTTTACCTTGTTTCTATTAGGGGTCAAGTGATAATTCTTTTCTTTCACTTAGGGTTAAGTGGAACTTTGGCCTTCCCCTTAGGTTAAGTGGCACCTTGTTAGTCTCTCCAGCCATTCCCGTGTATGTGAGGTGATGACTCTTGTTTGGAGTATATCATCAACTAATTTAGAAGGTTTTACTTGTTGAGAACTTGAAATCTTATCTCTTTGTTAATTTTTGTTCTTATAAACATGCAATGTGGTTAATTCTTTCAAATATGCATATATGTTTAATTGTTTCATGTTTTCATAACTGTACTCAATGTTTCTATATTGAATTGGGTCATGATTTTCAATTTAGGTAGACAATGAAGAATCCACTCATGTTCTTTATATACATGACTCAGTTATATGATTAGAAGATACACTAATGAATCTACACACATGGGAGCATAATATGTAATTGGGATGGTGCAACTTTTATCATAGTTAGTTTCCCTCTTCTGGTAAGTTTTTATCTTTTTTTCCCACGTGGGGGGTAAAACTTTTATGGTTTATTTTATTATAAAGAGATGTTATTTTATTTTATGCAAATTATTATGTGAGATTAATTAGGCCAAATAGGGAAAAGTGGTTCATTCCTTCTATGACTGTCTAGGTAGTCAGATTGGGATTTAGATAAGAACGACTTTGTGATGCCATTTTACCAATTTAAACCTAATATTTTTTCTTATTTACATGATTTTTCTTGATTGGTTTATTTATAACAATATTTTAATGTTTCATAAACTTATTTTTCATGTTTTGTATGTGATTAATTAAGGTTCTTGTAAATTAGAACCCAATTTTTAGAATTTGGGAATTTCTAAGGATATTTTGGTCTTTTTCATAATTCCAAAATGCATATAATAAACCTCAATATAGGAGGAGATAGAAGTGGCCTGCAATCAATAGTAGCTGGTTGGGCTCATTGTTGCTAGGAGTTGTCATGGATTGTTGTTGGATGATTCAGTAGTCCGTTGAATAGCTATTCGTTAGATTGTTAGTTGTGTTAACCAGAATGAGCTCGGGTCGTTGGTTAGGCCTATTACCAATTGTGGTTAGTTGTTGTAGGATGATATTCATTTGTAGATGTGGGAAGTGGCTTCCTATCTGGTCATTTCTGTTGAAATATGCAATAAGGTCATTTTTTTAACCTTCACTTGGTATAAAATAGATATATGCTCTTATCAACCTAGAACATGTGCTACTTTGTCATTAATATGTAAAGTTTGTTTTTGACGGAGATCTTGTTGCATGAAGGTGATCTGGTGGTTTAATGAATATCTAATCTAGGATTTATAATTCCACTCTAAAAGAGACCCTACATAAGTAATTTTTTTCCTTTTTTCCAAATATTTCTCCTCTTTTCTCTCTTCTGTACAAAAATGGTTGAACTTCTTGTGTAATAATGGAAGAAATATTGGTCATCATCCTAAATATTCATTTATTTTTCTTTGTCCTAGTTATTTGTGGTGCATGTAATATTATATGTATGGATCTTGGTTGGTGAAGCTTTTTATTTTTCTTTGTCCTAGTTAGTTGTGGTGCATGTAAGATTATATGTATGGATCTTTGTTGGTGAAGCTTTTTATTTGATTATATGCTTCCACCTATTGTAATAGTGCTCTACTATAGGGCAAGTGATTTGGATTTTGTTTTGTGATGATTTTTTATGTGTTTTCCACCTATAATCACATAATCTCACTAATTTTCAAGATGTATGATCTATGAAATGTGTTCATGTAATTTCTATTTATAATCAAATGAACTCACCAATTTGCATGATATATGACCTAGAAATGCGATTCTAGCATGGTTTTTGTGTGAAATAATTGGAACTTCAAAACTCTAGTTCTCTCTATAGCAATTTGTTGTTTTGAAAATGAAAAAGATGATTGTTCTTCTACATTATTATAGAACCTTATCATATCATTTTTATGAATTACCATATATGTAAACTTTACACTTTCTAGAAAGTTTAGAATATCTATCTCATATGGTGAAATATTTAAATAAACAATTACATAATTTTTTGTTCTTATTTTTATATAATGGCACATTAGGTGTTTGTGATGTATTTAAGCCTATGATGTAGCCTTGTTATGGCCTAACGATAGAAATTTTATCTATGAATTGCATGATGGATATAAATTTGATTATTTCGACCTATAATTCTATAATTGCTTAAAATTCAATGTGTGGTTCAAGATTTCATCCTTTTTCATAAAATTTTAGTAACTAGATTATTTAATTAATGGATTCCTAGTGTAAAGAGGTGAAACCACCTCTCTACTAAATATGGTAAACAAAACACATTGGAAAGCAGCAGAATAAAAATTTCTGACTAAATCAATTTCATAAAATATTGTACAACAATACATCAACAATCTCCATTTTAGGGTTACATACATAAACTAGGATCTAGATAGAGGGAAGTCTAACTACCACAGTCTTGTCTCCAAGAATCAACTCCATCAACTAAGTCCAAGATTCGGTATGTTACACCTAGTCATGTGTTGTCACGTGCATCATAAAACTTCCCCATTTCCTAGAATTTTGGATTGGGAAATGGGTGTCCTTGTTGTGATCTAGGGATCATGAGAAGGAAATTACATTTGTATAATGTTGGGTATGCATGGGTTATCAAGAGTTCAAATGGGGTTTGGTCCCCTTGGTGCCCCATTCACCTATTGTATATGAGTGTGGACAAGGTTCTAAATGATATTGTTATATTAAAGTCATACCCATATGATTTAGAATGTATGCTGCATTATGCTACAAGTGGCATGAGGAGATACATTTGCTTGACTACCCAGTGGAACATGATGTTATGTAGGTTCTAGGATCATGATTTCCTATTATTTATATCACACAGTACAAAGCATGGTGAGATCCTTGTAAGGTTAGATATGTATAAGATCCTTTATGATGGGTTAACAGATTTAACAGTCCCAAAAAAGAAATTTGGACTCTACTTAACAATTACATAGGGCTTAATAATAGAACTCTTTACTAATATGGGTATTTGAACTTTTATTGTTTCTATACTTCATGCTTCGTATACTATTTTGATTTTTCTAATATATCTTACATAAGTTACCTTATAGCATAGAACTATCTAATCATATGTATGAATTTGATATTGCATACTCCTATTCATTTTTACATTCTTTATCTCTTGCTAAGACTTTGATCTCCTTCTTGTGATTCATTACCTTTTTAGGATCTCATTACCTTTACTAAGGGTTTATTAGTGAGGGAATCTCACTTCTTCAAGGCAAAAATAGTTGGATTTTTTTATCTTGCATTCTTGTTGGGTTCTAGAGTTTAACCTTTACAGTTGGGTTCCAAGAAGGGTATTTTACATATATATGTATCTATGACTCTATTTTCATAGAATGTCATTTTACATGTTGTGCATGTAATAAGTAATGATAAGGATAATTTCTATATAAAGATGTTATGACTCGGATCATGAGTGAATGTTGTATAGTTACCTATTAATGAATGTATTGTTACCTACTAATGTTTATTTATAAAAAAATTATAATAAATTGTTAGTCAATGTTGTACTCAGTGTGTCTTGTTAAGATGTTCCTTATCATATTTTTGAATTTGGTTTCTTTGGTGTGTAAGTCTCACATGAGTTGTGCTTATGAACTGATCTAGGGGTTGGGTACTCACATTATAGTTATGAGATCCTAGGTTTTATAGGATTTATAGGGACTTATAAATTCATGTCTTATCTTTAATGTTCTTTATACCTAGTCATTGTTTATTGAAGATGTATATATGGTAGATAGTGGGAAGTGAAATTCAAGATTAGCTCTATATTGCTAAAGGCATATGAGCGTCATTTGGAGGAGAACAAGAGGGCACATGAGTAGTGAATTCCTTAGGAGGGACCTACACAGCCTCCATGACCTCCTCTAAACCCAATGACCACCATTTGGCCTAGAAATGTAAGGTATGTTTAGGAAGCTGATGGAGATCTCTATTCCATCGTCTAGGAACTGGCAGTGCATATCAAGTCCTCTCATGTACCAAGAAAGAGCTTAAAGAGGTTGGGGATAGTGAGTATGATAGAGTACATTGGTATGGCAAGTCCTACATATGTGAATATCTGGCAGAAAAATCTATCGAATGCTTTATAAATCATAAAAATAACATAGGAGGAGGAGATCAACCATAAGATATGCCTTCTGGGGAGTTCTAACCAATGTTAAAAATGAAATATGAGAAAATACCATGACAAAAGATTAGTCAGTTGACATTCAATTTTTTTTAAGGTTAGGTACTTTCTCAAGATCTATCTATGTATAAAACGAGTCTATTTGGGAATCTGCATAGGACGATGAACTACGTCAATGAGTTAAACACACAATTTATGTTTCTATAAGGTTTTTCCTTAGTTGGATCATGTAAGTGACAAGAGGATTAGGTAGTTCATGTAAGGGATGAATGTTAAGTTGGAACATCTGATATTCATGATGAAGACTAGGGAGAAGTTTCCTACATTTGTGGAGTTTGTGAGTCAAATCGAGAGGATGAATATAGTGTGACATGATTCTGAGTCAAGAAGAGACATGCTTAACATTGTAGTAGATAGTTAGGGAGTTTCACCATGTTGAGGTGTTTCACATTGCAGCATCACCAGACTCATTAATATCTATGACAACAGGGACATGCAGCATTACAACTAAGGGGTCATTCGTAGGCTTTTTACCAAGAAATGGTTGAGGGAGAGATTTTCTACCCTCTAGGTAAATGGGTTTTGGATCAAGTTTCATGAATAGGTCATAGCTTTGTACAATTGATCTTTACAACTCCATTAATTAGGCTTCCATCTTGTGTCATTCTTCACATGGTTCCCATCAATATGTTCATTAATGCATAATATACCCCAATAACGGCTATTGTTTGTCAAATGCACTCATGGATGCTTTTCACATGATTTCAAGTTCCTTGGAGGGTATTTGATGGAAGGAGAACAGAGATATGATTTGAAGATTTTACCGAGAATGGATGAGTCCAAGGAGTTATTGAAATCAATTCCAACATACCCCAAAAATCCAAAAGATCATTGAATCTAGGAGCTCCATAGTTGATCACGTTCTATAGTTGAAGTGCAGATAATCCCAAGATTAGTTGTTATACCCTTATAATATTCATGTCTAAGAAAGAAAGAAAACTCCATGTTAAACTTTATTGCTTATAAGTACCCCCCATCATCGTGATCTTCCCTCTAGAAGGGCATGGCAAAATCCCCAAAGCAGACGTTTTGGCCCAAAAGAATCGATGTTTGCCAACAAGATCATTATTTTCATTCTACCCATCACCCAAAATCAACAGTCTATATCTATAATTGTTGTTCTTATCACCTCAAGGTTGAATCATCAAGCTTACCATGTAGCAACCCATTTGGCCCCCATGGTCGTTCCCACTACCACGGTTGTCTTGGTGGTAGAATGGCCATTTTACCACCTCAACCTAATTCTTCCTACACCAATTTTCCCAAGCTACCCTCCACTAAACGCTAGCCACCCTACACCCCTATAAAATCCTTAGTGTTCATTATATGGGGCCAAAGGTTACTACCTCCAAGCATTGAAGATCGCCACCTACTCCCACCTACCTCTTCTCTTCCACTTTTCTTCCAACTTCCACCTCCAAAATCCTAACTTTTTAGGATTTTTTGCATTAGACTTCCTCTTTCCGTGCCATTATACCTTGGATGAGGGAGGAGGACATCCTTTATTATAATAAAAAATATGGAGGAGTCATCTACACCGAGTTACATGTCTACTCTTCCCCTTATCTACTCCATTTGTGTATTTTCTTTTATCATGAGTAGCTAAGCTCCATTGGTGGCTATTTGGGGGAATAAAATGTCAATTTGATATCATGTTTGGGAGATATTAGTATAATCACTATAATTTCGTTTGGGAATATTATCTTCTTTCTTGTTTCTCATTCCCCATATTTTTCTATGGTGATTGATGCTTGAAACCACCTAAGTATAGGGAGAATGAAGTAAATGTGGCTATTTTAGGAAAAGCTCATAAGTCAAACTAGTGGATCATTAGATAGATACCTCTCTTACAACAAATCCCTCTACTCTTGCATCCCTAGGTGTGAGATCTAAGTGAGTAGTAGTCACTCACTTTATGTACTTAGAAAATAGCATGTCTAGAGGGTGAATGGAGGGTAATAAGAGGTGAAATATTGTTCTCCTACACTACATGACACCCCTTGACACTAAGTACATAAGGAGAATCACTTATAGGGATCTAGACTATTGTGGTATTGATTTAGTTATATATATACCCTAGTTAATTGAACCTCTTAAGGTCATATTGGTAGTGATAGGGACTAGTTCCTCTATGCACACTTTATACCACCATTGGTCAATTAGTAGTATATGAGTTTTCATCACCATCTACTTTGTCTTTGGTTAATGTGTTGCATGATATAAACATAACTAGATTGAGAATCAAATTTAGCCCTAAACATCCCACTTACCCAACTAATTATTTGAAAATCTAATTTCTTTGTTAGGTAATTTCCTTGTTCATGTTAGTCAACCCTTGATAGAGTAATTAGATCTTTTCCTTAGTTACTTGTGCTAGGTTTTGGTTATTAATTTCCAGTTTATTCCATTGCTTACCCTATTGGTACACTAGTGTAGTTATTTATTCTCTCTCTTTCCTTATTTAACTAGTTGTTATCATTAGTTGCTAATCAAGAATTCCCTTTCTATTATAGTGTTAATTCTTGGCTTTAGTTTTTGCTTTAGTTTAGTATCCATTCTTGCGTAATTGGTTAGTACTAATTTTGTATGGTTAGACTATGTTTCATTCATGCCTCTCTTGCTTATTCACATTAGTGTAAGTCAAACTCAAATTCAAAACATATATACCCTACAAGTAAAACAAACTTAGTTATAATGCCCCCATCTCTTCATGTGGATCGACCCTAACTTACTACATTCTCTATAACACATCATGAGTCATACGCTTGAGGATCTATTTTCAAGAGTGTGTCTAAATAGAGAAATTATGAATCATTGTTAACCTAGTGTGCCATGTTCTCACCACAAATATCAGCAATAGTCATGAGACAAGCGCATTTTGGTTAGAGTCGAGGTAGTGCTATTAGTATGGGTCGCATGTGCATGCGAAGACTATTTTTCCATAGTTTTAGCAAGGGTGCAATGTGAATCGAAGGTAGTTCCCAAAAAAAGTGTACTGGCAAAGAGGATAAAGAAGAGGACAAGGCCACTCATTACATCATTGGTCATTTAGACCAGATGAACATGATCAAGGAAGAGTCCGCTGACAAGAAAATGGGTGTGTCTATGATATGAGTAAACTAGACATAGTTGTATCCCCATGGTTCATAACATTTTAGATGGAAATCTTTGTATAGTTTACTTGTTATGAATATACATTATGGAATAATATATGGGCACTACTATATTGTTGGTATTTCGTGTGGGCTAACTAGTGTGCTTAAAATTTTCATGGATATGATGAATAGAGTGTTCAAATTATATACATATTACTTTGTAGTTATGTTCATATATGTACACTAATCTACTACATTATTATAAATCAACATAAAAGTATCAATTTTGGATTTTTCGTTCTTGAGTCAACATCAGTTGTATGCAAAGTTTAGTTTGTATGAGTTATGAATGAAGCAAGTAGTGTCCCTTGGTCATGTTAATATATAAAGTGGACTTGTGCAAATCACAAGAATATGGAGTCGGTATCCCTGTAAGAGCAGCTAAAGATACTGATTATTCTGCATGGCCTCGACTTCATCACACAGGCATGCCTCAAAGCTGAGTGACTACCTTTCTAGCTAAACCAACATTAAAAATCAAACTTATGTTAAATAAAATCATTCAATAAACATACAAGAATAAAATCAAATAAAATGTTCAACAAGATTCTCCTATACTAGTGTGTGAAAGGCCCAACATATATGTGTGCGTGTATGTGATAGTGTAATAAGAAATTCTATAATATTTATTTAATGAAACTGACGGGCATCTCCTCATAAAATCCCATTAATGTCAGTGTAGTCTATCATATTGTGTTTCACATGTACATTGTATCTTGAATCAAGCCTATATATAGACTCATCATAATCTTTTTATTATTAATAAGATTTCTCAACAAGTTATTCACATGGTGCCAAAACAATCCTAAACCTTGAGTATTCAGAGAATAGACACCAAGGAGATAACTACTAATACTAGTAGGAAAGATCCTAGGCCACCTTCCCTCATTCTCCATCTACTGTTAGCATTACACTGGGTCAATGCCTTCCAATAGGAACCCCACTAGTGCCCACTTGATAGTAGTCCTAGATCTAGCCTCCAATGATTGTAAGAGGCATCAAGTCATAGGAAACCTCTTCCACTGTCACTCTAGGGCATCAATATAGGCCATTGCATCCTATTCAATGAATAATTGTAAATCATCATCCCCATAATAGCTGCAAACATTGTCCCATGTTAGGTGCAAATTGACATAGAAACCTCCAAGGAATCCTAGCGGGCACTAACTTCTCTCCTCCATCACAAATAGAAATATAAAATAGGTCTATTGATTGCAAAATATGTTTAATTACTCTTTTGACTTTGTAGCAATACTACAGCTCTCACTCCCATCCTCTACATCCCATTCACCTTCCCTACAAACTTGGATGAGTGCTTCTAATCTGGAAATCATTTTTAATTCCTGTCACATCAACTCTTTCTTATGATAGTGCATAGCCACACATCATACTAACATTCGTAATCCCAACATGATTCATACTGGTGGTTACTCCTCAATCCACTATATTTGATATTGGAACTTCATCACCTACCATAATTCTATCGGTGATTACTTCTCAATCTCGTTGTGGTTCAAAATAGTGATTTCATCATCCACCATGACCTTAACAATGTGACCCTCTCTCAATCATGTCTAAAGGAAAAGAAACAACTCAAATTATTGTATACAATGACAATGTTCCAACCTCCACTATAAATTAAATGTATGTATCTACTTACTATGAATTAATTCAATCTATACATATTTTAAATCTAAAGATAAGTTAAAGTTCATTGAGATTCATGTTGAGGAAGCCCTAGAGTGGAAGGAGGAATATAGCCAAGTCATGAATTGGCTATGGATTTATATGGAACTCTCCATTTCCTCTAAGTACATGTTCCATATGAATGACAAGGACTTGTGGGAAGTTTATCACTATCACTTCATGCAAGAAAAGAATGCAGCACATTTACAAGGTCTGAGACAAGCTCTTTGTTGAGCACTAAGAAGACAAGTTGTTGGACAAGTATAACATGCCATCACCGTGTTGTCATGAAAACCTTAATTTTTTCCAAACCACCCTTAATTTACAAACCAAGTATCATGCTAGCCTCATAACTAAAAATTTCCTTAATGGTCTACATATAGCCTTTGCTCTAGTTTATAGTGTCATTTTGGATGGCAACTAGTTCCTAAACTTGGAGGACGCATTCTCTCATCTACAACAATCAGATGTACGCTCACACCAAAGCATGACCATATTATTAGATCCTCATTTAGTCATTGGTGTTGCCACTCAAGACCGAGGACATGGACATGCTCCTAGACCTTAGTGCACCTTTTGCAACAAACTAGGTCGTATCAAGGAGAACAGTTATCATAAGCACTAACATTCCCACAAGTGCAAACTAGGAACATACATGCACTTCCAGATTTGTCCAAAATATATAGAAATCTGCTTTCACCATATCCTCATATGAGTATGAAAAACTTTTACAAGCATCTCAAAAATAGACCAAATTCATGGACTCTAATACCATGTAAAATATTGTAATATCTTCAGTACATTTGGACTCCAACTGTTATATCCCCAATTTTGGTAAAATTGAATGATATAAATAGAAAGCATGTCCTGATAAATAATTTTTCCCCAATGGTAATGATCATGGAATAATAATTATGCTTGTAACATGTGTGCTTGTAGAATAGGTTATATATATAGAAAATGTGATTTGTACACTAGTTAAAGATAATGGCTTTTTGTTGTAAAATCCAAGTCATAATAAAAGTCAAGATTTCCATATAAGGGAAAATAAGGAGAATACGTTTAATTATTTTCCAAACAAAATACCTTGTCTTTCCCCTAATACCACTTAATGCTTGAAAAGAAAGGTATCTTTATTAGTATAAAAGGAAAGAATTTTACGTAAAGAAACATATTCTTTACTTTGCATAATAATAGATGGTGCTAATGAATAAAAGAGATATCCTTTAATAGTTATGGAAAGGAAGTAATAATGAATTCTTTTGGAAACAATATAAATGCCTTGTCAAATTCGATTCCTTGAACCCCAAGGAGAAAAGATTAACGAAACCTAGTTGCTTTGGGTTGGACTACCCATTGGAGACCTCTTTCCTCGTGGTCTTCTACCACCTAGGGTTAGGGGCTTCCCCATATTATCTATATAAGGATCCCAACGTGACGAGAAGGAAGGACACCTTTGTTCCTAGATCGTTCGACTCTATCCCCTAGTTTAGCACAGCCTGAACTCTATTTGTGTTCAAAGAGGTCGCACGACAACCAGGAGAAACGTGGCTCCTTCCGTAGATCCACGGGGGGGGGGGGGGGGGGGGGGGGGGGGGGGTGATTCCCCAACAGGCCGACGCTAGCCAGAGCTAACTAGGCGGCAACTGCATGTAAGCCTGCGTCCTGGCGGCATGCTGAGCGAGGACGAGGAATGAGACGAGTTCTGGTGGTGATGGCGAGCTGGGAGGTTGTGCCGGAGAGGAGGTGAAGAGGGAAAGCTATGGTCGGTCTTGAGTAACTGCTGGGGTGGCGGCGCCCTGCACCATGGCCAGTGGAGGCACCCTGTCGAGGCGTCGTGCGGGCATGCAGGTAGAGTCAGACCGCAGTAGATTGTCCGTAGAAGGAAGAAGACCCCAGGCTGGATAGAAACTGGGATCTTCAACGGGGATCAGGAGGGGGTTGGAGCCGGGGGTCCACGATTTTGCGGAGGTCGCTTACAGAGATGAAGGTAGAAGCAGAGCTCGGGACCGGTTTCCATACTTTCCGGCGGTTATCAGGCAGTGGGAGCCTGATGTGCGAGAGAGGGAAGGCGCCGCTAGGCACCTCCGGCAGTGCTGGCAGCCTGGCACACACAGCGTGCACTCGACGACGGACGTCAGGATCGATGAGGTGGGCATCATACGAACAGAGATCCTACACAAAGGAGAGGTCGACAACCCTTGACCCACTGCAGCAGCGGCGGCAGTGGTTGCAAGTCGTGCGGGACAGATCCCGTCGTGTGAAGACACGCGACCAGAGCCGCCGTCGGGCAGGAGAAGCTCTGCACGAGGAGGAAGAAAATAAAAGAGTCAAAAGACTGTTCTGCCCCAGCCCGTGTGTTCAAGCCGCAAGGGTGGGGAAGTCTTTTCCCCTAATAAGGAGCCAAATTGGTTTAACAATGGATAAGGTAAGTTAGCTGACGTGGCATCTTTTAATTGGCCCAATAATTATGATCTTTTAAAAATCATAGTATATGATAGGTAACTCAGAATATATCAAAACTATATATCAAATTGATCAGCAGAGCGAGAGGAATCTAAATAAAATAGATTTAGAGTTTAATTATGCTTCCTGTTCTAAAAGTATGTGCAATACATATTTAGATGTGTTTAATGTAAAAGAAAGCCTAGTTTTGGTTAATATGATGCGTAATTGGGCATATTCGTTAATGTTAAGATAATGCCTGATCTACCTAGTTTTGGTTAATATGATGCGTAATTGGGCATATTCGTTAATGTTAAGATAATGCCTGATCTAGACATGTATAATGAAGAAATACTTGATAATGATGAATAATTGATGATTCTAGATTAGTAATCGTATTCGTGCTATTTAGGGTGTTAAAATCTTTGTCAACATCTTGCTATGATCTAATGCTGATAATGTAACCTAGATGTCATGAATAGTTTAATATGCTTAAGTTGAAGATTAGGGTTTCACCTAATATGCATAACTAGATTTGTAATCTGAGAAACCATGATATGATAGAATTAGGATTGGTATCCCTAATATCAGTTCCAAACACGAGATAGCCCTAAACCCTAGTTTAGGAGCGAATCTGGATGTAAATAATGTAATGTGAATACATGATGACACACATGTAGTATGCTTTATTTCAGATACTTGTTGATTACGTGCTTAGTTGATTGGATGTTTGGATTGCATTCTTAAAGTACATAAGATGTTCTGCATGGTTTCTGCGATGGCATAAGGTACGTGGTTACGCTTATGAATATGCATATCGAATTCTGAGATTGTCGATGTTTCTCGATGAGATTGAATGATAAATAAACTGCTTGCTTGTTTATTTAGTTCTTGCAGAATATAAAGTGCATATGAGTATCATGTAAAGTAAATAATAGTATTCTGAACCATGGGTTAGACTGATCTTAAGGGTAATGCACACGAGCCCTAGAGGGACAGTGATTACACCTGAGGTAGTTGACCAGATATGGGTTAGAATATGAAAATGAGTTTATATTCAAGATAAAGATGTTTGCTTATATCCGTACTTGTGATTATTGTTTGAATCCATATACCAGTATAGAAATATACTGATCGCGTATTTGTTTGTCGGCGTTTTAGGTATCAGATAAACTTGATTCGTGGACATGAGGGTACATATAGAGATGTTGAAGACACTACAGTTTAATCATGAAGGTTTAGTCTTAATGGTTTATCTTCACACCTATAAAAGTTAATTTTGTTTAAAAGTTATGTAACTCCTTAGAGGAGCTTTTTATCTAAACATGCAAATATTTGATCATTAATGGAAATTATTTACTATTTTGTATTATTTCATGAATCTGATCCTGGAATTTTTGAATGACGATCTGTGACTTTAAGGTCTTTTAGACACTCAAAAGTGCGGGTCGTTACACCAACTAAGGTAACTAGAGGGCCTCCATGGTTGCATCCAACTTTCCCTAGATAATTGACTTTGGATCTTAACAAAAATTGGTAGGAGATACCTACTTTCAACCCTTGAATCTAATATTAATAATTCCTCTAGTGCACTTGTGGATTGATCAACTAACGTTATCCAATAGTGTGGCAGTGTGAATATATCACCAAAACTTAAGCTTGCATATGTACATTTTATCCTTTATTTTATATTTCAATTGATGTGGTATGCTAAACTAGTTGATGCCTTTGAATCCAATGTCACATTTGATAGTCATGCATATGTGTTTCATGATTCTCAATATTTAATTATGATTGTTTTAGGATATATAGTTAGTCATTTTTACTACTTTGGTAGCATTGCACCTCAGTTTTTCTTGTCTCTCACTCGCCTCTTCAACTTCATCAACACTACAAATCTTCTCTGAATAAGTTCAGGCATATGGATCCCAAAACAATGATTTACAGATTCTTCCATGCAACTTTTATTAATTAGATAAACATGATATAATTTTATTTCCATATAAAACTTGTCCATGTTAAAAAAAATCTTTGATTTGTTTCATAACTACATTTGTGGTGCTTCTACAACTAAGAGGTTTAATGTTTTTGATATTTTGTTACTTTATTTGATAATTTATCAATTACTTGGATATATTTGTTGACACCCCATGTTGAGATGTATGGTATTTTCAACCTTTTATAAAACTATTTCAACACAAATTATAAAATCCATTAAGATTTCAAGAATCAGCAATGCTATAGAATATATCTCTGGCCCCATAGTGTCTTTTTTCTTTCATAATGGGTTTTCCACCAAAGATCATGCACTTGGACTCCAAACAAAATGGATTCCCATAGCGTAGGAATTGACATTTTTTGGATATCACCCAGACTCTTCTTTGACAAGATGAATTACCAAAACCCTACCAGTTTGAAGTTGTTCTTAGTGCCTACTACATTATCATCTAAAAACTTTCATCTTCCCTCCAGAACAAGATTTGCTTCTCTCCTATTTCTCTGAAAAGATAAGGCTCTTCATCTCCCTTTATACATTTTTGGTTGCACTATCTTCATTCTTAACTTTGATCCAATGTTAGAAAAACTTCATCCAAGTTATTTTGAAAAAGTTTTCCTTGCCTATTCCATCTTCCAGAAAGCTTATACATGTTATATTTGAATCCATCAATGCATGTGTGTCTTGGCTGGTGTTACCTTCCATGAATCATAAATATTCTTTGCCATGCCCTCATCATTACAATCCTCACCTTAGAAAAAAATGTTTATTAGTTGTGGAATCCAGTGGAGTCTACACTAGTGGAGTCCCCTCTCGTTGATCCTCCCACTATTCTGGTGGATCCTAAAAGTTCTTTTAAAACAAATTTGATTCCAAAATTTGCCAATGGCTACAGTTGATGCCAAAATTAGAAACCCCAACTCCATTACTTGACTCATTGTCCAATTGTTGAGAATTCATCATGCACATTAGTGTTCTAGAAAGGTATATGCTCTAGCACTATCTGTCATCCCATTTGTAGCACATTTGTCTTTCTAAACTTTCTCAAAATGCTAAAAAAATGCTTAACATTTGGACTCTCATCAAAATTCGAGAAAGCTACCATGAGTCTCTTCAACATCTTGGTTGGAATGTTGCAATTCTTGAAGAAATGACATATTTGCATGAGAATGGAACCTAGGTACCTGTCTTGGAACATCTAGACAAGAAAAGTTTAGGTTTTTATTGGATCTTCATAGTCAAATTTAGTTATTAAAACAAACTAAACATCTCAAACTCCTCTTAGTTGTGAAAGGACTCAATCATACATTTAATGTGGCCTTCTTTAAGACGTTATCATTAGTCATTTGTATTTCCTTGATCTAACTTGTCATCTCATTAGCAACTCAAAAGGATTAAATTTGATACTAGTCTGACATAAGAAATTCCTTCCTCCATGGGCATCTAGAGGAGTAAGTCTATATGCAGTGATTGTAAAGATTTAATATTAGAGGGATTATTATCACATATGTTCCTCAACCTCCATGAACGGACTCAAGAAATCACCTCAAGCATGGTTTAACAAGTTTAGTGGCATCCTTTCCTCAATGGGTTTTTTTAAATGTGCTAGTTACCACAATCTTTTCTTCTTAAAAACAACATCTGGAATTATTATCGTAGATGTATATGATTATGATATCACAATTATTAGTAATGATAGTAGATGAATTTCATTCTTGAATGAATATATCAAATCACATTTCCACACTCAGGACCTTGGGGCAAACTTTCAACTTCCTGGGTATTAAAATTTTTATTATAAAAGTGGCATCTACCTCTCACAACAGAATAAGTCCAAGATTTCCTTAATAATTCATGAATGCTTGACTCTAAGCATGTCTCATCTCGAATGGAATAATGTAACAAAGTATAGTATGATGGGGAGTCCTTTCATGATCCGAAACAATATCAGCACATAGTTGGAAGTTCATTTATCACACCATCACCCATGCATACATTGTCTTTGTAGTTAGTTTGGTTATCCAAAACATGGATAAGCCTCTCACCCGTCACTAGAGCCAACAATAGAGTATTCTTCCGCATCGGAAAGGTCCACCATGGTGAGGTGTTATTTATAAAAAAAACCTCCTTCTCCAGGTATTTTCCTAACTTGTTATGCTGATTTTTATTGGTGTAGGGACGTTAATAATAGGAGATCCACATATGGAAAGTATGTTCTTCAGAGAAATTATTACATTAGATGGAACTTTAGAAACAATCATGTGTTTCCCATTCCAACACCAAAGTTGAATATTGGGAGACCCATGCTTGTTGTGAGATTCAATGGGCAACATTAGTTCTTCATAAACTTGGCATTCTTATATCCTCACTGGCCATTCTTAAATGTGATAATAAATTTGTGATCCATATACAAAATAACCATGTGGTACATGAGCGCACCAAACACATATGGGTTGACAACCACTTTGTACTATATCTAATATATATATATATGCAAGAAGATCATCATGTCATCTGTGAAGTTCAAAGAATAGATTTTCAACATCTTCACTAAATGGCTTCCACCTTCCTTGTTTAACTACATGTGTAGAAAGTTGGGAATACATGATTTATACACACCATCTTGAGGGGGGAGTGTTAGTATAATAAGCAATTATATTGTATTTTTCAAATTAGGACTAACGAGCATCTCCATCTTAAGGCCAATTAGTCTATTAGATCATGTTTTGTGTACAATCTACCTTGAGTCAAGCCTATATATATAGACTAATTGTACTCTTGTTGTTGTTATGATGATGATGATGATGATGATGACGACAATGACGACGATGACAACGACGATGATGATTATTATTATTAATATTATTATTACTATTATTATTATTCTTTTTTTATATGTGCATGGGTGTTTGTGTGTGTGTGTTCCATTATACTTTTTCATTATATGTGATTTGAGTGACATATTGTTTACACAATACATCCATGTCCATGATATAAAACCTATGAATCGTATATAATGCATACAACAAAATTGTCTTGCAAATATATGATCGTCTAAAACCCAGTGCACATGATTTGAATGTAGAGGAATGACTCTAGACACCACCAGACAAAACATGCCCAACTTCATATCATAGTGCATGGGTCAAAGAGACTTCTCACTAGAAAATCCTAGCTAAGGTGTAAACGGCCTATGAAGTTGAGAAACCGTGATAGTGGGACAAAATTCTCATTAAAAGATAAAGGATTTGTGTATTAATCATGTTATGAAATATCTATGTTCTATGTAGAATTACGCAATCCTATTATAGGAATTATTATGTACAAGCCATATTTAGGAAAAAATAGATATTAGGTGAATAAAATAAAGTAACTACACATATAAGGTGACACAACTTAGATACAAGTTAAATACTAAACTTTTAGTATTTTGTAATGTACCATACATATTACTAGATAATGGTTCAGAAGTCTCTTAGACCACCATGGAGGATCTTAGAAACACACGTTCTCATGGACCCCTCAGTCAATGTGAGCATAAGAAGTAGAGTCTCATCATCTTGTGACCTAAAAAGAATAAGAAGTCCATCTTGGATACTGAGTTCACGACACCTTCATATATCACATGTATCCTATCATATTCACATTTTCAACCACATTTTTATGATTGTCATATATACAAAGGAGATAAAGTCGTGTTTGCACTCATTAAAATGAGTAAGTTTAGGTCACTGAATAGACTAGGCCTCATACATATTCTTAGTTACCCTTTTATATTCAACGATATATGTTTTTGAGTTTCTTGACAGTGGCCCTGAATTTACCAGAATAGTTGTTTTGCTTCCCAAATTCCAAAGATTGGGGAATTGTATAGTACACATGGAAACTACATGAATAGGGTTTGAACTATAAATAAATTCATTTACTCATTTTTCATGAAGAAATAAACAATAATTTAAACATCAAAAAAAGATATACACAATTGAAGTAGTATATACAACAAAACCCTATTTTACAATCTGCATTTACATTCATGATATGAATTAATAGTTCGAACATATATAGGACACATAAAATTTAGGGAACAAAATCCATGAATAAAATATATTATCATCTCATAGTGGTCACAAAAATCTCAGGAAAGTTTCATACAAAGATTGCCTTGTTTGAGCTTATTATACCAAAAGTTGTGAAAGTGCTAAAACTTGCAATTTCAGATGTGATACCTATAAGTTTATAATATTCATCGATAAGAAAGTATAATTATCATTCTTAATTGTATGGAGACAATTATGAAGTCAAAATCCCATCTTTAGGTCATATCACATGCATTTAGTTGATTTTAGATAATTATGAGTAAGAGATTCACCCAAAGATTACTAGACAAAGGATATATCACTTGATATAGGGAAGATTATATAAAACATGTATATCACTAAACCCTAGGTCCAAGATCCTCAAAAGAACATATTAATACACAACCATGTAGCTCTAGGTCCAAGTAGTACATAGAAGGAAAAAGAAGGAATTCTTAGGTAGGAATCAAGATTTCAATCACATCTTGACAAGAACTTAATGCAAGAGCACATACAGCAGATAAACTACAAAAAGTATGAGAATGAAGGAAGAAACTTACATGGATTCATTCTCTAAGGAATGCCATATCAAATTATATCTTCCAAAACTTATTGAATCACCTACATGCAAGGGATTGACCTCAAGAAAGATAATTTTTCTATCTCAAGAACACTACTTCAAACTATGAAACAAATTAATAGTGGTCATGGATCGAATAGGGTTTGTATGTATATAAGTTTACTCAAGTGAAAAATGCAAATCAGCTCAAAGATGGAATATTTTGTCCACTTAATGATCATCATCGACCTTCTTGTAGAATCTTTGACTCAAAATATTATTGCAATATTCTAAAAATAGGTCACATCAAACCCAACATTCTACATCAAACTGACTTAGGCTACATTGATCCATTTGAACCGAACTTTGCTCACCCACAAATGTTGTCATGACCTGACCAAATCCACATCAACTACCCATATCTGTTAAAGTGACCTTTCCCAATATCACACATTTTGATTTGCAAAGTGGTATGCCCATCGATATATGTGATCACATCTTACATTTTATTTAAACCACAAATTTTACATTTTTTTATTGAACATTAATTCAAAAAATTACATTAACAACAAACAAATATGTGTCTAAAATATTGTAGATCGTTATTTTGACAAATAAATAATTCAAATCACATAATGAAGGAGATAAATTGAGATTAAAATTAAAAAAGGATCATGTCTCACATCAATAGTAGTTCATAATTTCATTTATTTGTCTGATTGCTATGATGGTTTTATAGGAACTTCAACTCTATATCTATGCCTTTTACTAGGATAACTAAAAAGGGGTGCACTTTTTGTTTGGAATGAGGTGTGTCAAAGTTGCTTGCAATTTTTGAAAAAGAAGTTCATGTCTACACCAATACTATTTACACAAGTGACAAGGAAAGAATGTATCATCTTTATTGATGCATTGAGAAAAGCTTTTGGTTCATATTATGTTCCATATATCGGCATATTGATATTATCAAGATTTCATGGTCTATTGATAACTCGAATACTTTTTTATATTTTATTTAGGGTATGCATCTAAGATACTATTTGAAACCTCATAGGGATTATTTATTCTTCCATCCCCTCCCTATCTCCCTCTCCTCTTCCACATAGTGCCACTAGAATCTACAATGGACAATCAATATAGATGGGGATGTGGAATTCCCTTGTCTCTTCTATATTAGATACAACCAAGGGGTCTATTGGCCCATGTCAATGAGATGAAGAAATCCACCGTATAATGCTTTAGTCTCTCCCCCATGATCCATGATGTGGAGGGAGTGGTTCAACATAATGGGTGATTTCTCCTCAAGTCTGAGCTATCTAGAGGTGGGATATAACCAATATTTTTCTAATTAAAGTATCACTAAGTGAGGATGAATCCAAATAGAAACTTGCCCGCGTTAGGTCAGTGAGCTCTGGTGATCTGGCAGACGTGTAGGGTGCTGACTCTTCCCTAACAGTGGAAGCTTCCCATCTCCCAGTGAGATCCAGTCTTGATGGAGAAGGAGGTTTTGAGGAGGTGTCGAGACCTCACTATACAAGTGGAAGAGGATCTGGTGGACTTTACAGACGGAGGAACCAAGATAACAATTGAGGAAGATAGAGCTATAGCGGCAAAGCTTCTAACAAGGAAGAACTACAACTTTATGGCCCTGAGGAGGACTATGCTGATTGCGTGGGGGCTAAAGGAAGTCGCATCCTTTGAGTAGGTCGAGCACAAAATAATTATGATCCATTTTATCAAGAAGAAGGACAAGGAGAAAGTCCAAAAAGGGGGTCCATGGTGCTTTGACAGGAGCCTGCTGATAATGAAGGAGGTAAGGGCGGGTGAGCAACCCTCAAACATCACCTTTGAAGTAAGTAATTTCTGGGTTAGACTATACGATGTACCCTTGGGGTATAGAATGGATGAAGCCATAAGGAGAATAGGAGGAAATATAGGAAAGGTGTTGGAAGTAGATGAAGCAGAAAGGGGGGATGGATAAGAGCCAGAAGAATAAGAATAGAAGTTAACATCACCAA
Organism: Alisma plantago-aquatica; assembly: GCA_963693085.1. NCBI lineage: Eukaryota > Viridiplantae > Streptophyta > Magnoliopsida > Alismatales > Alismataceae > Alisma > Alisma plantago-aquatica. The sequence continues at coordinate 515,716,844 of OY856410.1, read as the reverse complement.
GACTTTAAAGCAGACGCAGTGGCTAAAGCTAAACGACGGCAGCATGGTGGAAGTAGAGCTCAGATACGAACGGTTGCCCATTTTCTACTTCTCATGTGGGTTGGTGGGTCATACAACGCAGGAATGCGAAGAAGAGGAGGATGAAGAAAGAGAACCAGAAGGAGTGTGGAGCCAGTGGCTCAGGGTGTCACCTAGAAAGACCAACAATCCTCTGTCACAGGGGAGTAACTACGAAGAAGCCAGGAATTCCATGTTCCAGGAAAGGGAGAAAGCTAAGACAAAAAGAGAGAAGGTGAAGGAAAAAGATTCCAGGGCCCGTGAGGAGGAAGGGAACAAAAGAAAAGAAAAGGGGCAACTTGGGACCTGGGAGACGGACATGGGGAGAGCTCAAAACGCAGCTTTTAAAAAGGCAGGTGGCCCCAGGAAACTGACAGAGGAAGAAGAAACAATAGAGGAAACAGAGCCAGAGGATATTGAAAGTGGCGTGGGGAAGGGTGAAAAGGTGTTAAATGATCGCAGAAAAAGAATAGAGGAAACTATCATGGGGTCAGAAAATATATTCATACAGGGGATAAGGGAGAATATCGAAGGGGATAAGAATAAGAAGGGTAACAACCACCAACCAGCTATTACAAGTGCACCCAATGTGCTCGACGTAATGATAGAGGGAGGGGAAAGAACACAGATACCAAAGAAAGGAAGGTATAGGAGAATCAGCAGGAAACAAGCAACGGATGAAGAGAAAACTAGAGATGGTTCTAAGAGGAAAACAAGGAGTCAGAGTGAAGACCCTACACATCTATGTGAGGGCATCAATAGATAGGGCAAAACGGCTAGATTGGAAAGAGCAACCATGGTTTGGGAGTTATCCCAAGTAGCGATGACTGGTTGCGACCAGCGTCGTGAAGAGCTATGAAGATTTTAAGCTGGAATTGTCAAGGGTTGGCCAAACTTGACACTTCAAACAACCTCCGCAAACTGATCAGGGAGGAAAGGTCGGATCTCATATTCTTAATGGAAACTATGCTAAATCACACTGACATGGAAACGATTAGAAAAAAGAACGGTTACTTGAATGGCATCAGTTTGGGTAGAGAAAGAAGAGTTGGAGGTATAAGCATGTGGTGGAGAGAACTACAGGTCACAACTATATCTTATTCGCAACACCACTTTGTGATTGACATCGAGGAGAAGAACAACCATCCTAGATGGCGTTGTGCAGGCATTTATGGGTGGGTGGATAACGGAAGCAAACACAAGACCTGGAGCATGATGCAGGATATCAAAAAGGAATGTCAAAGTCTGATTCTGTATATTGGCGACTTCAATGAGATTTTAAATTACAAGGAGAAAGTGGGGGTGGTGGGGGATCACAAACATGTCAATAAGTTTAGAGAGGCGGTTACTGAATGCAATCTGGTTGATATAAGCTGTGTGGGTGATAGTTTTACCTTGGAGAGAGAAAAAATGATGAAAACTTTGATAAATGAAAAGCTTGATAGAGCTTTGGGGTGTTTGGATTGGTGTGGCTTCTACCCTCACGCCTGGGTCCGGGTGTGTCCTCGGCTGGGCTCTGATCACTCACCTTTAATTCTTGATACACAGAAGAAGAAATAAAATTTCTATGGCAGAAGGGAGTTCAAGTGCGAGAATTATTGGCTTACCGACCCGGAGTGTAAGGCGGTTGTTGAACTCGACTGGGGACAGGACGGAGATAAACACATTACTGAACAGATCAGCAGCTGTGAGAAGAAGCTCAGGAAATGGGTTGAGCACAAGTTTGGGAGTACAAAGAAGAAAATAAAAATGACAGAAAAAGAGCTTCTGAACGCCCAAGCTAAACATACCAACCAATTCTCCTTTGAAAAATGTAGAAAGTTGAGTGAGGAGCTGGCCAATCTACACAGGATAAATGAGACTTACTAGTTTATGAGGGCGCGCACTACTTATATGAAGGATGACGATCGTAACACTTCCTATTTTCACAAAGCTTCCAGCCAAAGAAGACAGAGTAATAACATTGATAGAATTATGAACAAAGATGGGAATTGGGTGGAGGGGGAGACTGAGGTGGAGATGGTTATAGTTGATTTCTACAGAGAGCTTTTCACGTCTTTGAATGCCAGCAATATCAAGGAAGCTACTGATGATATACCTACTGTGGTTGATGAAAATACAAACAAAATCCTTATGATGGAGCCTGATAGTAAGGAGGTGTGGGAGGCTTTAAACAATATGAACCCTTCTAAAGCTCCGGGCCCTGATGGGTTTCAAGCGGGCTTTTTCCAAACTTTCTGGTCCATTTGTGGGAAGGATGTTGTCATTTATGCGAAGAATTGGTGGAGGGATAAGGAGGATATTAGAAGCATTAAAAATACTAATGTTGTTTTGATTCCTAAGTGCAGGTACCCAAAAAGTATGAATGACTTCTGACTTATCAGCTTGTACAATACCTTATATAAGATCATTTTAAAAGTTATGGCGAACAGAATGAAATTTATCCTTGATGGTATAGTTACGGAGAATCAAAGTGCCTTTATACCTGGGCGTTTAATCACTAACAACGCTTTGATTGCGTTCGAAATGTTCCATAAAATGAAAAGATAGAAGAAAGGAAAGAGAGGCACCATGGCTCTCAAGTTGGATATGAGCAAAGCCTACAACTGAGTTGAGTGGCATTTTGTATCACAAGTCATGATGGCCTTTGGCTTTGACAGAAGCTGGTGCAAGAAGATATCTGAATGTATTTCAAGCACGTCCTTCTCTGTTATCATAAACGGGAGACGGAAATGACACATTATGCCACAAAGGGGACTTAGACAGGGGGACCCAATATCTCTTTATCTTTTCCTCCTTTGTGTTGATGCCTTCTCCAATATGCTTAGGAAAGTTGTTGATCTGAACCTCATACATGGAGCCAAGGCTAACCAGAAAGGACCGGTCATATCTCATCTATTTTTTGCTGATGACAGCATTCTGTTTGGAAGGGCTACACCGCAGGAATCTTTAACGATAGCTAACATTATTAGCTGCTATGAAAAAGCTTCAGGGAAGAAGATTAACATTGTAAAGTCAGAGGTGTCTTTCAACCGGAATGTGAATACAGCAAAGAAAGATGAGGTGAGAGGGATTCTGAAGATGCATCAAGTTGACAAGCATACCAAGTATTTAGGGTTGCCAACTGTCATAGGTCGGTCGAAGAAGGCCACCTTCAAAGCCATAACCGATAGAGTGTGGAACAGGCTGAATGGGTGGAAGGAGAAGGTTCTTAACCAGGCTGGTAAAGAAGTATTAATCAAATCAATAGTGCAATCTCTTCCTACCTATATGATGGGTGTGTTCCAGCTGCCGAGCAACACCATCGAGGACATTATGAGAATGATTGCTAACTTTTGGTGGGGCACCACAGAAATAAAAAGAAGGATACATTGGGCATCTTGGGATAAGATGTGCAAGTCTAAAAAGGAGGGTGGCCTCAGCTTTAGGGATCTGAAAACTTTTAATTTAGATTTATTGGCTAAGCAAGCATGGCGCTTGCACTCCAACAGAGAGTCCATGTGTGCCAAAGTATTATCGGAGAAGTACTATGGAGGAGGAACTATCATATATTCTTATAGAGGTTTCGATCCTAGTTATACTTGGTGAAGTATCTGGGGGGCGAAATCTCTGATGAAGGAAGGCCTAAGGTGGTGCATTGGGGAAAATTCAAAGGTGAGATTATGGGGCAAATAGTGGTTACCGAATAGAAAGGGCTACTGCAACAAACCTGAGTTCATCAGTGATGAAGAAGAATGGTTGGTGTCAGAAATCATAGATAAATACATGCTATCTTGGAAGGAGGAGTACATCATGGAGCTCTTCTCAGATGAAGAAATTGAAGCCTTGAGTAGATATCCACCTTGCTTCGATGAGACAGATACTCTCTACTGGTACCCAATGAAGGATGGTATTTTCACTATTAAAACAACATACTGGCTGGGGTTTGGCGACTTTGAGATCAATGCAAACCCTTCAGGGGTTAAATCCGTCTGGAAGGAAATATGGAAAATAAAGGTTCTTCCTAAGTTTAAAGATCTTGTTTGGAGGATGTGCAAAGGTTATCTGGCGACTGGGTCTATCCTGGTTAGACGGCATATGCAGATTGAGGAGGCTTGTCAGTTTTGCAACCATCTTCATGAAGATAGCTATCATGTTATGTTTGATTGTAAAATGGCAAAAGTGTTATGGGCGCATCTAAGACTGCTTCCCACCATAAGCCAAGTATCGAGAAGAGATATGGAAGGAAGCTGGAACTGGATTATCAGGAGTATTGATAAGATTACAATAGTTAATATTATAATAGCCTGCGCCACAAATTGGAAAGTCAGAAATGAGTTGATCTTTAGCAAGAAAAAGGTCGAGTCTATTCCTTTGTTTACCAACCTGTTGGCTTGGTCAACTCAGGGTAATATTACTGATAGCGTTAGGCTTATGACTACAAAGCAGAGCAAGATAAAGTAGTGGCAAAGGTAGGTTGGTGGTAGAATCAAAATTAATACTGACTCGGCTTGTTCAGAGGCGCAGAACAAAGTTACCACTGGGGCTATTTTCAAAAACCAGCACGGTTAGCTAGTGGGTGCATCTTACTGGAACTACTTTGGGAAATGGAAGAGCAAAGAAGCTGAAGCTACAATGATTTTGTTGGCATTAAGGAAAGCGATCGACTGAGGTTTTCTCAAATTTGAGGTGGAAACGGATGCTAGCTCTGTTGCTACAGATATCAACATGTTGGCTTCTGGGTGTACTCCTTACTTGAAAATTATTGAGAAGATTAAGGTGACCAAGGCTTTATTTTAGTTTTGTAACTTTTCTTTTGTCAACAGGGATTTTAATGTGGTTGCCCACGATTTGGCTAAATGGGGTAATAGGCAGAACGTCTCTTGTTGTTGGGTTAATGATTTCCCCAACTTTTGTATGAAGGATGTAAAATATGACCTGATTAGTAATATATGATGATTTCCGCTCAAAAAAAGTGAGGATGAATCCAAATCACCCACTTACATATCCTAGGCATGTGATACCACAAATGATCATGACCTAGCGCATGTTTGGTTTGATTAAAATAGAAAACATATTCCTTAGTTACACGATGGTTTTTAACTAATTATGTTTGGTCTTGTGTTTTTCAAATTCAGACTAGGAAACAAAAGTGGTCATTTGAACCTAGTTTGTAGAAGCTTGATGAAAATGAATTTCATCCCAATCAGGCACAAATCATTTTCTTGGTCTATGTCATCTTTAGTAGTGGTTTCACTACCAAAAAAAATTACACATTTTCTATCATACCTTCCTTCTTCCCAGTTTCTATCCCTATATCACTACATCTACCACAGTAAGACTACATTCTGACAAACTTCTTTTCTTGATTCATGTCAGGCGGAACAAAACTTGTATGTATTTGAAAATCTTTGTTAATTTTCTATGTGAACAACATCCTACCAAATGTATTGCAAACCAAATAGACAAGTAATATGTTGAACTAAACTAAATCATACATTCTAATTAACTACATTCAGTTTCCTAGTTTGAAATTCATTCAGTGAGTTGCTTTTTACTACCAATTAAATAGCATAAAATCATAGAAACATTATTCTAGCATTCAAACCAGTTTATAAATTTATTAGCCAACTTAAAACCTAAATTACATTCTGTTGGAAGCACATTTCATCATATAATATGGATAATAAATTTACCATAATCTAAGATATATTCCATCCAACTTTGGTTCCAAAATGTAGTGTTTGACTAGTCAACCACTAAATCCAAAGTGGCACATATACCAGGGCTTTAAACATAAAATTCATACTAAACATCCTTCAAACTACATATTAGTAGTTGATATACTTTGGTATGATATGAAATAACTAAAGAACATTCATTTGATTATACTAAATAATGTATTACTTTAATTTCAAATTTAACTTCACAAGTATATGAACCCAATCACATCATCATCCAAAAATATGCATGTATGATATCAATAGATAATTCAAATCTCTAAATCCATATATTTAGTTGTCTAAATTGGGAATCCAACAACCCCTAAGTTCCACTTTATCACAACAATTTGACAAATCGGTTATTTGTGCATATATGATATTTTTTTGTTAAAACCAGTATATATAGACTATAATTTATTTGAAAATTTTAGTCATATTATGATGATGTTTTTACCCATATGAGGTCCCTAATCATGAATTTTTTACATAATTCATGTATCGACAGAAGCAGACCTATTAGGGCCAAAAACTCTAATACAACCCAAATTATATCATAATTTTTAGTAAATACCTAGAAAATTAGTATTAGCATATTATGATTTATGGAGCATGATTATAATATATAATATTGGTAAATATTAACAAATCTATAATGACATGTCGTTAACCCTATTTTACATATTCTATAACATGCATAGAGCAACAAACCCTACTCTATTTTTAGAAATATAATTTATAGATGATAAATATCCAACTCCCTTTATGAGTTCCTACTTATGTGAGAAACAAATTTCTAAAGAGTAAAATAAAAAATTATATATAAGTGGAATTATTTAATACAAGTGAATCGATACAATTATCTAAAACCTTAAATGATGATGAATTAATGCGTTCATGGTAAGGTCATAAGTTATGAGATGCACAATATTTTAATTATCAATTTTGTTAGTTGTACATGTATTATGCGAATGAAAAGTTAGATGATCACATATCTTGAGTTAGAATGAGGGTGATTCCAGATAAATCCACAAGTGTAAGTCAAGGGATGACACTATGATGTTGGAGAATTGAAATGAGCAATATAACAATAATCATACTTAAAAACCAAATATTTAATTCAAAGCCTAGTTTGAATCAGATGATATCTAATATAAGAGTATGTCAGGAATCCAATAAATGAGTGATGCAATTTTACATGATTTTTTTGCTTAGTATTGGTTCTCATCGCAACATAGGTTTTCTCTTGCACACTTCACAAAATTGGGTCAATCCATTGAATTCCTCTCTTTATATTTAGATTGTTAGTCTAAATGATTAGATATAGAATTTGGCATTCATATCTAAGAAGAAGTTAGATTGCTTTTAACTTATTAGTGCATATAATTCCTAAGATTTTAAGATTGCATTTAATATCATTACATGTCAAGAATATGTAGAATATAGACTAGAAATTTCATTTTTCTTTTTTCTTTTTTTTGGTCAGCAAAAAAACGTGTTACTAGGAAACCAGTACTTCTGATTGTTTTCTTATGTTTTTAGACATAGACATCATATATCATACATTTGATATCTCAACTAGATCTAGTCATTTAGCTAATCAGAACATCAGATCAAATATTTTAATAATAATTGTATTAGGTTTTATATTCATAAAGGATGGTATCAATGGAGAGCACTTTGTGCCATTAGAGAAGGATATGTTGTCATATGATAATGATCTTAAACCAAAAAAAAATCTTGATATATATAAGGTTCATAGCCTTCATCTGTTAGTTATGTTTTTCTAATATTTTATGTTTTATTTAATGGATACTCAATGGAGCTTATCTAAAAGTATTACTAATATGTGCATTGATGCGGACAAGATGTTTATAGGAACAAAGTGTCTGGCACGTTAGTCAATATAGAAGCTATGTGTGTAGAGTTAAGAGGTTTCCTTGGTTTGGCACTGTCTACCCAATCGAAGAGCTTACGTAAAAGATGTAGACTTTTGCATATGTTGTTTGGATTTTTGTTCTAAAGGTTGTGGCATTATTTTATAAAAACTAATAAGAATGAATGTTAATTTTATAATTGTAATGAAAAACTAAATAATTACCCATGTGGTATGAGTTTCATTATAAAAGTTTGTCTAAAACACAACTTTATATAAATCCTTAGGGTATAAACTAAGAAGATGGGAACTAGAATTAGTGTTATAGGAGAAAATGGAGATGATAATATTCAAAACTAGTGAATAGTAAGTATAGAATTTTGAGATAAACTCAAAATAAAAGTGAAGTTTCTCTGAAAAACTGTATGAAAAGTTATTAAATATGGGCCTGAAGGTATGATTCAATGTGGGGGAACAGGCTCCTAGTGTCGGTAATCGCATGGGGAACTCATCAATAGGAATCCACCTACAAAACATGAAGGAAATAAAGCATCAAAATCAAACCAGAAGCAATTCAAGAAAGAGGGGGAAACAATCTCATCAACAGGATTAGGAAGACGAGTCTCATGTGGATGTCGAGGAAGAAAACACCAAAGCTCTGGTTAATTCATGAATATCTTGACGTGGAACATTCATAATACTTGTGAGGATGATACCTAAATCTTGCTAAAAAAAATTATTAATAGATATGGTATCACCATTCTTGTTATTCTCAAGCCTGATATAGTGGGGAACATGCTACTTGTATCATCAAAACATTGGGTTTCACTCAATCACATAGAATGGAGGCCCAGAGATTTTTAGGAGGTATTTGGTTGCTATGAAAGGAAAAACTTCATGCTATTAAAATTGTTCAATCTCATAAGAAATTCATACATTGTCACATGGATTGCAAGTCATTACTTACCTTTGTGTATGAAAGGACTGTGTATAGTAGTAGGTGGATATTATGGAATAGAGTTAAGAATATTAGTGTGTCTCACAATAAACCATGGGTCATTGTGGGGACCTCTACACATACTTACATAGGATAATATGGGAGGAAAATCCATAGATTCCAGAAGCTATCATGAGTTTTTTGAAGTATTATTCAATTCTTCTTTGAATGACCTGGAAGATAGCAGACTGATAATGACTTTTAATAGGGGATTGTTGTAATTATGTCTAGATAGAGCCCTTGGCAACCCGTGTTGGTTAGAATCTTTTCCTTCTACCTTAGTTCAAGTAATAGAACGAATTAATCATATCATGCACCAATTCTAATCACCACTTCATCAAAAAAATAAGAATTTTACTAGGAGAAACCACACCTATGCTCATTGGCATGGACACAAAGATTTCAAATAATAAATTAAGACCCACTGGAGTAATGAGCTTGGGTTCATGTCTTCAACGTCCAACTTTTTCCATGTCTGAAAGAATTGAAGAAAAATAATGAGGTCAAACCAAGTGAGACTCCTTACCCAAAAGAGCTTGGCAGAGCACTGCTCACTCAAAGTGAAGAATGTGATTATTGATTTATAGAATGAAATCTTAAAAGAGATGAGACTAGAGAAGATGGAGTGGAAGAAGAAATCACACTATGATTGTCTTAAACTAAGTGATGGAAGCAATAAGTTCTTCCATACATTGGTTAAATCACAAAGATGGAAAGTAAAATCACCAGACTAAAAAATGAGGAAGATGACTGGCAGGAAGATTACATCAATATTGTTGAATTGGTGAAAGATTACTTCTTTGAACTCTTTACTAGCCCAAATCTAGGCTCATAGACTCAAAAGGCACAGTGATACATTGGTACGGTTCTTATTTTAATGCAATAAGAAGTTGATAAGATAGAAATGGTTCCATGAATAAGAAGTCACCAAAAGTTTATTTGCAATGGCACCAGGAAAAGCACCAGAGCTTAATGGTATAGAAGTAGGGTTCCTTCAACATAACTGGTAGGACATCAAACAATGTCTGACTAAATTTATCTGCAAACCCTTTCTTGGGCGACATCTCAAACCTAAATCAACTAACTCAATGATTTTTCTTATTCTTAAAATCCAATATCTGATAGATAGTATTCATCTTCATTCCAATTCTTTAAATAATGTGTGCATAAAGATCTTGTCTAAGATTTTATTTAATCACATAAAGCTTTTCCTCAATAAATGGATCTCGCCCACACAGCAAAGTTTCATCCCAGGGAGAAATCTTCATGACAACATTATTTTGAAGTAGGAAATCATACATTTTGTAGAAGAAAAGACAACAAAGTTCTCAATGTCTATCAATGTAGACATCTCAAAAGCATATGACAAGCTTGTACATGAGTTTATTTTTGACACCCTAAATCGTACTTCCATTCCTTATAACATCATTGATATTTTTATGCAAATTATCACCTTAGGGCAATCTTGTATTGTGTGGAATGGGGATAAACTTGCTCCTATTAAACCCTCTTGTGGTGTATAACAAGGGGATCCCCTCTCTTTAAGAGGAAGTTGATACCAAATATTGGAATATTTCACAGTTCACAAATAAGAAGATATCATTTTCATACTTGTGATTCAATGATGACCTTGTTTTGTTTAGAGAATCATCGATAAACCAAGATTCTTGTTATTAGCAAACGTCTTTGAAAGTTTGAGAAAGCATTGGGACATTAGATTTCTCAAGGAAAATCTACAGTGCTCTTCTAAAAAATTACTCTGATTTTCACATGCAAGGGTATTAGTAGGAGGCTCAGAATACCTTTGGTGTGGGACTTTGGGGAAAATCTAGGGTTTTTGATCATTCACAAAAAAATTCAAAGGACTCTACTTAGATCTAGTGAATAGGTTCAAAAGGCAAAGTTAATAATTGGGATAATAGTAAGGTATATCTTGCAGGTAAGGTCACATTGGTCAAATATGCACTTATAACTACTGCTTCTCATGTTAAGAAATCCTTAAATATGCATGTGGCTATTTGTCATATAATTTGGATCAAATTAGTGGGAACTTTTTATGGAGTGGATGTGCTCATAGGAGTGTTTCTCAATTGGTGTCTTTAACAAAACTAAGCTCTCTGTGTGATGAAGGGGAGACTGGACATTAGGGCCACAAAAGATCTCAATGATGCAATGCTCATGAAGAACATGGGAAAGTTTCTCAGCAGGAAGGTGATTATTTGGAAAACTCTCATGTTGGCCAAATATCAAAGACCAAGGGGCTTGAGGGCCAACAAATTGGTTCTATGGAGAGTTATTACCACTCAATTACCAAATATGAAGCATCGAATTGCTTTCTTCATTGGTAGTGGGCATGATACTAATGCATGGAATAAAAAATGGGTTATCGGAGCACAACCCCTAAATTGAAAGATAACTTAAACTTTCCCGGATGAGTTAAAGGATCTCAAGGTGTCATCTATGGTAATACTTGAAGGTGAATGGGATGTAAACATTTTGAATTAATTTTCTATCAAAGAGAGTGTTGACCTAATTCGGTTGATGCCAACTCCTAGGGATGATTTGTGTAATGATAAGATCTACTAGTCAAACAAATATATAAGAGTCTGATAACACTGAGAATCAAGTCTTTCCGGGGTGAGTGGAGTTTAATTTAGAGACAAGCAATACCACCTAGAATTAAAACCTTCATATGGTTGCTAAATCATAAATGGAATCTTACAAACTCTTTGAGTAAGATTAGTTACATGACTAGTGATGACACATGTGAACTATGAAATCTGGTTGAAGAAATAAATGTTCATGATATTCAAGACTGTCTAAGAAATAAGGAAGAATGGATGCTTCTCAATTTGGAACTAAATGACAACTTCTTTGAACACCAAGACATCAATAATTGGATTGAAGTTAACCTACAATACATAGTGAACAACTTGATCATTTTCTTCATGGTAGCCTATTGGTGAATTTGGATGTCAAGAAATAGAAAAGTGTTCAAGAATTCAAATAATCCTCTGTTGAGTTGGTGCTTGACCATAGAACCATGGTCAGCAATATCATGGATGTCTGAAAACCAATAAGTGTCACATCCAGATCAAATGTCAAACCAAGCAAGCATAGGTGGACCCCTACACCTTAGGATAAATTCCAAATATGTGTTGACACAATGATATGTAATATGAACTAGGTCATTGACATCATATTTATCATAATACAATCCAATGGGGAACAAATAATCGTTGACACTTGTTAACATCCACGGAATGATCCATTGTAAGGTGAGTTACTAGCTATCTTAAGCGGCATCCATGTAGCTAAACACAAAGCATATACGAGATGTGGAGTGAAATTAGATACATTGCTATCCATTGAATACATTGAGAAGAAAAATCAATGTCCTCCCAAGGATCACCTCCCACTATTACAAATGATCATCAAAGTTAACCTAGATTTTGAGTTTATCAAGTTCATTAAAGTGGTAAGAGAAGCTAATTGACATGTTGACAAGTTGTCTAAGTGGTATTTGAAGATTCCTAGAGACAAATTTGTTTCACTGATATGCCCAGATGACCTGATGAACCTACTATTTGAAGAGGAGCTAGCAGTTAACACTTAAATTCTGGTAGTGTGACCCCACAAAAATATATAGACATGACTGATAAGAGATGAAGAAAGTGAGATCTCAACAAGATGTGTGTAGTTGTAGTGTTTTTATTGGAAATGATGCATGTAAAGATAATAAAAGATTATTTGAGAAATGAATATATAATGAACAATTTAAGTGACTCATATTTAGGATAACGTATATCATGATCATCAAAGAAGGGGTGATTTGTAATACATATTGAGTGTGCTATTTTAAATGGGTGTCATTGAAGTAAGCATATAAAAAAGAATAAGAGTAGGTTTAATTAAATTGAAAATAGACTGTAAGGACATATTTTCACAACTTGGTGTCAATATGACCCATAATATAGCTAATTAGAAAATAAGAGTTCATGTTTATGAATATTAAGGCTTAATTTATAAGTGATGAGACAATTCTATGGTTACTATAGATAAAATTACAATCAGAACTGAAAGAGTTCCATCATACCAGAAAACATTAAATCAAGACTCTAAAATAAGTTGAGGATCAGTGGTGACATGTGAGATTAGTAACTTGTGGTAAAAGAACCAGTGTTGACTCCATTAGGGTCATTGGTGTATATATGTTTTAATCATATAATATTATTTTTTAGAAAGGAGAATTAGATGGTATCAACTTATTTTAGTCACAAGTGATGCTAAGATCATCACTAGAGTGGAATGGAACAGCAAAAAGAACACTATATTTTAAGTTGCAACATGAGAAGAGACTGCCAGTAAGTCAAAGATGGCTAATGATGAGAAGAATATTAAGGAGTTACAATTTGAGGAAAACAAAAATTAATAAGTATCATGGAAATACAAATGTTCAACAATACATGAAATTCAAAGTTTAATTTGGGTCTAAAAAAATAATTGTATGATGGAAATGGTCTAGTAATGAAACCCTTATACTATATACCAAAAAAAATTAAAGTAAGGGAAGGAACCCAAATTAGATGAGAATGATAAAACAAGTCAAGAAATAATGTAGTATGTCATAAAGATCTAGAAATGTAGCCCATATACATATGATTACATATACCTTGATTGGTTATACACTACATGATGTCGTATAGAGTAAATACATTAGGGAAGCATACTTGAAATTATATGAAAAGACTTCATGAAAGATGAATTGCCTATGAAAATCCATAGTATAAGCCCTTATGTTTATGAGCTCAAAAATGAAGTAATGAAGAAAGCAATTTGAAGAACAAGAAGCATAACCATGACAAGAAGAGTATGTGTAAAGTTAAAAAAATAACAAAGATATACACTTTATTTTTCTCCCTCTGCCCTTTACTTTGGATCACTGGGTGGAATACTAAAGAAGGGAAGAGTTGAGGGACCTCAATATTTTCCTAGCTAGGTAATTGTGGCTACCTAACTAATTTTTTATAAGTTTTTATAATCCTTTAGTAGATGTTTGATAAGTTGTTCATTCCATATATCATGTTTAGGTGAAAGCATGAGGATTATAATGGGATCAATAATCAAAATCTAGATTCTGATGAATTAGGGTTTTAGAGGAAAATATGTCATTCACATGTAAATTGATGTTATAATGGTAATATGGTTATAATTTTAGTAACCCTATGTTAAGTGATTATTAGGGGGAAATTAGAAGCAAGTTACGAATTTTCAACCCCTGGTGTGATGTCTGGGCCCACTGCCCAAGGCTCTAATAGAGTTTCAAGAATGGAAACTAGCCCCACAAACCACCACTAGCCTTAATTGTCCTAGTACTACTCTGGGTTGAGCATGCTTAACTATAGAGTTCTTTAGTGATGGACTCACTAAAAAGGAGGTGCATCTTCGTGACATGGGTAGTGAAATCATTCCTTTTAAGATCATTCTATCTGGAGCCTCAAATCCTAAGACATTACAATGTCCTCCACTTAGACTCTTGATGTCCTCGTCAAGTCTAAAGTATATGGCCTCATAATATTTCCCCATTTTAGTGCAAGCCCAAAATGGCCCATAGACACCCAGATCCCTATCATGGATACTAGTGTAAGGTTGGCTTCATCACCAAGGGCAACCCTTTCCAACATACTTGGACCGTACAGCTCAAGACTGGCATGCCACATGTCCATATGGGCCACACCTACTAGAGGGGTTTTGGCTCTAATACCATTTTTAGTACTTCGGCCCACTTCCCAAGGCTCTAGTATAGTTTTAGGATTATCTATTGTCCCCAAAAACCACCACTAGACTTAATTGTGTGCTTTTTCCTCACTCACCCACAAGTCCGAATAAACTTTCCGACTAGGCATCCATCCTAGTACTACTCTGCATTGAGCATGCTTAACCATAGAGTTCTTTAGTGATGAGCTCCCTAAAAAGGAGGTGCACCTTGGTGATATGGGTAGCCCAATCATTCACTTTAAGATCATTTTATTCAAGGCCTCAAATCCTAGGACGTTACAATCTCCCCTACTTAGACTCTTTATGTCCTCATCAAAGCTCAATTATATGGCCTCATAATATTTCCCCATTTTAGTGCAGACTTGAAATGGCTCATGGACACCCAGTTCTCAATCATGGAATACCAGTGCAAGGGTGGATACATCACCATGGATAGCCCTTCTAACATGCCTGGACTACATGGCTCAAAACTAGCATGCTACATGCCATGTCAGCCCCACCTACTGGAGGGATTATGGCTCTAATAGCATTCATCACGCTCGGCCCACTGCCTAAGGATCTAGTAGAGTTTTAGGAATGAAGACTCATCCTAGTACTACTCTGGGTTGAGCATGCTTAACCAAAGAGTTCTTTAGTGGTGGGCTCTCTGAAAAGGAGGTACACCTTGGTGATATGGATAGTCCAATCTTTTCTTTTAATATCATTTTATTTGAGGCCTCAAATCATGTGACATTACAATTGGGGTCATTCTAGAGAAGTCTTTTGGTCATTATGGGGTTGATGTAATTTTGTCTACGTCAAAATCTAGTTGAATATTCCATAAACATGTTGTTAACATCGTACATATGAGCCTAGTAGCAACCCAATCATCCAAAATGGTATCTTTTTCCAAGTTAGGCATGATTACTTGGTGAACCAACTACATTATGGCATTTTTATCACTAGCTATTTGGATGGAGGCTAAATAGTCAAGACTAGATAATATAAACTTAGTTTACCATATGGTGGATGGATTGACTAACACTAAGTCAGATAATTTATCATTGAATAGATAATATATTACATGAGCTAAAATGAAACTAAGATCAAAAACTCTAGTGGTTTGTATACCACTTATGAACACTAAAACTCCTAAATACCATCATA
Source organism: Alisma plantago-aquatica (assembly GCA_963693085.1). NCBI lineage: Eukaryota > Viridiplantae > Streptophyta > Magnoliopsida > Alismatales > Alismataceae > Alisma > Alisma plantago-aquatica. The sequence continues at coordinate 515,701,291 of OY856410.1, read as the reverse complement.
GTAAGAGGATAATAAGGAGAGAATAAACTAGGAATTTTAGATTTCTAAATGGATTTCTACAAAGTCAAGCTTAAACAAGAGATTCCTAAAATATTTGAGGTGGAATGCATATGAATTTCACTTTTAAGTGTAAGTTATAAAATCTTAGTAAGTTCCCCTTTTGGGATGTAATTCACTCTATCAACTTCCCTAACCCTATTTTGTGCTTTCTTCCACGCACCATTGAAGATCTTGGGTGAGTCCATAAAAGTATTTTCATGGAGAAGTTCAAATATACTAGATCTTGGAAATGAATTAGGAAAATCTTTAATTCAATATGTTTTGTGTGTGGTAGGTGGGCGGTTTAGTCCTGATTTTAGATATTTACACATTTTAAGGCTTAGTAATCAAACAAAACACTAATTGAATTATTTGATTTAGGGTTTTGGGGGTAAAATATATGGAAATAAAGGGAATTGAAAATCTATTTATTTAATCATATATTTGGACACAAACTTCCTATTTGTACTCGAGTTCTACTTTGTTCAAATCTACTAAAATAATGTTATAGAAATTAGAATCACTAATGAACTTTTATTTCTAGAAATCATCTAGTTGAGCCCTTTATTTGGAAATAAAATACCAAGGAGTGAATGAAGGAATTACCATTGTCCAACTTTATTCACAAATTTAACTAGTGATTGGGAGTTGGATTTGAATATGTAATGCATATGAGTGTGATTATTGTTAGCTAGGATTTTGATGAGTAACCCAATAATTGTTCAAATCCAATTTAGGGTATAGAAATGGATCTTAGAGTTTCCATATAATATGTATTTATATTTCTAATATGATGAAGAAATCATTCCATAAGACTGATGACCAAGACATCATATCTTCACATCTTGAAAAGGTTCTATAACGGCTTAGTCCCATGTATATATGTTTGTCATTCAAGGTATATCTTTTGACCTCTACATTTGGGAGATTGTTTGGCAAAATGGAGTTATTCATTCCATTGTCTCATACTATAACCCAAAGTTCACTTTCAAGTAGTGAAAGTAATTCTTGTAAGAGTTTGACACAAAGCTAAATTTCACTATTGTATAACATCTACAAAGTGATGGGAAAACTTAGAGCATAGTACTTATATGGAGGATCTTTTAAGAGTTTTTGTGCTTGATTAAGAGCTTTTGTGCTTGATTAAGAAGTCTCATGGGAAAATAATTTCCCTTGTTCAAGTTTAGTTATAGAAATAGCGATCAAGAATTGATGGGATGACCATGTATGAATATTTCTCTCGAAGGATTTATATATAATCTATAGATTAGGGTAATGTATGGGAACACACCTTGACGAAGTCAAATAAACTACATGATTATTCAGACAATGGTGCAATGGTTAGGAAGAGCATGAAGTGGGAACAAGACATGCAAAAATCTTATGTAGATGCACACCAGACTAAGAAACAAGTAAAGGAAGAAAATAATGTATTGTGGGAAGAGTAGGCCCATCTAAGCCTTGGACAAGAATAGTGGGTGCTCAACCCTCATTTTACAAGACCATTTAATATCTTAGAAGATATTTTTGATGTGCTCATAGACATTATCTTCCACCTAAAAATAGTGAAATGCACAATGTATTCCATGTTTTGAGTATGAAACCCTTTTTCAAATATCCAACTCATATTTTGAATCATGAACATATGGAGTTGAAGGATGGTCTATCGTATTTTGTCTCTCCATTCAAAAGTGTGTATAATAAAATGAAGAGTTTCACTTCAATTAACACAATGATATAGTGAAATTTCTACGGAGCCACTATGACAAGAGTGTTTCTGGTTGGGAGCTAGATATGGATATCATGTAGAAGTATTCATATATCTTTCAATATGCTAGAATTTTGGGGACGAGAATTCTATAAAGGTGTGAAGATTATGATGAAATGGGTGATTAATTTATTTTCTTCTCCATTGTTGGGTTCTGGTAGCCAGTTTATAGTTACATATCATATGATATCCTTTTGCTTCTCTAATGTACTAAAATCTAACTTAGATATATGTATCATATGCTCTATGTTTACTTCTACAATGTAATTCATCAACTATATCCTCATTGTTGGACATAATTCCAAAAATTAGAAACTTCATAATTGATTTATATTGAATTTTTTATGTAAATATTAATCTCAACTCAATATTAACCTTTTAAATTGTACATTCATATTATGATATCAAATTCTTTTTGTAACTGGAGATTAACATTTAGAAGTAACATTTCACATTTCACTCGATTTGTATATACATGTTAAGATTATGAGCATTTAGATTTCTAGAATACAATTCAATTGTTGGTCTTCCTAATCATAGTCAAATGGGCTTTAATAATCATTCATGAAATAAATTTTCCAACAATATATATATACTAGTCAAGACTCTCACAGACCTCGAAACATGGATGTGGTTTTTGATCCCCATCTATCTTATGAAATTAGACTTTTGGAAGGAAGTGTTTAAATTATGTTTAACCTAAGAAGATGTGGTTTTGTAGTGCATATGTGCAGTCATGCCACAGTCTCCCACCTTGATCCAAAAAACACAAAATGATAGGAGTGAATGTGTTCACCACACTGAGGCAAGCATGAATACCCCTCACATTAGGCATATCATCTAGTATGTGGGAAACTCAAGTACCATCTTCCTTTTTCCTCTTTATTGTACATGGGGTAATTTTGAGGTTCTCACATCATCACCTACTCCCTCCTATATATCTACCCAAGGTGCACCATATTGATCTATTTTTTTATGTGCAATATTCTATTGAGTGAGAAGAAGCCTAAAACCCCTTCTCCCAAATATAATTGTTCCACCTCAAACTAAGATCAGTACCTCAACCCAGCCTCTCCACACCACAATCTACTTCATTTCTATGATTCTTGACACCAGAAAGAAGTTCCATGGATCCACCTAGTCCCTTAGACAATTCCCTTTTTTGTGACACCTCTCCTGCGGATGTTGAAAACCACTCCCACAGTGACACAACTACCTAGAGGGAGACACTAGGTGAGAACTCACTATCTAATCCAAGGATATCACTAGGTTTCTTACCCTGGCCTTAACTTTCTTATGTAAATATTAGGTATTCCTCCTTGACCTCCCATGAGTTCCCACCTAATGATGCTCATGAAGGAAGGTGACAAGTTGATTTGGATCTGAGTTTGACCTCATGGGATGAACCGTAAAGTATCATGTGAACATCCCCATCCACACAAAGACATGCTCACTCACTCAGTGTTGGTGAAAATTTGAGCCACCCTTTTAAAATCCAATGACCATCTATTTTTTGTTGTGAATTATTTTCTCTTGTTTTTCATAATACCATCAAAACTTGTAAACCCCTAGAAAATAGTAGAAACTTAGAAAAATGCAAAGTATAATCCATGTTGGTCAACAAAAATAGATATAAAACTCTATGTCATTCATTTAACCAAAATCAAATCCTTGAAAAGATGAATTTTTAAAGTTGTTTTTACTCTATTTTTGGTTCATAAATTTGGAAAATGGATACCCAATTATAAACAAATATGATAAAATAACATGTGGATATTGTAAAAACCCCTTGATTTATCTAGGACTTCAGAACTATGTTTGACCATTTTGTATATAATGAATCTTACTTAATCAGTCATATTAAGCCTTCCTCTATTTTGGGGGTTAGACATGAAGTTATGCATTCATCCCACCTATCTCTCATTGGTCAAATTTCAAAAAATACACTACCTTATGAATGTGTGAATTAAATTTAGTAATAATACTACCATTATACATCCTTGTAAAAGCAACTTAAACATCTAGAGAAACTATAGATGCATCTACATATTATTTTTATCAATGTTTCTCCTATGCAATTTGGATAAGCCATTTGTAGTATTTTTTAACCAATAGGGTATAGAAATAAATTCCATATCTTTAGTATATGGAGATAACTTTATCCTTTCATGATTCTAGATTTGGGTTTTGTTCACATCATCTTCTATAACTCTTCCAGTATGTTTCTCCATTGACATGTATCCATCCTCCTTTCCATGTTTTTTTCCAAAGTTGCATGCATTACAATCATTTCATCTTTGACCATTACTGAGGCCTTCATATTCGTTGCACTTCCCTCTAGCCACATACCTAATTGGCCTATGCGGGCCACTTGTGCCTCCACCTTTTCTTGTTGGAATGTTGTGTCAGCATTGCACTTGACCCGACCATGTGGTGGTGGTTGCCAAATGCAAGATTTGTCTTTTTCCTTATACGGTGAACCATTCCTTCCTCCTTTCTATGATTCCTCCACCATTCTTATATATTTTAATGATGTATCACACTTGTTGATCCCTAATTTAAATTTTTTTATAAAACATTCTTCATTTCAAGATTTCCTGATACCATCAAAGTATCATGAATGGGTGACTGTGTTGTTTTTTCATTTAATTTTCTTGGGTTGTATTTCCACTAGGATCATGGGTTTGTCAAAAGAACTCTTGATTAGAAAAGTCAGTTACCAAACTGGTTTGTACTCCGATCACTTTCTCACATTCCTAGAAAACAATTAGGATAACTTCTTATTCCTTACCACATCTTGGGAACATGGCATCATCAAAAATTATTCGTGTAACTCATATTTTATTGGTAAGGATAGATCTGTGATGTACCAGCCATATTAAGGCCTTCATCATTCCTGGTACTTTAGAGTCCAGATGTTATTACATTACCCCATCTGAGGTCTTCTCTTGCCTTTTCGTAGGACCTTATTATTTAAAACAGTAGTTAAGCTCCAGTATTTATCATGTTGCACACCCATAATTCATGCAAACATAATTTCAAGGGCTTAAGGATACTACATATGGTCTCCTCCACTTCTTTATGCAGGTACTCTGGTAGAAAATCATGATCCCAATCACCTTGAAGATTTAGTATGCTAGAGGCATTTTGGTCATCTAGCTCCTTAGGAACTGATCTGATAACTCACTCTCTTAGGGACTTGATTCCTAGCACCCAAGGGCCCCATCAACTATATGTTCCTTCCATAAGTGTTATCTTCTTGTAGTATTGTACCACAATCTCTTTTATTGTGTGAATTGATCTCCAAATAGGTGTATCCTTGTTTCCTTTCTTTCTCTCAAATCATGTGTCCTTGTATGATAAACCAATGCACTAGATGGCATTTCATTCTTTCTTACTTTATTGTGAATTTTTTAAGAGTAAATCACCGTTCTAGTCCTTAACGGACTTGATATTGATGTTCCCCTCATTCTTATTTTCCATGACTAGTTCCCATGATCAATCAAGTAGGCATTTGGTTTCTTCCTCCTCAAAAGATGAACTTCTGGGAAATATTGTTGATTGTCTCATAGAGGCTTAAGGATATAGGTTTGGTATGCATTGTGTATGTCAAAAGAATGTTTAGCATTGAGTAAGAGGGTTCGCAATGCCCATCCATCAATCCCTCTCTCGATCTAATGAAAAAACTTTGAGTATTTATCCCTTCAAATGTTCATATGAAGTATTAGCACCCTAAAATACCTCCGTAGGTCCTCCATCATCTAGATCCTTATGTGATTAAAGCATTGTACCCTGGTATATCTCCATATGCTACTTGACAAAAATATTTCATGTTTCCAATGGATATCAATTGGTTGGACTCCTCTTCAAATTTTTCCAAGCATCCCATAATAACTTATATATGTGGCACTTGCCTTTACAAACACGACTGTTTCATATAGAAAGAAAACATTTGAGATAATAGGCCTATTTCCAGACAATTTAATTGGCTTACATATTTTATCAGTAATACCCTTATTGATCAATTGACGAAGCCTCTCTAGGCACATGAAAAAATATAAGGTGACGGGGAATCCACGTCTCGAGATCCCTTGTTAGGTTTGAATCTCTCTAATTTCTCTATATTGATAACCATGAAGACACTACCTATTTTCAATTCTTTCATCATGTATCCACTTATTTTTTCTAGCCACTTTGCCTTTTGTATGTGTCTTGAATGAAATTCTAGTCCATTCTATAATAAGTTTTTGATAGGTCAAATTTAATAGCCATGAAAAGTGTTGCATTTTTCCTTATCATGTTGTGTACTAGAGATTAAATCTAATGGGATAGAATGATGTTTGCTAAGATTTTTCTTCTTGGTATTGAAACTCAATCACACTTAAGAGATCCATTCCGCATGAAATGATGCATTCTCTCCAAAAATCTTGTATATTGTTTTCAAGCATGAGTTGTTCATGTACATTGGACTCAATTGGTTAACCTTAGGTGTGAGGAAAATTATTCATTCATCTACAACCACATGGATTTGATATCCCACTAATGTGTTTTTACTCTTTTATTAGTAGATATTTGTACAATGGAATAAATTTTTTTGTGAACAAAGTCCAAATGTACCACCAAGCCTTGATGCCTTTGTTGCTTTCATCGTGCTTGTAACTTTCATAATTTCATAGGTGAGGTAATTTCTCTAACTGTATATTACGCTACCTTCATAACTAAGTGAAATTTCTTGGTATGAGCTCCATTGCACTAACACTAGGGACTTTCCCATCCATGAAGAGTTGTGTGAAGCATATCTATACTTTCCCTTTCACTTTCATGTGTTGTTAAACTACTATTTGTTCTCATCTCAAACTGGAATGATAGGGTATCAACATTTTATGCAACTCACATAGGCATGGTAAGAATGTGAGTTGTTATCACCATTTGTAAGCCAGAAAATATGTCTTCTTTGCTACCAGTTAACCAATTACTCCAAGAGTATCTCTTCATACTTGTGTTGGGGTGACAAGAACTTTCCATTTATATCATCATTATAGTTGTATTATAGTTCCTTTTGTAATTTCTAAGTGGATTTCATAGTGGATCTTTTCTTCTTCTGCTTGTCCTAATTCTAGATTTTTACCAGATAAGTAACATATAATTTCATGTTTCCATATACCCACAAAACTTAGTATGTGTGTTATACTTTTTTCTTAACAATTGCTTAAACTCGACAAAGTTATTCCCCTTAGCTTAGTTTTAGAGTCTCTCTTATTTTTTCATGTTTCTCTTCATCATTTATGGGTTGTGGTCAATTCTAGTTCTAGGAAAATGAGTTGACCTAGGTGTTTTACAATCCTAGGTCTAATATGTATTGGACACTCTAATGTTGAGAATGATAGGTAATTAGTTAGATAATTACCTTGATTGTTATATAAATATATATACTCATTATTATGATTGTAGACCCAAAATCATTCCAATCTAAATATAGGATAGAGAATGTAAGTCAAGTTGTTCAAAAACCATAATTTGGACAACATTTGGTTTATTATGACAACTCTACTATAAACTCTAATTTGTTGTGTTTATATTCATGTAATGGTTTTATTTAATTTATGTGGCCATACTTTCTTGATTGAAACACTTAAATTATGTATATGATTTCCCTACGTGAGAATATTGAATGGAACCCTAGTAGGTGATTTTGACTTTACCTTATCATTTAAAAATAAAACTATTAAATGAGTTGTAGTTATTATGGTGAACATTAATCACCTTTTGAAAAGAAGTTGATTAATGTCAACAAGTAACACCCTATAGTACAAGGTACTTCGGTTGGGCCCAATATTTATGTTTTTACTAGTCCATGTTAGGAATGCTAAAAAACTTTTTTATAAAATGTTTATTTCTTGGAAACTAAATGAGAAAAGCATATCTACTTGTATATTTATCCATGTGTACCAACACATTGCGTTTGACCCATGATTTTAATTGATTTTAGGTTCACAAAACTCTTGATTGGAGCAAAGTACCATAATGTATGTGGTTATATATCTTGAAGATTTCATTCAATATCTAGCTCTTTATATCATGTAGCAAACATATATGGACACTTTCCCTTTCCAATATGTTGTATAGGTTGTTATATTCAAGATGCATTCTTACTTCACCTCATTTCCTACTGAGAAATGTAAGAATCTTTTTTCCTTAAGAATCAAAGTACATATGGAACTGTGTGTGGTTGTGAAATTTTCATTGCTTCTACATTTACTTATTCATGTTAAAAAAATAATGATGGAACAACACCTAGTGGTTAAGATGGGTACCCATTTTTTGGAATTGACTTTTGTTAAATGGAAGTAATAGTAAATGGGTCTATAACAATATAAGTGTGTAAACCTGTGAATATACCTACTTTATACAAGTAGTATCAAGTATATTCTATTACCTTAATTATTGAGGTTCATAGTTAATTTTACTCAGGATGAATATATAGATCTACAAAGTATGGGTGAATACTTGGTTAAGGATTTAATATATAGGGCAGTTGATAGGCCTCTAGCTATCTGAGGTAGGTCAATGATGAATTAACCTCAGTTTCTAGTAAGGTTTTAATTATGTTAACTTTTGAGATTAAGTTCTTCTAGAATGAGTGACATAAAGTGATGTAGGATTGCAGTAGCAATTTCAGGTTGAAGGTTGTTTACAGGATTTTGTGCATATCCTAGTTGTTGGTAACATCCAAAGCTTGTGTGCCACTACAAACCACAATGGTTGTAAAAGACCTTATAATATCCATCAAGGATCACAAGTGAGGATCTAATTGAACTTTTAGTGCTTTGAAAAAATAATACGATAAATGATCATAATAATATATGCAATATCTAAGGTCAATATTGATTATATCACTAAAACTACATGTTCAGTAATGAGTAAATAAACCCAAATCATGAATTAAATCAATTTAAGCCTCTCCTATTGACAATGACCCTGAATGACTTTAAATATGATGATCTTCTCTATTAGTGAAAATATATATGATAAAGAAGACTAGATCACTATCACACCATCAATTCTTTAGCTTTAAGTAATGGTTGTATGTAATATGATAAGTTTGCTTATGTAGAACTCTTTTCTTATAATATGAACGTGAATGAGTGGTATAGCAAGGGTATTTTTGAAACCATGAGTTGTATATGTACAATATGATGCCTAAGTATTTAGATCAAAGTGATAATATGATAGTGTAATCATATGAAGTCCTCATCATGGAATGTCATGTGAATACAAAATGATTAGGGAAACTAGCCCATGGATAGTGAGTTAGGAAGTATAATGAGAGAATTAAATGAGGCATGCATTTTACTGGATAGCCTTTTTTAACAAGTTAGGCAGTATATGAGAGAATAAAATGAGGTATGCATTTTACTGGATAGTCTTTTTTAACAAGAGAACCTCACCCATACAAACCACTTTGGACCTACCCAAGAGAGTAAACTCTTGGATGTCCCTCATCTGCCAGCACAATGGAGGGGTGTTTAAATCACACAAAGTGTCAGTCTACACGATGAAGAATTCTAACACATAGCTTACTTCATTCTTATTTAAGTTTTTTTACTCAAAATAGTGATGATTCCTAATGATTAGAAGTTGTAATACATAAATGAGTTGTATTATTGATTTATGGTTACTTCCGTGATATCTTTTAGAAAATGTTTCATGTGGATCAATAGCAAATAAAACCATATATTAATGGTAGTGTTAGATGCTATGAGCACCCTTGGCACTTGATTTTTCTGATGGTTGGGAAGTGAAATGAGATATCTTATAGAATTCCATGAGGTCTTCATATGTTTCTAGGAATTGTATATTTTGGATATATATGAGAGACTAAGAGATATTGAATTCCTCAAATCAATCATGTTTGAGTGCAAATGTCATGTGAAGTGGGGCATAGATCCTTAGCTCCACTTTTTAGAAAAAAAATCCTACATAAATGGATTACATGTTTAAGTGTTATGCTTGAGCAACTAGAAACATATAATTAGATAAAATGTAGGTCACATATCGATGAGTCCCTATAATGATATACTTACACAAAATAAAGTACGACGGGATTTTAACGGAACCTCTAACCCAAGATATTTTATGATATATCTAGGAGGATATGTTCCATTGTTTGTAACTTGGTAGGGTACAAGTCAAGTTAATTGGGACAAAGAAATAAGTGAAACATCTACATAATGTTTAAATGTTATTACTAACCATTTTTTCATGCTTGAACTTATAATATCTCCCAATCATTGTAAGTGATTGTATATTTCTTCTTTACCATGATTTCACTGCCATAATAGAAATGAACTGATTTCATTCTATATAATTTAGCAGATTGCTTCTCATTAACATAATTTGTTAATAGATAAGTAATGAAAATCTTCCAGTTTACTTTAATATTTTAAATATGTTGTTGGGACAAGTAACCCATCTTGAGAGGGAATGTAAGGAAAAATGTAGATAATGTTTCTATTGTATGGAGGACGTGGGAGACAGTGGTAAGGTGACTCTAGAGGTGACTGCTTAGGAGACTCGGGAAGCATCCACCATCATCAATGAGAAAGAAGATGACAAAGTTTTGAATCTAGGGAAGTAACCAAAGGAAATATTACATCTACCTTCCTTGACTCGAGTTGCTCTGGAGACTATGTTGTGATTAGATTTGGTCTTAGAGAATAATGCCAATGTGCATGTTAAGCTATCCAAGACTATTGTGGAAATCATGGATGGCAAGTTGATCTATCCTAAAAGTACAACATAATTGAACTTGAATAGATGGAGCAGGACTGTTGCGGGGTACATTGTGGGATTGAACCCACATTGGTCGAATTTGGTCCACCATCTAGCATAGATATAGAAAATCAAAGGGTTGCTTGAGGTCATATTGAGAGGTAAAGTTCTTTTCCTCATTATGTTCTCTAACGATGATTGAAGGATGATCGTGGTTTGTCTCTCTGATAAACCATTGATTATTAAGAAATGGAAGTGGGGGAACTTGTGGGAAATCTAAAACTCTTAGAGATCCTAATTTATTGAATATGTGACCTTCCCTTAGAATTATGGGATGATGAGATGTTCAATAGGAATGTGTATTTTCTGGTGAAGCCTCTTCAAACTGATAAATCTATCATTGATTTTAGAAGGCTAGAGTATGCTAGACTTTAGACTCTAATTCTAGTTGACTTTGCTTTTCTCAAAGTACTGGAAATACAAATTGATGACTGTCAGTTTATAAAAACCACTTTCGAGTATGAATGGGAATCTTCTAAGTGCTTATCGTGTGGGAATTTTGGTCATGAGTCGAATCTTTGTGATATGGAGCTTAAAGAGATCTTCACTTCTTCTAATGTCAGGAACAAAAGCAAACAAGTTTGGATTTTGAAAGTTACTAAAGTAGAGTCATTTGGGCAGGATTCTGAGGAATTCAGTGATGTTGTGGAAGATATCAATAATATTCCAACTAACTTCGATGTGCCTTGTCATACTTCTAGTGGTACAATTATTTCCAATGCTAATGCTAGCTCTATTTATTTGAGAAGGAAGTCAATTACTCCTCAAATCACCATTATGCCTTCATAGTGGGAGGTTCAAGGTAGAAAGTCTAAGTCTCCTCCTAGAGTTGACTCTAAATCTTTGTCATGAGTGACGCACATTCAACTTTCCCCTAACAAGTTCTCTTTATTAGCTAACTTTAACGAAGGGGATGACGCGTCAAAAATTGTTGGTAATGATGTTAGATTCATTTGTAATGGATAGGCCTTTCACTATTATTGATTGGGATCTGGAGGAATCCACAATAAAATCCTGCATTCAAAAAAATCTTTAGGAACAAGGTTGAAGTTTACATTATTCTTGAATTTATAGTGAAAAAATGTGAGATTTCTTCGCTCTTGGAGTCTATGTGGTCGGGAGTAACTATATTCCCAATGTTTAATTCTACTAGTATACATGTATTATTCTTATGTGGAAAGATCCATCTATCCTTATTAACAAAAAAAATTGAATGAGAAAGTTGTGCATTGTGATATTACCTCTAGGAATGTTAATATATTGCTTTTTGTTGTCTATGGTGCAAATTGTGATTCAGATAGATCTTTGTTGTGGGATTCTTTGAATTCACTTAGTATCTTTATCTCTCTTATCGGGTGCATCTTGTGTGACTTAAGTGTCATTATATTTTTCAATGAAAAATTGGGGAAGCAACCTCCTTCTATTAAAAGTGTGGAAGACTTCAACAATTCTCTTACTAATACTAGTCTTGTAGATATTACTACTAAAGGGCCTTTTTTTCACCTGGGATAGTCACAATAAAAAAATTTAAGTACTTTCACAAAATCTGTAGAGCTTTTTGCAATCTAAACTTTTTGAGTAATTTTCCCTCTGCATGGAGAGAGATTGTATCTAATTTGGTTAGTATCATCGCATCTTGGCCTTACATCTAAGTACCATCAAAAATAGATGCTCACCTTTCAAATTCATCAATGTCTGGGCTAATCAACCAAATTTTTTGACGGTGGTCAAGCATGCATCGAAAGGTTAATCTCCAGTTGGTGCTCCTATGTTTAGAATTTATAGAAAGCTTATTTTTTTCAAGGATGTTCTTCTAAAGTGGGACAAGAATCTTGGTGACAATTTTACTTCCAAAGCCAAAGAAATTGACCTAAAAGTATCTGTATACAAATGGAAATTTATACTCACCACAATTATGAAGTTCTTCAATTAGCTCTTATTGATTTGAGAAATACGGCTAACAAATCTATAGTGGAAAAGGAAATGTTTCTTAGATAGAAATACAGGGCCTTGTGTCTCTAGGAAGGTGACAATAAATCTAAATTTTTCTATGTATCTCTTAGAACGAGAAAGATTTACAGTAACATTCATATTCTAAATTATGGTGATAGAATTCTAAATGAATCTCAAGATATTATTCATCGTGTAGCTGGATATTATAGTGTAGTCTCTAACTCTACTTCTTTTGAGTTGGTCCACTGAGATAATTTTTGGGCTATTTGTTCTATCTCTGCTTCCCAACTTGACAATCTTAGGAAAAGGGCAATAAAGTAGGATGTTGATTTTGTTCTTAGGAATATTAATGTTGATAAGGCCCCTGGGTGAGATGGGTTCAACGCCATGTTCTTTATATCATGTTTTTCTATTGTTGGTGAAGAGATAACCAAGGATATTCTCAATCTTTTTTATTTTGGGAAGTTATTTAGAGAGTGTAACAAGTCTTTTATCACTCTTATCCCTAAAATTCCTGGGGATTCTACACTCAAATATTTTTGACCCAATTCTTTATGTATTGTTATATTTGAGATTGTTACTAAGATTGTTGCTAATATGCTTCGTGATGTTCTACCTGATTTAATTGATAAAAACCAGGTGGCTTTCATAAAAGGTAGAATCGTTGGAGATTGTACTCTATTAGCTAATGAACTTTTGAGTTCTTGATGACATTGTTCCTAGTAGAAAGTGTGTGAAAGAGGATTTTTCTAAGGTTCACAACACAATGAGAAGAGATTATATTATGTTTAAGATGAAAAAATAGGATTTCTTGATTGTTGGTCAAATTGGATTCAAGTGTGCTTTAGCATAACTTCTTTTTGAATTTTAGTAAAGTGTTCTCCGTCCCCATCCTTTGAGGCTTCAAATGGAGTGAGGCAAGGGGGGCCTTTGGCCCCTTACTTATTTGTGATCCTTATACAAGGCTTCACTACAATGATTGATTCTTATATGAAGGGTGGTTGCTTGAATCCTATGCAAGCTTCTAATAATTTTGGTGTCTCACATATCATTTTCACATATGACTCTCATATTTTCCAAGATGATGGATCAAATGCTCAAGCCATTGCCAGCATTCTTCGTTCTTTGGGTCTGGTATCGGGTCTCAAAATGAATAATTCCAAAAGTATTTTGTTTTCTAGAAAGAGTGTTAAGGATAGGGGCCTTTCCATCTATAAATTTTGGAGATTGATATTGCTTCCCTTCTCCTTAGATATATCAGCCTTCCCCTATTTATGAGAAGACTTACAAAGATAATGTTTTTCCTATTCTTGAAGAGATCAAAAATGACTAAACTCTTAGAAAGATAAATTGCTAGAGTAGAGCTTGTAATCTCTACCTTTAACTCATATCATGTTTTTTGGTCATCTTTTTTTCCTCTCCCTGAAGTTTTTACTCTAGATATCAAAAAAGTAATGAGGAACTTCATTTGGAATGGCATTGATTTGTAGAAGCATGTTCACATTGTGTTGTGGGATACCATTGGATGAGGTTTAGGTATGTGATTTGTTGAAGACTGGTCCAAATCTGGTGTCCTAAAAAATATTTATTATATAGATAATGGCAAGGAATGACTTTGGGTCAAGTGGTTACATGAGAGGTATATCCGCCAAGAGTCTATTTGGTCAGTTGGAAGTAAACCCAACTCTTCTTGGTCATGGAAAAACTCCTCAAATGTATAGATTGGCTTAAACCTCATGTTGTTTTCTGTATAAGAGATGGCTACGAGTTCCTTCCTTAGAAAGACCCTTGGTTACCATAGAAGAAATCTCTACTTGATTTTTGTGATAGCAAATGATCTTGAGGCTGGAATAAGGTCCAAACTGCAAAGTTAGATGTTGTTTAATTAATGGTTCTTGGAAATTTCCTAAAGTTAGGGGTTGCAAAGTCATCCAAGATTTTTTTGATAGTTTACCTGCTCCTAGTGGTGCTCATGATCAGTTAAATTTTAGTGGTCAAACTATTTTGCGCTTGAAGGATGGATGGGAGATTGATAGAAAGAAAGGTTCATTACTTAACTGGTCAAATGGACCTAAAAAGGAACATGCCAAGAAGATGTTTCTGTCTAATATGGAATTTTTTTTGGATAGATTTCCCATGATTGATCTCTTGAAAAGGATTGGGTTTTCCTTGGCATCGAGATGTATTCTCTACAGGACTAAAGAAGAAGATTCTATCCACCATTTTTCTATTTCTCATTCACTTCTAAAATTTGGGATTGCTTTCTTGCTAAATATGGTACCAAACCTTTTAATATTCAAGACTTGCTCAAAGTAAATTGTGAGAGGAAGTCTATAGCCATGTTCACCACATACAACATATGGTGGGAAAGAAATTATAGAATCTTCAATTGTTCTGAGAAGAAACCTAAAAGCATTTGGCATGCTTGTCGTATCGATACTGAAAGCATGCATAGATAGTCATTTGGATAGTTGTATAAGATCTTTTCCCCTTTTCTATCCCTACCTTTTTCTTTTCCATGCCTTAGAGCAGTGTTTTTCCACACATTGTATGTATCCTGTTACAAAGGCAATGATACATAGGCATGTTGCGTTCATAAAAAAAAAAATTGATCTTGAGAGGGAGTTTTCCATTCATTCGAGTTGTATATGAACCCCATGTTAGTTAGTTTATAATTTTAGGGTTAATGTCAACATCGGAATGGCTTAGATGATAAAGAAGTAATAAAGTATAATATATAACAATCTAGTGTCTATGTACTCTCACTTTCTTGAAGTGTCAAGATGGGTTGTTGATTTTATGTGATGTGTTGTATTTCCCTCTTGTATATCAAATACTGTATTATATTAGATTGTAAATCATGTTGTATCTCTTAAGTGTAGATGATATAATGTATTTAGATCTTCTTGTGATTAATGAGGCTTACTTTTAGATAAGTTTTTTAGTTCAAAAATGATTTATTGTTATTATTAGTTCTTCATTGTTTAATCATTGATATTGCATAATGGCTTGATATTTGTATATATTCCATGATTGTGTGAGTTCTACCTTCAACAGTGTGTGATATGTTTCTAATCCATCTAGTGGGACACTTTAGCAAGTTTAAGATGTTGAATAATATTGATCCACATAAATCATAATAGTATATGTTGGTTTAAGTGTTCAGTTGCATGTTCTAAATACAAGGTGGGAAATGCTTGTGTTTTCTACAAATTTGCTCATGATTTTTTTGTATTCTAGTCTAGCTTGGGTTACCTTGAGAATTTATCCTAATGGTTTGTTCAATTAGAAGGTTGATCCTCACACTTATCCTCCGAGTTGGATGATCTAGTTGGTACCTTAAGACAATGGAATGTTTATCGACATTCATCATTGGTAGGCTTTTAAGGAAGTCTGGGAGAGGATAAAACCTGACTCACATCATGACTTAATGGGTGGTCTTATCAACGAATAATGTCTCTTTTATGTCAAAGTCGAGGAATAAGGTGCTTCTTCTTATTGATTGAGTTAAGACTTGTCACATACAGATATGTTTAAGATGTGAATGTTGTGTAGAGACATATGAATAGACCTTGGATCACCTAAATATGGGAGGATAAGTGACACACATGGCTTGGAATAAAGCTCAAGCATTGTAGATTTTCTAGCATTCGAATAGTATGGTAGCGTGCAACTAAATTTGAACTATTATTGGGCCATGGTGGAGAGGGATGGATGGGAGGAACTTGTGAAAGGGGTCCTGTTAATAATCATTTTTGGTGCATATGGGTCAATAGATGTGCATGTAGGTTTGAAGAGAAGAATATGGAGGTTATGAGTCTATGGTGGTCGCTTCACGTATATTTGAGATGGGATCTAGAGATAAAACTATGAAAAATGTGGGTGGTGATAATATTTTAATAGAGAGGTGGAAGACTAATAACTTAAACCCATCTATGATATATAGAATCTTTCTCCTCTAGGAGGTTAGATGGTCAATATCATATATAGGCTCATTGAAACTCAATATAGGTGAGACTGTATAGCGTATAGAGATGCAGTAAGGGATGGGTGTATAGGCGCGACTATCAAATTTATATCCTTGGAAGTTGTAGAGTGAGAATAGTCTGGATATTTTTTTTGAATTTGGATAAGTGACAAGACCATTTAGGTTTTCTTTGAAGTTTTAGATTAGAGGCATGTTTAGGGTGCCTCCACATTATATCATGGTATTTTTGGCATTCTAGTCACCTATTTTCTTGGAGGTTTTGGTACAACTAGTGATTTGGGTACCGGTTGTATCAAAATCTCAAAGAATATAGGTGACCAGAGTGCCAAAAGTGCTAGGATATAATGGGGAGGCACCCTAAACTAGCCTCTGAACCAAAAGATACACATCATGACTATCTAGTAGCATAGTCTTGTTAACTGCACCGGGTCCGCCTATTCATTCTTCATGTTAGTCCTCAAGGATTTGGTCCAGCGAATATGAGCTGTGACGTACATTTGTATCCCTAAGATTAATCATTTGTGTAGTCTACGTCTCTTGGATGATTGCTCCGATACATGTATTAGTTGTTTATGGAGACATGACATCATATAAGATTTTGATATCTGTAAATAATTGATTTGAAAGTCTACATTATTTTTAAACATCCAATTGTGCCTTTCTTTCCAGATACCTACTTAATTAAAGGGTTACCCCAACTCAATTAAGAGAAATGAAAGAACCATATTATATGTATACCATAGATATCAATTTGAAATCCTCTAGTAAAAGTGGATATTTCGCATACTATCCTTAAGACATTATCTTTCTTCTATACATTTGTCCGACTGTAACCAGGAGTCGACTGGCGACGAAATAATAAAGCGAAACGCAAAACAAGGAGACAATTGCAAAGCATCAAAATGTCTCTTATCATCGAACTGGAGCTCTGCGTATATAAGACAATTGCACACATGGCCATCCAAAACATGTCAAACTTTTAGTACCTGCAATTCAATGGACAGCGGCCGTTTGCAAAGGTCCTCCAATAGATATAATAAACTATTAGCAGGAAGCAAGGCTTGTGAAACGTCGCTACCACAATATAGGCGTTTAACCTACAACTATTGCCGAAATTGAGGTCAAACCACAAGTCAATAGACAAACCATGACTGTCCAGGTTGCGAACACGGTCATATATATGCAGCGTCCGGCTGCAGGCTGCAATATAATTTTTGGAGTATACTTCTGAACCGTCTAGTATTTATCTTTTGCAAGAAGAGACCATATGTCTTGTGAGGCCTAAGAAAAAGAATGTCGATTTTTCCTATGTATAATTTCCGATTTTCAAGGTTTGGCACTGAAATGCCTTTTCAGCATGAATAAAAGCTTATATGGATTCTTCCGACATTTATGAACAGACCGAGTTTTTGGTGTGGAGAAAAATATTCAGGGTTACAGGAAGCCATTGGAAGGCTGGCCGCCATACAAGTTACAGCAAAAATGGAAATCGCAATCAGACAAATGTGCAGCAGCTGCAGCTAAAGATTACTCAGCTTATAACAGCCGATTAAAGGATCTGATCTACAACGGTCGTTGACTGGACGAAGACTGAATAGCCGATTGTCAAAGTGAGGCGTGAAGCTTTAAGGTTGGTGACGAGCCCCAATTAAGATAGTCCAAAACTGGAGGGACCTGTCACAGGATCAGTTCTAAATTTGGTTATCTCCTAGACGTCATTTTTCTAGTCTACCACAACTGGCTATGGGCTGATGCTCACCCTACCGCCAGCAGGTTGGAATTATGGTCATCACCATGATACTATTAATACTAGAAGAACATATTACAATGAAATAGAAGGTAAATGGACAACAAGTTGTGTGATCATCCATCCTTACAGGCAATCCCCAAGTCCTACCCTCGGTGCCCAAAATCAATCGACCTTGCATAACTCACTCTCCATTCATTCCCAATATCTAGGCAACTACATGATTGTCTTCCCAGAGTAAACACGGAGTGGGATCAGCTTTATCAGCTTGGAAGCTCGGTTGATCATCTAGACTTATCCTTCTCTTTCCCCGTTACTTTTTTACTTGAGTGTTGACTCAGTAACCGCAAGTTGAAGCCCAATATTGCTACCTCAGAATTCATTCGATGGTTGATGGGATACCATTTCTGGCCCATATATAATCTCCATTTTTATTAATCATGCATCGTTCACCCTCGACTCATTGATTCTTGCTGCACAACTGCCCTTATTCCACTGAGGATTCGTACCCTTTTTTAGGACGTCAACTTTATGGTTGTTACAGTAAATCAATCTGGAAATGAACTCAATCCAAAGTTAAATACAGACACTATCGGTTTGCTGCCATCTAATTTTTGTTTATGTGGTTGTTTAATATTTTATGTACTGGATATGTGTACTTTTTATTTATTGTTCTTGTTAAAATATTACATGTAAATAATATGATTATTGTATTTTTATTTAGAAAATTCTATCACCGACCAATATATATATATATATATATATATATATATATATATATATATATATATATATATACACACATATACATATATATATATATATATATATATTGTGTGTGTGGACACTAATATGTAGTATAGAACTTATATTCAAATATTAACTAACAATCTAGATAACAGTATGTAACATTAGAAATATTTATATCAATGATGTTTCGTACTTCATATGTATATATTGTAGATCATATTTGCAAGATAAATATTGTTCAATTTATATGTACTTCAAAGTTTATAATTATGTGAAAAAATGTGTTTTTAGTTATTTCCTTTGTTTGAATATGCACTTCTCATCGACCATGATAGAGGTGCATTATTTTTCTTTGTATCATGCATCTTCATATTACTCCTCTTCGTATTATTCTATTGTATAAGGGGCTCTTCGAATTACCTCATTAATATGCATCTTCATATACTGACATATTGACCTCATAGAAATACAAATATTATTCATAACATGGTATCATGAATTGACATTACGGTTGTTTTTTGATCAATTCACTGTCTTGTCGACTCTTTTGCACACCCACCACTCCCTTGATTGATATTATTCTCAATCGATCATTTATTTGATTGATTGGGTTGATCTCTTCCTACCCATGCGTGTCGATACTCGCTCTCCTTCCTCAATGAATCATCTTGCCTTTGTGTAACCTTCCCGCCGGTTGATTTCTTCTTCGTGGGTAGCGTGAGTTAGGCTTGTCCTGTCTGTGGCCTCCATCGACCCTTATCAGATTGTTGCCACCTCATTTCGGTGGCTATCTCCATCATGTGTTTCATTGCATGTTAATGTCTGGATCAAGCCCTTTCTCTACTTGGTGGAATCCTCTGCTAGCTATCTACTTGTCCATTGTCATCCACATGTGTCACTTCATTTAGGATCTTCTCGAGTAGTGTGTTCATTCATCATTATTAGGTAATCTTTGATGCTCTCAATCATTGAGATTGGGTTCAACATATGTGCCTCCTCATGTGTGGTCAACATCTTTGGGAGTTTCTTATTGGTGAGATTCCTAATCCGCCTTGTCATGCTCGCCTTGTTCTGTACCAGCTTGCACTAGAGGCCACTGATGCTAACAAGAAGAAGTTGTCGGATGATTTTTTTGATGCTAAGGAGTCCTTTTAGTTATAGTACAAAGACTACAAGTTCTAAGTTGATGAGGATGATCATGCATCAGCTATACGGACTGAGAGCATGGAGCCACCTTTTCTACTAATATTCTTAGGTTGGCTTCAGCTCACCTGCGTGGATGCATCTTCTCGCCCTCCATGAGATTGTTGGTGATTTGTTGTATTTTGTAGTTGTGTGTCAAGAGTAGGTGCACACTATAGTAGGGTGATCTCACAGTTGACGAGTTCTACTCAATTGTCTAAGGTATGGACGTCATCTTGACTCTTTAGGATAGGAGGTTTCTGGTGCTTGTCAGTGTTGTCAGTGTCGATGTTTAGGCTTTAAGATTTGTCGCATACATGATTGTTGACATGTCTTCGGGCTGATTTTGAGCAAACTCATGCTCAATTGCTTACTCGCCGCCCTCGTGTGTCGTTTCTGGAGGCCCTTTTTGTTGTTTATACTGAGGAAATTCAGATTCATGGTCTAGGTTTGCTACCGCATACCTCTTCATTTTGGTTGTTCATCCTTCAACTTCTACACTCTCGACACCTCCTTCTGCTTCTCCATCAGTGATGCCTTCTTTCATTCTGGCTTCTAAGGGTGGACAAGGTTGAGGCCCTCATTGCAGATACTATGACAAGGATGGGCATGTGTGTGGGAACTATTAGAAGAGTATGAAATACATTATTCATCATCACTCTTTGAAGGTGGCGTTGGAGTCTCTTCTTCTCTGATCTCTCTCTCTCTCATAAGGGCTTAGGAGGGTTGGATATCAACATGAGATTCTCATGCTACTATGTCGCTTTGTTGTTTTTATATCGTCGAGTTCTACTGGTTTTATTGCTTGGTCTTCCGGTGATGCACCACCACCTCCCTCTTGTCCACCTTTAGGTATATCACTATGGATCCTCGACTTTGGTGCTTATTTTTATATAATACATGATTCCACCAGCCTTATGTTTCTTGATTCCCTAGTTGCTCCTATGATTGTTTAAACTGTAGATGGCACCTCCCTTTCTGTCACGAGACTTGAAACTCTATCCAATCCACTTTTCTTGTTCATGTAGTTTCTTATATCCTCAAACTTACCATACAGCTCATATCCTCTTGTAAGATCATAATGGTTGGCATGTTATCGTAGAGTCCAACTCTTATTGTGTTCTGGATTGCCACATGGGTACTCTGGTTGATGATGGCTCAGATGATCCTCAGATAATCTAAATCTGATAAGGACACTGGTACGGACTGCAAAGCCATGTGTTTCGTATTCACAATGCATTGGGAGCTTGAGTGGCTTCACCTTCCTTCCATTACACCTTCTGGTCTCTCTGCCACCACCACTGCCTCCACATTAGTAGCGCTTTCCATCTTTTTCTCAGTGGCATCACCTTTTGGGTCATTTGCGTGGGTCATATTTGTCATTTTTAGTTCATCATGGTCTATTAGGTTTTGTGTCTGGTTATGTGTCTTTAGATTGTATGGGTTGTAAGCTTCGCAAGCAGCTCCAGTTTCCATGTCCTACTAGTGAATCGATGTCATAGCATCTATTTAATATTTGTTCATTTTGATGTATGGGGTTTGCATCCTTTCATTACAAAAGGGGGGCATCACTACTATATACTTTTTATAGATGATCATTCTCATCACACATAGATATATTTATGTCTTCTCATAGTAAGCTTTTATCCATCTATAATAAGTTTATGACCATGATCCCACTCATTTTGATTGTCCTATTCATGTTTTCCGTGATTATTCTACTGAAGAGTATTTGTTGGGTGGTGCTTTTCTTGTTGAGCAAAGCACTCTTTCTCAATTTTTTTGTCTGGGTGCCCATGCTCAGAATGGTGTGGTTGAGTGCAAGAACTGTCATCTTCTTGAGACTGTTGGTGTTTTTATGCTTTCTTCTTTTGTTCCACCTCATTTTTAGGTTGAGGCTATTTCTATGGTCACATATTTCATCAATTTGCAGCATTCCACTACTCTTTAGGTGGGATCCCAGTCGAGCATCTTTCTGGTACCCCTTCTAATTATATAACCATTTGCCTCTTTGGGCATGTGTGATGTGTCTTATTGGCACCTCGTGAGCACACCAAGCTTACAGTTCAGTCTATTGTGTGTTTTTCTAGGTTATAGTTTTGAGTATAAGGGATATCATTTTTGGGATCCTGTCTATTGATGGATACACATTTCCTGGGATGTGACTTTTGATGAGTTTCATCCTTTATACTCTAGCTCTTCTTTTAGTTCTACTCCATCTTCTCTTGTCGAGCCACTATCTTTCCTAATTTTTCCTAGTACACCTAATTCCACTATACACCTCCCACCACCGCCTCCACCTCCCGCAATGCAAACACGTCAGTCACCACATCCACCCCTCACATCGCATCCACCACCATTGGCTTCTCTAACACCACCTTCACCGCCTCTAGCACCATAGACACCACATGACTCTCCAGAGCCACTTTGTGGTGAGTCATCTTCTTTGGTTCCTCCTTGATATGATCTTCGTCATTGCATGTCCCTTCAGCCTCCTACTGGTCATGCCCTTGTTGTTTCCTCTCTTGTAGAACCCACTCTAACTATGAGTCCATCATTCATCGAGAGTGGAAGCATGCAATGGCAAAGTAGATCGCCGCCCTTGAGCGTACTGGCACTTGGGACATTGTGACTCTTCTTGTGGGTGTTCATCCTATCACGTGTAAGTGGGGATATAAGGTTAAGACTCATTCTGATGGTACTCTTGAGCGCTACAAAACTCCTCTTGTGGCTTGTGGTATTTAGCATAAGTATGGTCACAATTACGAGGAGACTTTTGCTCATGTGGATCACATGACTACTCTTTGGACACTTATTGTTGTGGTCTCTATTTGAGAGTGGTCTATCTCTCAATTTGATGTTAAGAATGTCTTTCTTAATGGTGTGATGAGTGAAGAGGTTTACATTTGGCCACCATTGGGGTATGTTGTTCATGAGGGTAAAGCTTGTCGTCACCGGCTCTCTTTTAATGGCCTTAAACAAGACTCTCATTCCTGGCTTGAGCACTTCTTGACTACTATTATTATAGCTGATTTTTGTACTAGTGCTTATGATTTTGCTCTTTTTTTCATTGTGCGTCTCGTGGTCAAATGCTTCTTTTTCTTTATGTTTATGATATGATCATTATTAGTGATGATTCTCAGTATATTGCTTTATTGAAGGAGGGGCTTAGTGAGCAGTTTCTTATGTCATTTCTTCCCATGCTCTAGTTCTTTTCAGCTCCAAGTCTACTCTGATGCGACTTGGGGCAGTGCTCCCTCTAATCATCGATCTCTTTCTACCTCTTGTGTTTTTTTGGGTGGTTATCTCATTGCTTGGAAGACTAAGAAGAAAACATCAATTTCTCATTCGAGTGCACAAGTTGAGTAGTGAGCTATAGCTTTATTGACAGCAGCGGTCACTTGGCTAGGTGGTTACTAGAGGATTTTGGAGTTTCTGTTCAGTGTCAACTCCTCTTTTATCCAATAGTAGAAGTGTTATTAGCATTATTGGAGACATGGTGAAGCATGAGCTCACCAAGCATATCGGTGTTGACGCTTCATGCATGTGTTCATAGATGCAAGATCAGGTTATTGCTCTTCAGTATGTGCCTTTAGAGCTTAAGTTGGTTGATTTCTTTACCAAGGCACAATCTCAATCTCAACATAACTTATATCTCTCCAAACTCAGTGGTATAGATTCACCATGAGTTTGAAGGGATTGTTAAAGTTGTATCATGCCTCTTCGTATATGCCTCTTTGTATTATGTTTTTTTGTATTACCACGTTGAAGGGGCTCTTTGTATTATCCCCTTGTTTATTATGTCTCTTCGTATTAACCCATTGTATAAAGAATTTCATGCATACATGTCGCCACATGTATATGTATAAATATTGACCTATTGGTCTCGTAGCAATATAAGTTCTATTCATAATAGACCCAAACCTCTCATCGGCATTATTTGAGTGTGTACCATATCGGCATTATTTGAGTGTGTACCATAAACTTTATAAATCTCTCAACATAATTTATATCTTGTTGCACTGCATTGGTACTAGGGTGCAATGATACATGCGAGACGCTAAAAACATCCCCTTAATATGAGTTTGTGGGCAAATAATTTAATTCCTTCTTACCGACGCTTGGATCTAGCGAAGCATGAGCAAGAATTCTCCCTTTGAATGGAGTTAGGTAAGAAAACCATCGAAGGAAATCAACATAGCACTGTCGTTGAATAGGTTTCCTCTTTGGGTATTGAGTATAGACGGTACTATCATACGACTTGCATGAAAATATGTACACATTCAACACCTAGGATCTTGGTCCCATGTACATAGTCACAAAATTCATCATTTTGTTATTAGTACGTATCACATGCAAATTTTGATTTTGCAAGGAATACGGAGATAATATAAGATTTGATAGTTGGGAATTTATTATAGCAAAACTATATGCAAATCATCATGTGTGCGCACACACTCACGTAAAGTGTACAAATACATGTTCTATCCAAGTTTTTTGGATATAACACGTGTGCACCCACACAATCTCATTTTCTGCCAACAAGACACATGTCCATGGGTGTGCGTACATACACACGCATCTTTGTCAGCAAATTTCTTCCAAACAATACACACACACCCCTAAGCAAGTATTTTTTTGTCCGGATGTTTTCCTTAAGAAAAAACATATGCACATGCACACATACGTAAAAATGTGTTTGTATGAGAACTTCTTTGAACCATTGATTGTACTTAATCATCATCGTCATCATCTGCGCCCCGCTCCTAGCCATATTGGAGTCGTATACATAGATCCTTTTTTTTTCATTTAGTGACATTATGGGTCATACTCATCGAGTTGTATAGATGTTAAGTCCCCCATAACAAACTCTTATCAAATAAATAAGAACATAATTTTTTCATTAAAATATGTTCAAATTAAGAACATTGCTTTGAATTGGTGCATTATCTGTTCATGCTGTTCATGCTGTAACTCAAGCGAGCCCGCATAACTTATTATCAATATTTGTCAACCCATTTTGTTTCTTATATAGTCATTTCTCCAGCAACATTTTGTTCGCTTCTCTCACATTTGGCTTAGCATGCGCATTTAGGCCACATTCCCTTGTTGACACTCTGTTTCTTCATTATCCAATATTTAATAGTTGGTCACATAGCATTTTTTTAAGCCTTGTTATGTGTTATTTTTTCATGTTGTACACCATTACAGCTATGTTATTGTAATCTTATGAATAACATTATATTCAACAACACCAATCACTTCAACGTCACCAATCATTTCAGGAATAGATATCAAGTTATGAAGATTGTCACATTTTGTATACATCCACCCCCCCCCCCCAACTTAGCACCACTCTTCAAAATATGAACATGCTTTGCCAAACCATCCCAATTTCCAACGTAATTCTGAATGTCTAGTTTTCAACCAAACCTTGAATCCCAAATTTGTGACCATACTTATCCAAATTTGATAGGAATCTATTTTCCTTGCGCCATGCAGTGAGGGACAAAGGAGAGTTAGTACACATCTGGGGGGCATGTATCGGGAGAAACGTGTTTGAGTTTTCTACTTTCTAGTTTGTAGGGTGGAAATCCATTGTAAGTCAGCAGAGAACAAAAATCCAAGTCTACCTGCACTAGATGACACTATAAAAATGTCTTTGAGTAGACAATTCATGCAGAGCATATTCAATCTGCATTACATGGCATTATACCACAAAGATTAGGATAATTAAAGGCCTAACTTTGAATTACTGAATCTAAGGTGTTGGGTGTCACTATATTAAAGATCAAAACTGAAGAAGAAAAACCTGTTTACCAAGAACTAGAAAGACAGTTGCTTTTTATGTATTGAAGGCAGTCAAGCACAATAAGAAAAGACGAGGCCTTTGACATTAATAGGTTCTGAAACCATCCCAATGTTCTAAGCTTTATAACACTGCCTTCGTCAGCAACTTTACAGTGAACATAAGCTTAGCATATATTACACGAAAACTAGTGAAAAAATAGTCCAGAAGCATCCAAAAACAAATAACATGGTGGAAGTTCCAGCCTCCGATTCAACCAAAAAATAGCCTAGCTGAAGGAATGTGATATGTGAATAAATCATTGGATGGACTAAAGAATTACAAGTCATTTACGAGTTTATATAGTTTTTAAATAACCAGGAGTTAAGAACAAAGAACAAAGCAGAAATACAAATCATTTTCAGAAACAAGTACAACATTTACTTGCATGACAACTTCTTTTGTGAAAGAACTGAATCTTCGCTTATTTGAGACTTTTTTTCGGATAATTCATACCTACCGAAATTAATCATACAGAGAAACAGCAGATTAAACATGGACGACCAGAGGGGCATGCTCGGGAGTTGAAGGGTACCAACTGTGGCCCCAAGGACTAAACAGGTTCATTGGTCGTTGGCAGGAGATTGGGTTAGAACAAAAATAAAAGAAAGTTATTCAGCTTTTCTTACGTAAAATTAATGTGATACCGTATAATTGACTGTGATGCAGGAAGATTTTGGGAAAATCATTATCAGAATGTAGATATCAACATTGCCAAAACAAACGTCCAACCACACAACACAAGTGAATAGACAAGCCACAATAATCCAGAGTAATACCCTAGTCATGCAGCAATTCGGCTGCAGACTGCATAATGATTTCAGAGTATAGCCTAATCAGACTTCTGAACTGCAGGTTATCTTATTGTTTGCATCTGCCAATGGTTGCAGATTATACTATCAAGTAATTTTGTCCCCAAAAGTAGCAAGAAGAGTCCGGTTGTGAGGTGAAAAGGAGATGACACTGTCAAACAATTGCATCCAAGTTGCAAACTTGTTGGTTTGTAACAAGAAAGTTATAAGGTGAAAAAAAGGATTTATTATGTCTCCCTATGTATAATAAATAATCATTTTTGAGGTTAGGAATTCAATAGCCGTTCCAAAAACTGTGATTAGATGCTTCTTAAAAACAGAATTTAGGGCTCGTAGGAAGCCATGGAAAGTTGTTTCTAGATCTTTCTATAACAGCTAAGTTGGACGTCATTGCCTAAAAATAGCAAAAGTATTTTAACCAGTGTTTTAAAAAGCGGTATACTTTATGCGTGCGGAGAGGTCACGTTATAGAGTATATGCGGTATGCGGGAGTATATTCGGTTTTAGATTTTTTTAATAATTAATTAATTTATATAAGTTAATCGCACAATTGCATAATCAATTTGTACAATTACATATTTGGACCCTAAAATTTGAGATAGATTCAAATATAAAGTTTGAATGAAAAGTGAAACACCATTTAGAATACATTGTAGAATCATTTAAGCATAAACTCCAATGAAGCACGCACAAAATTGTTTAACACAAGTACATTACAATGAAGACTGACTAATTATACAAAAAGATGCCTACATGTCCTAGAGCTTCAAAACAACAAACACTAAATAAGCATGTGACTCATGTACAAAACATACAATAGAATAGTACATCAACAGAATGCTATCAACAAAAATTTAATCTAGGTTGGACTGAGATAACAAATGTCCATCTAAAAATCGCCGACTAATCGGCCTTATATACGGCTAAGTATATGTGGGCCGCTTATGCGGCCCATGCGGCCTTTTTTTTTAAACACTAGTTTTAACCTTAAAATGGCTGGGAACTACACCTTGAGCCGACAACAGGCGTGGGACTTGATTACCAAAATTAAATACTGAATAATTGGCATGCAGAATAATATCGAGTTTTAAGTTGGCACCTTCATGTCAAGACAGTTATCAAGAGGGCCTTTAAGTCACAAAGCAACTTGCACTTAAGATATTTATGTCCACAATACTCCCGGCAAGCCGGATATAGATGTGGTGGACGCTTGCATGAGCTACATTCCTGCTGATCTTCTCAGTATATCCTCATCCAGCGTCTGGGGGCAACCCACTATTGTTCTTGCCTATTCAGCTTTCTTACAGATCAGCGTTCTTAGAATAAGATACTGCTTACTGTCAGCAACTTTCATGAAACATAATACGCGGATTAGCATGATTCTGTAACAGAACAGGTTTGAAAATTACAAGTTGCAGATAGTCTTATAGCTTCAGAAACATGAAGAATGTAGAGTGCAGAATCCAACCTCCAACTAATCATCATCACCTAAGCCTGTATCTTAATCATGTCAGAACAGATTAATGTGTTTTTTTTTTCATTCAGCACTCTTTTGGATCATATTCTTAATGAGATGCCAGCTCTCAGCAAGTAAATTTTGGTCCGATTCTTTTTAAGATTTTCTGGGTTAATAATATTAACCAAATCTTGATGCATATACCAGTCTTCATTGCACATGTCCAAACTATCTTAACGCAGCCGTTTCTTAGTTCTAATTTTTGTCATTCTGTCGCATTCACCTCATCTGTTTTGACAGTCCAACATTCACTACCATGCCCACACGGTTGGTTCACACACACACTCGTCCTGAATTCCAAATTTATCGAACTCGTCAAACGAGTCACTGATTCCAAAATTGTAAATTACTCAGAAGAAAATAGAAAACACGAACTGCAAACCCAGCAGAAACTGTACGGATCCTCTGAACTGCAAACCCAGCAGAAACTGTATGGATCCTACTTAATTACTGCAAATAAATAATTATATATCAGGAAGGGTAGGCGATTGACATAACCATAAAGAGTCATTTATATAAAAAAACTGATCATCATATCCATATTTTGCCTAGACTAGTAGCTGGCAGTTGGTGCACAGAACCAAAGTGTTATAGTTACAGCATTCCAACTTAAAACACCACTGGTGCAACCCATGGTAGACTGTTTTACATCTGCACAGGATTCATGTTTTAACACCAGATGTTGTGTAACTAAATCAGTGTTTTAAAAAACGGTATGCGTTATGTGTGCGGAGAGGACACCTTGTAGAGTATATGCGGTATGCGGGAGTATATGCGTAAGTATATGCGGTTTTGGATTTTTCAAATAATTTAATTATTCTATATCAATTAATCACACAATTGCATATTTAATCAGTACAACTACATATTTGGACCCTAAATTTTGAGATAGATTAAATATAAAGTTTAAATGAAAAGTGAAGCACCATTTAGAATGCATTATAGAGTTATTTAAGCATAAACTTCAATGAAACATGCACGAAATGGTTTAACACATGTACATAACAAAGAAGACTAACCAAATCATACAAAAAGATGCGTACATGTCCTAAAGGCCTAAAACTACAAACACTAAATGAGCATGTAAACTCATGCACAAAGCATCAACAAAATAGTACATTAAGAAAATGTTATTAATAAAATTATAATCTAGTTTGGACTAAGATAACAAATGTCTATCTAAAAATCGCCGACTAATCGGCCTTATAAGCGGCTAAGTATATGCGGCCCGTGCGGCCTTCTTTTGAAAATAGAGGCTGCATGCGGAGCCACATGAAGTTTGCACCTGGAGTATGGATCTAGTAAGGTTTTACGGATAAGGATAATCATGTACAGTAGTCCCAACAGAATCCGCAATCAATGAGGGACAAGGAACTAAGAGAAATGCAATATTTTGTATGGATGAACAGATGAAATAAATGCATTATTTGAAACAATCGTATGAAAGAAACAAATGACCATCAAAAGAATCGAAAAGCAAATGAATTCCAACTTCCATACAGTTGTCTAGCGACCAGGAGCAGGCAGGGAAAACGAGAAGAGCACGACATTACAAGTTGGAAGAGCACGACATTACAAGTTGTCTTATATGGTTGAAGTAACGATACAACTCATACAAGTGAGCCACATGGCCCACATATGTTCATGAGCCTCCCTGTTCCAGAGGGTGGGGTGCGAGTGCAACCGACATTCTTTGGTATCATTTTAACCAGATGATGGTGTCTGTTCTGATACTCCGGTAATCTTCACCCTTTTTTGACCTCCCTCTATGACATGTACAGGTATATTTCTCGATAGACCAATTGAAGCCTGAATGCTGAATGCTCTGTCATACCCGTTGGAGCTTGTTGTAAAGTAAAACAAGGTTGTGTGATGTATTGATAAGAGAAACCCCGCTCCTATATATAGAAGGGGGAAGCGTAGACTCAGACAAAATCTAATAGGTCAAGACACACTTGGGCCCATATACAAATAGACTCAAATAACTTAATTAATTATATTAAACAGACTAGCTGATTGAAGTATTTGAAATGGCAAGATTGCTGAAGAACAAAAGGGATGAGGCTTATCAGTAGTACAGTTAAAATATGACAATGGAGAGCCAACCAGTCCCGAAAGGTATTTGGGAATGAATCAGATGAAAGTCATCCACTCATTCCTAGAATTTCGTCCTTTATCTGCTGTTGTGGTGGTCAGGGTGGCTTCAGGGAGCAGCATTGTAAACACAAAATGTTGTCACTAGAGATCAGCACCTTCAGAGGTGCAGTCTTTGTGAACAGATGGTATAGGAACTTTTAAGAATTTGTGCAGAACAGAACAGATAATGCAGGTAAAATCAAATGAAATTTTCAATATAAATATTACGCAGAAAATCAGTTTCGCATATAATAATTTAGAAGGAAAGAAACACAGTCATATCAAGATTTTCCTTGCAACTCTCAGCTGCACCCAGCATCATGTACCAGGTCCAAATGGCCAATGGTGTTATGGTTCGGTCAGCAGCTGGGTGTGAGTCTCAGGATGAGGGTGGGATATACATAAGCGTCACAAATAAAAAATGATACAAGAACTAGAGGTTATTATCAATGTAATCATTATAAATGAAACCAGTTGTCTTTGTAATAATTGTTCAGATTGATATAGGCCACAGGTGAAATTGCTCGTGTTTGTAGAACATTAACAACAATATAGGATAATATGTGCGAGAAGCATATATACAATAATCCAGTCTAGTTTATAAAAGTCTGTAACTCCTCATCATTATGTAAAATTCAACTGCAATCTTGGAAAATATTTCGGATGTTTCTGTGTACAGATAATCACTCACATGAGGCCTGAACTAATGCGTGTTCTACTATCGCAATCAAATGCAGTTTAATTGTTTTCTAGTAGATCAACAAAAGGTTAAAGATATAGCCTTGAAAGACGCAGAGCAAGAAATTCTAGTGGAGTACAGACTAAAGACTAACATAAATTACAGTAACACTTCCACAAAGAATTTTGGAAGTCATATGAATGAAGCAAAAGATTTTCTGGCAGCTGCGATATCTTCAATTGACATATCAAAGCCTAATAGATCTCATCATCTGGAATCTCTGGCGATATCTTCAATTGACATATCAAAGCCTAATAGATCTCATCATCTGGAATCTCTGGGGTTAAAAATTTTCTGGGGTCCTTGCTTATCTCTTCATAGCTCAATCTGGGCTTGACCTTATCAGGAACTGGCTCAAGAGGAATGATGGTGTCTTCATCAATTACACCATCTATAATCCCATATTCAACAGCCTCGATAGGGGACATGTAGCGGTCTCTATCGATATCTTTCTGAACTTGTTCAATTGTACGGCCAGTGAAACCAGAGAAGATTTTGATAATATTGTTCTTGTTATACATAATTTCCCTTGCCTGAATTTCCACATCGATGGCTTGACCGCTAGCACCACCAAGAGGTTGGTGAACCATTATTCGTGCATTAGGCATTGCAAAGCGTTTGCCTTTCGTGCCACCACCAAGAATAACAGCAGAGGTTGATGCAGCAATGCCAAGTGCAAGTGTTGAAACATCAGCCCTGACAAGTTGGACCACATCGTATATAGCCATAGTAGCACTGGTGAAATAAAAAAACAGCTTCCATCAGTAGAAAATAAACAACACGCCATAGTAACACTGGTGAAGAAGAAAACAGCTGCAATAAGTAGAAAATAGACAGCAAGCTGGAAGTGCAAAAGTACAAGAGAAAGCAGAAAAAATGGAGAAAGTGAACATAGCTGCAATGCTTGTGAAAAAAAAAACGGGAATGCAAGCATATTCACACTATGGAAAAAGAAAGAAAATCCATTGACTCAGCCACTTTCAGCGTCCATGTGGTTCTGGTTCCCAAACAGGGTTTCCCCTCAAACTTCCATCTACTTCAAGGACCTAGCCATATTAACGTACTTCCATTTATAATAATCCTTCATAACATGTTTACTACAGCCAACTGTAGTTTTGTGGATAAGGGTCAATGGAAAAAACGTTCACTGATTTGTAAGAGTCTACCTAACTTCTATGTCGATGAAAGCATAAGTTCAAACACTTATACAGCAAGCAGAAACGATAATGTCCAAGCCAGCCTCCTGACTCACGATCTGTGCTGGCGGAGGTCAAAAATTCGAACCTACTGCTCGATGGACATTTATGGATGTATAAAAGTAGTTTGGGGACAGGATACACAAAGATAAAGAAAAGAATCTACCTGGAAACCTCTACGATTAGGCGATAGAAACAAAAGTCTCTAGGATGCTTCACAAAGTATATGCAAAATACACAGCATTCGCAGACGCCGTTGATTACCTGAGTGAACCTCCGGGAGAATTGATAAACAGCCGTATATCTTTGGTAGGGTCCTGTGCGTCAAGGAGCAGAAGCTGACTGATAATGGCATCCGCCACGAAATCGTCGATCTGGTTGCCGAGGAATACGATCCTCTCCCTAAGGAGCATCCCCATCACGTCTGAATCTGCCCCTCTCATAGCCGTCGCGGGCGGGGCTGAAGCAAAAGGGGAGGAGGTGAAGGAGGAGAGTTCAAGTCTCAACCCCGAGTCTGGTACTGAGGTTGCGAAGGATTTGGGGCTGGAGGAGGACAAGACTGCGCGGGGGCGAATGTGTGGAACCAAAGAGAGGAGCGGGCGAAATCTACCACCCCGACTGGAGGTAGACGGAGAGGTTAGGAAACGAGGTGCGAGAGGAGACGAAACGGAAAGAGAGGCCATGTTAGAGACGAGAAGCGGAGGAAGGGCGAGGGAGAGCAGAGGTGGCAGTAGAGACGTAGCCGCTGAGAAGAGTTGAGGGATAATCCTGGGCTTCGGTTTCCGCTGCTCGGGCCTCGGGGTACTCAGGCGGAGGAAGGGGTTGAGATTAGCGGGTCGGATACGTTGGGATTGTTTAATATATTGGAGAAAAAAAATTCTTTTAAATTATAGAGTTTTTTCTTTTATATATTTAAGATATTAATATATATGATATTTAGTAGTTGAAAGAGATGAAGAGCTGATGGTAAGAATAAGATTTCTCATTTAATTTTGAATAAAATAAATTGATTTTCTAATTTTAAAATTTATATTGAGACTGAAGGCTAAAATAGAAATATGAAAAAAATTATAGTGTCAACCACATTTTGTCAAATTTTTCAACTTTTTTTATGAAACTATATTTTTTTAGTGTAGTTTGTTTTTGACACATTTATGTTTGACTTCATTGTATTTGTATCTATGTAAATAAGTGTAGGTAAGTTGTCTGCTTTTCGCCTATTTGATTTCCTACTTGGGTTGTCTCCTTTTACTGTTGTTAACTTTTGCGTCTTAGTTGTCTTCTTTTCTACATATTTGTTTTCCTCTACTAGTGAACGCACACTTGCACATGCACGTGCATTATTGAATTAGTTCAACTAATTATAGACACATGAAAACTTCCAAGGATGATTAATATTTACTTGCAATGAAATTCCACAATCATATTTGAAGTAAATACATATCATCTTGTTAATCAAATATACTTTTTAATAGAAGTGTATATTGTAAAATCTAATGAATAAATATATTTTTCTATAAGTGAATTTACTATGAAAATGAATTAGAGTATAGCTCATAACACATTGATATTATTTGCAACATTGTAATGATTTCCATGAAGTAAGTTAATGATCCATGTTATAACCTAGCCTATAATATGGAAGGATGAATAGAAATATTTTTCTATGCATATATGCTCTACTTAGGATGCGTTATATAAGAATAATATCTATATGTCGCTATGCAAACATTTATATGGGTAGAGGTTATTTTTATTTATGAGGTTGTGGTTGAAACAAAAAGTTTCAAAATTCAACAACTATAGTAAGGTGTCTAGAATTATTGGTTTTAGTTTTGAGATATACATAAAGACATTTATAAAAAACTGCAAGAGAGTGGCATAAAAAGAAATCTTGACAATATTGTTTGGACTTGTACATACTAACATATTCCTTATTGCTTGATATTCAACATTAATTGGTAAAAGTATTTATTTTTATCTTTCACCTATATGTTGCACGACTTCAAAAAAGATCTTTAAAATAAAATTCAAAGCTAATATATTAGGAGGTATTTTTTGTCAAAAGGAAACTTTCTTATTATAATGTTGTTTCATTAATTATAATAACAAAAAATAATTTTAGACAATGAGAGTGGTAGAGAGAGAAATGTTATGCAATAATGACTAAAAAAGCAAAGAGCATGACAACACGAATCATTGGGTGGTTTTGAGAAAGTGTAAATAAGAGTGAGCAAGTGAGACAAAAATGAATATTGACATTATTGTTTCAAAACATACATATCTTGGGAAATCATAAAATTAAACTTACTATCTATTGTTTCTAATTAAATAATATTATTTTTTAATTTTAAGAAAAAGCATAGGAAATAGAAAAGTTATTGTATTGTCAATTTTTTTATATTTTTTATGATAATGTGAAAATAGTTAAATATTTAGTAAAAGTATGACTTGTTATGTATCTTTGAATGAAAACCATATGCATCAAAATATTAAACCCAATATTTACCCACTATATGTCTAAAGAAGATACAAAACAATGATGCAATATACATAAATGCAGACATATTGAGAAAATGAGGGGCAATTCTTCGATAACCATTTATGGTTTTTTCCTACACTGGCATAGTAACTTGACAACTTTAATAAAAGCAATATTACATTCATAATTGTATCGGTTTTCATATACAAATGAACAATATGACACTTGAATCAATAGTGCAACCTCAATCATTTTAAGTAAAACGTGACTATATTTTGTAACGTAAGATATAGTATCATATCGAGGTAGACAACAAAACTTTCTCCATGATGTCTCATTTTTAATTGTGTTTGAAGTGCATAGTTTATAACACCAATGCTTCCATAAATGTATCCTAACAAAAAGTGGAATTACATTAATCATATGAACATGTATCAATAATGATGTAAGCACTTTATGGAGCAATTTTCAACCTACATGGTAAAATAGAAAAAATATATAAATAATAGGAAAAATCATATTAAACAAGATATATAGGAAACCAAAAGGAATATATTAATGTGTTGTATGAACTATGAATCTTAATATATTACTGTATCTTGATACTTTTGCCAAAATATCTACTTCATGCATATATTACTTATTGTGGATATTTATCGCTAATTGTCATGGAAGCAATGTGTTTTCATATTGTAACATTACATTTTTATATTAGGAAGTGATACGTAGGAGGAAGTCCCGGAGGAAAAATAATATTTCAAATGGATGTAGGAGAGAGAAGACGGTGGGGGAAATGAGAATTATGGTATCATAAAGTGTAACTTTTAATATTACCTCATGATGACTAATTACTTTCATTTCTTGAATGAAGAATAAATAGGGAATTAGAAATAACGTCGAGAAAGTGTTTGAGATTGCTTTACTGAAGCCGGAAAAGTTGTATTTGACATGAGTTTTTATGTTGCTATTCTATCAACCAATCACCATAATTACGATGTCCATTTTATATGACGCATCCTATAAAAATATAGTAAGATTCAATAGAATTATGTTATATTGTATATGTGGCATTTTTTTCTCTTTAATTTTTTAGGGAGTCTGGTTTTGAATAAGAGTGAGAAGGAGATATATACATCATATACTACTAGCTACCCCATAAATAGGAGTCACAAATGAGGGATTGGGATGAAAATATTGGGTTGTGAATATATACCATTCATGTAATGATTTATTTGTTAAGCATATTTCTCTGGTATCCTGCATGATCAGAAACGAATGCACAAGTGATGAAAAGTATTGGTCACATGAGATCTAGTTAACTAAGATATATAGATTCATATTTATACAATCACATTAAGTAATCGAGTATAGAATATATAATACAGAAAACAAATTACATACCGAGCATGAGAGATATAAAAATAAACTGGAAGATGAATTTATGTCGAAAGAGGAAGTTATAAGAGGATGTGTGTTGTTAGAACAGGAAGGAAACACATTCGGGTCACGGTAAACATCACATCAAACAACATCTCATCGTCCAATTTGGACAGAAAAATTAGATTGGAGAGAGAACTCGAAGTCAGTCGATGAAAGGAGCAATAGCCAACCAACCAGTTAGCAAGTTCTCACATGGACGCCTTCCAGGCCAGCACATTATCTTTGCGTCAAACCTTCCAGAGCAACGACGATTTGAATTTGCACCCCACACTGCAACGATGACTTGAATCTACACCCCACACTGTATGCCACTGTGTTGACGGAGGCCAATGGTGTAGGCATGTCAGGGAGAAGGATGCAGGTAAAGTGTAAGGAACGTCTGTTTCGATTAGTGGAGGAGGTGGGGGAGTCGCAGTTGTTGCCAAGAGAGAACTGTAATGACATTCTAGCTGCCAGACAATTAGTGGAATTTAGAATTCAGAAGATTTCATACAAAACTGATAATGAATAATCCCGCAATGTGATGTTTAAAAGAATAAAAAAAAGGTAAGTCGTCAAAATGCTCGAGCTTCACCGCCGCGAGGCCATCGTGGACAACATGCTTGGTAAGGACAAGGTGGTGGTCCTTGGCCTCCTCTACATCATCCCCGGTGACGGTGCTGAGGTTGATGCAGGAGCAACACTCTAGAGAAGTGAAGAAGGCTGAGGTGATGCCTGACCAGACCCAGCTTGTCGTGCGCTCCAACTTCTTACAAACTGAAAAGAGAGAACTATGTCAATAGGAAGATATTTTGCCAACAGAAACGGTTGAGTAGTCTTTACGTGCGAGATGATTGATTGTCTAGAAGACGGAGATAAGTTAGGAGATAGCCATAAATATCACACCATGACAGTTTTGACCAAAGTGAGACAGATAATCAATCAGATTAATGTTAAAAAAGATAAGAGATATTAATTATATCAGTAATTATCTTTATTTTTTATGTTAAATTAATATGATTATCTTATATGTATATATGATGTTTGGAACTGCTCAAATATCTAGTGGTGTCCATTCTCGCAAAGAAAGGAGAAAAGTTAGGACATAGTAATAATATCACAACGATTCTATTTTGACCGACAGTGGATAACGATAATGATAACTCTTGTTCCAGTCTTTTAAACCGTGAAAGATAATGTATGTGGCTCTAAACAAAAGCTTACGTTGGTAGTTATAGAGTTTTGAGCCTGGATCGTGGGTGGGATAGTCAGAAAAAGAATCAGTTGGATTGGAAGAAAACGTGATTACATTTTTGGAACTATGTGATAGAATATTATACATTTTAAAGATCAATTTGACACATAATAGTTGCAAACAGATAAGCAATATCAGCAAACATGGTTTCATACTGTACAGTAGTCATTATCAAGATGGTTGGTTTCACACTATTGATGTCTAGCTATGCACAAGTGGTATATATATAATAAAATATATCGTATGTAATGAAATGTATCATTGTTCATCATCAGCACAAAAAAGGCATACATGAATATAAGATATAAATAAATAATAATTCTAAAGAATGTAGAGCAAGTGACACGCATATGTTATGCAGTGTTGGGCACACATTTAACGCGGCCGACAGCTTCGAGGCCGCATCGGGTGTAGGAGCTATAGCAAGAAAGATGGGAGGTGCTGGTGGAGGGAACAAAAGCATTTCGAGCAAGTTATCGTAGAGCTTACATGGCAAAGAAATTGTGGATTTCCTCACTGCAAACATCGTGCATTCGTGCTCGCACAAGGGCTTGGGGCCTGGCTCGAATCTTTGATTTAGTGCGGGGTTGTTTAGATAGGCAAGTAAGAACGCCCTGAGTGAGTCATCAAACACGATCCTACCTACGCCGCTCAATTGACTCCGAGACCCCCTGAGCCACGACGTCGTGGTTAATGTAGAGGAAGCGGAGGTCCCTGTCCCCCGGCGATGCCGCGACGCACGTCAGCGGGAGCGGGACCAGGTTGAGGTCGACCATGGGAGGCTGAAAACTACTAGAGGGGGGGTGAATAGAGTTTTAAATATAATTTTAACAATTATTGAACTCAAGCAACCAACCACAAAAAATATTGGACAAGGAGACAAGGATTTAGAGTGGTTCCAACCTTAGCAAATACTAAGGAAGTCAGTCCACTACCCGGTTGCTTACCCAACCGGGATTTGAAAAGAAATTTATTTTATTACCTCGCAAGGACTTT
Source organism: Alisma plantago-aquatica (assembly GCA_963693085.1). NCBI lineage: Eukaryota > Viridiplantae > Streptophyta > Magnoliopsida > Alismatales > Alismataceae > Alisma > Alisma plantago-aquatica. Next base: position 515,662,633 of record OY856410.1, on the reverse strand, counting down.
ACATAAAATACAATTTCTTTTCCTAAACCCTTCAAGCAGCCTTCACCTAGAAGTAATCGCCCAACCTTGAAGCAGCCTTCACCTAGAAGTAATTGCACCACCTTGAAGCAGCCTTCCTCCTGAAGTAGCTTCCCGTTGCAATAGCCTTCTTGAAGTAGCTTCCCGTGCGATAGCCTTCTTGAAGTAGCTTGAAGTCCCCTTCTCCACCTGAGAAGTCAAACCCTCTCCAATCCGCAGCCTCCAACCCTAGGAGTAGCAAGGAGAGTACAAAGGATAAAGAGGAATAAGAGAGAAAACAGAAATTACAACTTATCCTTTGAAGCACAAGGCTTGATTTGCCTATATCAAGCGTGTAGATCTCCTAACCAATGTGTATGGCAATGTGATTGTAGTGGATAGGAGATACTAGCCTATAGGACACGAAATGGGAGCAATGGAAATGAATAGCAAATATAGGAATTGCTCTATTGCTCAAAACAGTATTGCCAATGTGTATTCAAGCTCAAGTATAGCACAAGTGTAGCTTAGGTGTGTTTTGGTGTCCTAGGGCATGTCCTATTTATAGGAGTGGCCTATGGATGCTTAAGGACGTTCTAGACAACTTCTAGGGGCTTCTAAGTGCTTAACTAGCCGTTAGGTATAAGTTAGGTGCATTAGTAACGGCTAGTTACTTTATTCTGCAGTTGCTGTCAGAGACCATCTCGGTCGACAAATTGTCGACCGAGATACCTACTCGGTCGAAGTTTTGTCGACCGACAGGCTCTCTGGATCAACGTTCATTTGCAACTGCCAACTACTTTGTCAGCTGTGTCTAACGGCTACTTGGGTCATTCTCGGTCGAGAAGTTTGTCGACCGAGAGTGTCTCGGTCGAGGAGTGTGGTCGACCGAGATTGACTCTGTTTTCAATCTTTTAATTAACCACTAAGCATGTGTATGAGTGTGCATATGTGATCCTATTTGAAGGGGATGACCTATCTAAGTGTGGTGTTTATCTAGGAAGATCCAACGCTTGATTTACATGCAATCTAAGTACTTGTACATTATATATTTGTACAAGTTTTTACAACAGTGATTACATTGCATGGAAATATAAATATGTAAGCTCTTTGGATTTTCCCTAGTTGCTTTGTCATCCACCTTAATCCTGCACACTCAAGTAGCTCGTTAGATCAACAAGAATGAAATGTTTGTCATCATCGAAACAAAGGGATTTATCATAATGTCCAATTTATCCAACAATCTCCCCCTTTTTGAAGATGACAAACATTTCCTAAAATATGAAATAAGGAAATATAAAGCATGTGAGTTTCATACCTGAAGATTATCTTTTGTAGCCATTCTTGTTTGACAAGTGAGTGCTGGCCATCAAGATGAAACTCATTTATATTTATATTTTTGATTTTATATTCTTTCTCCCCCTTTGTCATTTCAAAAAGATATCCAGGTTAAACATTTTATTTCTTCTCCCCCTTAATTTTATATAAAGCTCCCCCTTAAATAGATATCCTATTAGGAACATGGTTTTATGTCTAATTTATCCACAATTTGTTTCTCAATCATTTGCAAAGGATGTTAAGCTTTGAAATGATATGAGATTCCCTTAAGCTTATGAATGTATATTTATTTCTCATCTATCAAGGGATGTTAAGCCCTAAATTAAATGAGAGTCCTTTTAATCTTAGAGTACTTAAAAAATAATGTCTCCAACCAAAACAAGGGATGTTAAGCCCTGATTTGTTTAGAGAGTTCCTTTAAGAGCAAGATATATCATTTTGATGAAATTTTTTTTATACAAATTACTTTTAAGAATATGAAGGTCATAACAAACTCCAAATGATGTTAACAATGTAAGCTTCATAATCATATAATCAAATTTGTTTTTATAATCTCCCCCTTAATCTTACAATTTAAGCAATTTAAGGCTTTTAAGGTCACAAATGATAAATTTTTTTTGATTTTGACCTTTATCAAAAGTATACTAAGATTAAGTTCAATAAATTGATGTCCAAATAAGCATTTTGTCAAAGCTTATTTTAGGTCGCCCTTGACTACGACCATGACGCCCCTTGGCTAAATTTTGTTTTAACCAAGAGGCAGATTCTGCAGATTTCCAAGATAAACGTTCATATGTGAAGTATAATTTCTGCAGATAGCTATAAATATCAATTTGAAGCACATTAAGATATACCTATTATGAAAACTTAATATGAGCATCATAGTGAAGTCTTTGACCTAGATTTTTCTAGAATGCATGTTTTACATTCATTATAAATGATGTTTCATATGCTTATGGGTACAGAAATATCAAATCCCATTTCTTCTTATACTCTTATCATAAGATTCTTTTAGAAACATATATTTTGAAAGCAAGATTAATATCTTTAAAGTCAAGATATTTGCTTTTGATTTCTTAGAACAAGCAAATAGATAAAAACATTAATATTTTGTTCTAAGAGGCACCGTTTGGCTTGGCATAGCAACATCTTCATCACAAGCTGTGTCCACAATTATTATCTATTATGTCAAGATGCTAATGACATTTGCAATTATCTGAATCACAATGATCAGTCATGGTTTGTATATATGAATCAAAGCTTATTTTAAACCAATGAAACATAATGATCATGATGAAGCATGTTAAGTGATACTCAATAAAAATAAAAAAATGAAAGCATGAATAATATCTCAAGTCTTTTTAAAGATATCATTTTGAGAAATTTTATAACATTGTGTTCTTTGCAAGCATTTTTAAAAGTCATATCACCAATGAATTATTTTGCTTGCCAATCATCAAGAATCATGCATGCAATTATTTATTTGTGTTAACACAACATCATGCTTAATAATGAAATAGTGAAAGCATATCCATTATGTAATGATAGAACAATAAAAAAATCATGTAACATTATAAAATAGGGATTTCTAAACATGATTTTCAATTTTATCTTATTTAGAGAATGATGTCATTTATATTCAAAAAAAATCTTCAACTTTGTTTTGCATGTAAAATAGTCATTAACTGCAGATAGCCGCTTGATCACATTATTCAGCAATTGTACTGCAGACTGAAATCAGTGACCAGTTCGGTCGACGATTTCTCGACCGACTGACTGCTCGGTCGACGATTTCTCGACCGACAAGGTTTCTGTTTTACCTACAGAACTATTTATTGATTTCAAGTAAAATATAGATTATGTCTAATTCAATTATGCAGTTTAAAAATCAGTTTTAGTTGAGATAAATCATATGAATATCAAAGTAACATTTAGATCAAATCTCAACTAATCATATTCAAAATTTTAAATTTTGAGGACCTTAATTGAGATAAGTTTTCAAGTTAGAAATTGTAGTTACTTGAATCATTTTGTTATCCTTTTATGTTAAGTTGAGATAGACATAAGGATGTGCAATTTTAAAGTATTCAGTCATATCTCAACTTAGTCTAATCAATTCAATTTGGGGTTTTCGGAACCCATACTAACTCAACATTCCTTTTCTTGTATGGGCATGAAAAAGAGTAATGTCCAAGACGTGAGCAATAATGGCAACATACAGAATCAACCTCAAGTCTTTTTCTATGGTTTTGTTCTAGGTTGTTGTTTGGTACAAATGTGGCTTGATGTGCTCGTGTCATTCTCCAACTAGATTGTTGATGAGATTTCCCTTTGGGCTTATAACCTAGTCCTCTTCTCCCAATTTGATGATAGGAATTATCCAATATTCTATCAAGGATTCCATTGTTGCTTAACCTACTAACTTCTTGTTGCAACTTAACGATCTCATCCATTCTTTTCTTAATGTCTAGTTTTGCTTGATCTAGATTGGATGATAAAGAATTTCTTTCTTTCACTATATTATCATAATCTAGATGTGTACACAAAACAGGTTGTTTTTGAAAATCATTTAACTTTGCAAGTAATTCAACCTTTTCTTGATATAGAAGATCATAATTTGATTCTAGAGTAAAAATCTTCACATCACTACTACTTAGAGATGATTTCAAAGTACGATTTTCTGAAACAATGCTATCTTTTTCAAAACCAAGAGTATTCAATTTAGCATATAAATCGTCATTTTCGGATGTAAGAGAAAGAAGTCTAGCATTTAACTCATCGATTATTTTACTAGATTTCTTTAACTTCTTCTTGCACTCAATATACTTATTGTGAGTTTCTTCAAGACTAGAAATTAGCTCTTCTTTTGATAAATCAAGAAGGCTTACCTCTTCTTCTTCTTCCTCATTGGTTGTAGCAATGAAACAATTCTTATGGACCTCTTTCTTCTTTTCTTTCCATGGACAGCCGATTGTTGTATGGTTCATTCCTAAACACCAATTGCAACTTGTTGAAGGTTGGTCCAAGTTGCTCCTTTGCCTGCGGTTGTAGTCACCTCCACCCTTCATTCTTCAAGACCTGGTTAGGGTTCCTTGAAGCCTGCTCTGATACCAATTGAAAACTACTAGAGGGGGGGTGAATAGAGTTTTAAATATAATTTTAACAATTATTGAACTCAAGCAACCAACCACAAAAAATATTGGACAAGGAGACAAGGATTTAGAGTGGTTCCAACCTTAGCAAATACTAAGGAAGTCAGTCCACTACCCGGTTGCTTACCCAACTGGGATTTGAAAAGAAATTTATTTTATTACCTTGCAAGGACTTTACATAAAATACAATTTCTTTTCCTAAACCCTTCAAGCAGCCTTCACCTAGAAGTAATCGCCCAACCTTGAAGCAGCCTTCACCTAGAAGTAATTGCACCACCTTGAAGCAGCCTTCCTCCTGAAGTAGCTTCCCGTTGCAATAGCCTTCTTGAAGTAGCTTCCCGTGCGATAGCCTTCTTGAAGTAGCTTGAAGTCCCCTTCTCCACCTGAGAAGTCAAACCCTCTCCAACCCGCAGCCTCCAACCCTAGGAGTAGCAAGGAGAGTACAAAGGATAAAGAGGAATAAGAGAGAAAACAGAAATTACAACTTATCCTTTGAAGCACAAGGCTTGATTTGCCTATATCAAGCGTGTAGATCTCCTAACCAATGTGTATGGCAATGTGATTGTAGTGGATAGGAGATACTAGCCTATAGGACACGAAATGGGAGCAATGGAAATGAATAGCAAATATAGGAATTGCTCTATTGCTCAAAACAGTATTGCCAATGTGTATTCAAGCTCAAGTATAGCACAAGTGTAGCTTAGGTGTGTTTTGGTGTCCTAAGGCATGTCCTATTTATAGGAGTGGCCTATGGATGCTTAAGGACGTTCTAGACAACTTCTAGGGGCTTCTAAGTGCTTAACTAGCCGTTAGGTATAAGTTAGGTGCATTAGTAATGGCTAGTTACTTTATTCTGCAGTTGCTGTCAGAGACCATCTCGGTCGACAAATTGTCAACCGAGATACCTACTCGGTCGAAGTTTTGTCGACCGACAGGCTCTCTGGATCAACGTTCATTTGCAACTGCCAACTATTTTGTCAGCTGTGTCTAACGGCTACTTGGGTCATTCTCGGTCGAGAAGTTTGTCGACCGAGAGTGTCTCGGTCGAGGAGTGTGGTCGACCGAGATTGACTCTGTTTTCAATCTTTTAATTAACCACTAAGCATGTGTATGAGTGTGCATATGTGATCCTATTTGAAGGGGATGACCTATCTAAGTGTGGTGTTTAGCTAGGAAGATCCAACGCTTGATTTACATGCAATCTAAGTACTTGTACATTATATATTTGTACAAGTTTTTACAACAGTGATTACATTGCATGGAAATATAAATATGTAAGCTCTTTGGATTTTCCCTAGTTGCTTTGTCATCCACCTTAATCCTGCACACTCAAGTAGCTCGTTAGATCAACAAGAATGAAATGTTTGTCATCATCGAAACAAAGGGATTTATCATAATGTCCAATTTATCCAACAGAGGCGACACGTCGGGACGGATCACAAAGTGGATGAGATCGGCCTCGAACAGGTAACCGACCACCGTGTCGTCGGGCGCTGTGAGGACGAACTTCAGGAGATAGTAGAACCTGCGCCGCTACAGCCACATCCACAGAGACATCACGCGTTGTGCGTAGTCCTGCGGGCGGCCCTACCGGAGGAGGAGCTCGTAGACTCTTCGGTCAATGACCCGATGTTGTGGAACGGGATCACCTCGCGGACGGTCAGGGGGACCGGTGGTTCCATGAAGGCCATTGAGGGTGCTAAGACACGCAGTTGGTCTTATGAATGATTGGGAGGATGTACTTCAGAAGAAAAAAAAGATTTGACGGGATGAGCTCATTGTCGATGCAGTATAGGGCACGCCGGCGAGCAGAGCCGGCTCTGGTATACTAAGCAGAAAAAGAGATGTTTAATTTGTGGGAGTTAGTTGGAGGATGACGATTCTTATGTGGAGGAGATTGTGTGTGCCATGGGAAGCATGATGGCCACAAATCTTGGGGCCAATATACCAGTTTCAAAGTGGAGGCCATAGAGATGATGAAAGAGGTTGATCTGAAAGGAACAACGTGGGAATGTGGAGATGGTGAGAGATGGATCGTGAAGTTGTTGTAAGTTGTTACGGAGGATAAGTACCAAAAACGTGGTTATAGGTAAGAGAGAAGGTGCGGTGAATTCAAATTCAAACGTGAGAGAGTTCAAAAAGAGTGAGTTTCGATTTTTCAAACTAAATCATTTTTTTCAAATAAAAAAAGATGAAAAAACGTGAGAGCAGCTTGAGTGAAGGAGAGTGCAAGCTTTTGCCACGTTGGAAAAACTGTGGAATGTGATTGGTCAATATGACTTTGGGTGGGTGTATTTGAACTGCCTACAAAACTCGCTCTTTTTATAGTAGTATAGATTTTAGTCTATCTTTATGTCACACAGTGAGAGAACATGTTCGTATTATTCAACAACGCATCATAGAAGCCAACATCTGCTATTCTTTCACAACAAATATCTATCAATGTATTTTTGAAACAAGTTTGATCTTCGTCTCAGATCATTCCTTCATTTTCGGCAGGGGGCAGAGTCAGAGGAGGGGTTGCCCCGGTTGAAGTCTCTCCTTCTAAATAATATTTTTATTATTACTATGATGCCATGTATATATTTATATTTTATAAAAATACTTTATTACACCACACAAAATACAACTTTTAATCTTATGATTTCAATTAATCTTATCACCCTTCTTTGTATGAATTATTTAGGAGTTAAAGTTAATATATATGTGAATCATGTGTCTTATCTTCTCACAAATAATAAAATGTACAGTCCTAATATAGAGGTCATCGATTATGAGCTTAAAAATATATCTTTAATTTCTGTCCTACTAAAATTTGCTTAATAATTTCATATTAATCGTGTTAAGATTTATACAAATTCTCTCTCCTACCATACTTGAAAGAGGAGCTCCCTAAAAATAGGGTCATGTCCCCTTAAAATATGAAAATTAATTATATACTATAAAGTTTCTAAAAATATATCATGTCATGTTGACATATTAATTAGAATCTAATCCATTATAATTAGTTCATTAATTGATTAATATTATTAGTTATAACTTGAGTAAGTTCATCAATTATAATTATACACCATTAGAAAAATGATAACCACACATGCACAACTAATCACTTTCTATTTATTTTTTTTTTCAAACTTTTAGTAATCAATCACTCTTGAATTAAGAAAATATCCATATTACTGTATAGAAATAGATCTAAATAATATTTATTGTTACATAGTATTTCACAAACTTTTAGTTACATAACATCTAGATATTATAAGTTTAATTCAAATAATGGTAATTACAATTTAAAAGAACTAAAGAAGATAGTGACAATATTTCTATTTATAAAAGAAATTTAAACGATTGAATTGTGTAAGGTAAAAAAAAGAGTAGGGAAATATATGTAAAATGTGGGGTACGAAGAAGAAGAAGAAAAGTTAGGAAAATCAACTTGTAAATATAATTTTAATCAAATGGAGATATAAAAGTAAGGATGGCATGCAAAATGAAATTCAATAAAAATATGTAACTATTTTTTTCATATCCTCTCTTCTTCAACTTTTAAATAAATAATAAATATATGCATGGATCTTTCCTCTTCATTCTCATCACTTTTCATTCCTCATTTTATTGTCCATCATATGTTTTTTATGCAACTACATTAAATGTTTTCCTTCTTTCTTTCTGAAGTTTACTTCATACAAATCATTGTGTTAAGATCTTAAAATAAATTAAGGTTACCAAGTGCATTATATGTATATCTTTTATAATAAAAGATGTGATTGCTACCATTTTTTGTGTCATTCACTATGACACCATCCACTAAATTGTGTCATATTATATTGATGTTTGTTCTCACTTTTAATATAACTGGTACTTTTTATGCGTTATCAATTTTATGCACATTACATTGATCAAGTGAGTATGAATTTTGATTATATTGTTGATCATCTAGTCATTTAATATGAAATACATGGTCAAATAATGTGTTATTTATGACCTTAGATATTTAAAAAAATTCATTACTTTGATATAGTAAATTATATCATGTCATTTATGTTGAATTTTTTATTTTTTACAAATGTCTTATCTTGTATGTTGGAGACAATGAAACATTATATTAGTTGTATTTTTTTCAATTTTTTATAAATATATATTATTTTTTCTCTATATATAGTCAATATTTATTACTACTCATACTAATTCAGACCTCCCATGTGGTAGATTTCTGAATCTGCAACTGATTTTTGCAACTGATTTTTGCTTAGGACAAAAGCTACAAGATGTTTGGGAGGACAACTTTACAGCTTCTTTGGTGATAAACAGACTCTAATAGGTCTGTCTTATACCTATAATCGTTTTCTATTTTCGGATCCATCTTTTATCAAGGCAGTAGTGGGACCTGTTATTCCTCCCTTTTTATTTCAGCATCTTCCTCGATGTGTGTCGTGACAGCTTGGCTTACCCACTACTTGATAGTTTGTGAGCTTTCCTGATCAAAAATTGGCCTACTTAAAACATATCATAGGTACTCCGCTTCAAGTTCCATGCTCCGCTTCAATTCTATTTAATTTCCAATTGAGACAGACACTCGCCAAACCATTCGGTTGTCTTTCTTCTTTAGTCCAGAACATTTTAATTTTGACGTTCATTTAGCTAATTATTGGATTGTGACCATGCCAGAAAGTTGTAACTACAATGCCAGCTACATGCTTCTTCATCTCTTTCTAGCTGCAATGGCATCTCCAGATTGCGC